>OU015607.1:8307500-8725000 GCA_907165245.1 Habrosyne pyritoides | reverse complement strand
CTGCTGTCATGAGCGACCAACGCCTTTCATGGTGTCCCATGAGCGTTTTTTAGGCGCCTTAACACTACGTTTCGAGAGATCCAACAAAACCCAATTTGACGACCTAAAAGTGCAGTCAAAATAATGATAATTATTTAAAAACGTCACATACATCACTCATAATCGTGTTCCGTCACTCATCGATCGCTATAACACACTACACTACCAGAAAAACAAATTGAATTCATTCATTCATTCGTTCATTGATCACAATAACAAACAAATTAACAAAAAAAGAAAAAAACAAAAATAAATATTATATATATATATATATCTTAATATATATAAATCTCGTGTCACAATGTTTGTCCTCAATGGACTCCTAAACCACTTAACCGATTATAATAAAATTCGCACACCATGTGCAGTTCGATCCAACTTGAGAGATAGGATAGTTTAAATCTCAAATTATAGTCGCAATTTTAATTTATTGCTAATTATTTGTCTGTTATTATTTGACAGTCACAATTATCTGTTAACTCCAAATGATTCTAAGAGATGTCGATACCTTTCGACTGGGTTGAGTAAGTCATCAATAGATGGCGCTGCTATGGTAAATCTACGAACGTGTCATATAAGCTACAATTCAATATCATGATTACCACGTGTTATTGAGGCTAATGTATAAATTAAATTTATTTTGTAGTAAACGAAATACCGTGAAATTCAATTATTTCTTCTTTTTTAATACGGCTGGACCGATTGGAATGTTTTTTTTTGTTTGCGTTTGGGTGGTGCCCTGGATGGTTTAGATTCACAATTGGACCCGGTAGGTGGCGCTGCGAGCGAATTCCTGCATTTTTGTATGGACTTATTTCGACAGAACGACGTCTGTCCGGGCAGCTATATATATATATATATATATATATTTTTGTAAGTAAGTTCTAATAAATAAATCCCATTCGCAGTGATCATGCTTGCCATTATTCATTCATAACTATGAGAAAAATAAGAAAAATATTACATGTAAAAATTTTCATCGGTCAACGGAATGAACAAAACAATTGTAATATAATTACTAATGTCAATTGTGTGGTAATTGCACATCTTATTATATAGATACATGGATCACCTTCATAAATAATCCCTTGAACCGTAGAATAAGATATAATAAGATATAATAATATGTAATTTAAGAATTTGTATGCAAGAGAAAAAGAAAAAAAAGAATATAAATAACTGTAAGTTCAGTGATCCTTGTTACAAGTCAATCAAATGAATATTATTAAGCAGAATAAAATAGTATGCAAGAGAAAAAGAACAAAAAGATATAATAATAATTAGTATTGAACACAATGTGTATGTATGCACTGGTAACTGTATCAAATTCAATGAACGCATTATTACCTATATTACAGTTGGCTGGTTGGTTGCTTGCTTGCTTGCTTGCTACAGTGGGGCGGGGGCGGGCACGTGCTGCGGCGGCGCGGCCGGGCGCACCAGCGGCGCGCAGCAACAACGTGCAGAGTGCAAGCTACTAGTATACATGCAACAAGCAGTTGTTTTTGTTTTGTTACTTTATATAGGCTACTAAGTAACATAATTATTATTATACATGCAACAAGCCTTCTTTATTTTCTTTTTTTTCCCAAAATAGCATTATTTTAGCTAACTAAGCAAGCTATTATCATGCATGCAATAAGCATTTTTTGTTTTATTTTCCTTCCAAAATACCTACTAATTAGCATTATTTTAGCTAACTAAGCAAGCTATTATTATACATCCAGTAGCCAGTTTTGTTTTATTTTCCTTCCAAAATACCTACTAATTAGCATTATTTTAGCTAACTAAGCAATCTATTATCATGCATGCAATAAGCATTTTTTTGTTTTATTTTCTTCCCAAAATACCTACTAATTGGCATTATTTTAGCTAACTAAGCAAGCCATTATTATACATCCAGTAGCCAGTTTTGTTTATCTCTCTCAATATACATATTAATATTAAGAAAAATCTGTAAATTCTTATGACACGATTTTTTTATTTCTATAAATACAATAATTCACATATTTATATTAAGAAAATCAGTAAAAATCGTTCAATAAAAGTTGGAACAGTTCGTGTATTGAAAATTCTTATATGACACGTATAGGCGATAGAATGAAACACGGGATTTTCTTAGCAACTGACCGCGTCCGAAGCGTGGTTCCGCGAACTACGGTGATGTGTGCACGACTGACCCACGAAGCCATATGTCTCGATATTATAAATAATTGTAGGTTAGTTAACACTTCGGGCGCGCTCTTATTTAATAAAAAGCATATATCATACAAAGTACCATAATATAAAAATACAGGTAAATCAAAGGTAAGTATAAATATAAAAAATGTGTAGTGCGTCGCCTACAATATCTGCCTCCTTAGTGCTAACTAGTTAGCACTAGAATCCTGCGGTGACAGTAGAGCGACGCGCGTTACCGGTCTGCGCAATATACCTGTGCGGGTGCGTACGTCTACAATACGAACGCGTCCATCCCTACCTGCGTGGGTGGCGCTCACCACCCCGTGGCGCCAGCAACTGCGTTCCAAGTTAGGTTCGACAAGAATAACGTAGTCACCCACCTCCAGAGATTTAGCTTCTTGGGTCCATTTCTGACGCGGCAATAATGTTGGTAAATATTCCTTGAGCCAGCGGGCCCAAAACATGTCTGCAAGCCTTTGGGCTACTCGCCATTTTTTTCGTAAACAGAGGTCATGTTCATCATACTTACCAAACTGCGGACTAGCTAAAGATGTACCAAGCAAAAAATGATTGGGTGTGAGCGCTTCGGGATAATTTGGATCATTGGACACATGGGTAATAGGACGACTATTGACCAGCGCTTCTACTTCAGCCAACAAGGTTGCCAATGTATCAGGATGAGGTGCACGTTCCTTAAGGATTACTTTTAGTGAGGACTTAACAGTACGGATCATCCTCTCCCAGGAGCCTCCCATCTCGGGAGCACCTGGTGGGATGAATCGCCATTCCATGCCACGTACAGCTCCAGCTTCTTGGACTGCCTCCGTGTCTAGTTCGGCTATGCTACGTCTCAGCTCTGTATCAGCGCCCCTAAGGTTCGTACCATTATCTGATATAATTACCTGAGGCATACCACGGCGAGCCGCCATGCGTCGTAGGGCCATTATTGTTGAATCAGCTGTAAGGTCCTCCGTCACTTCAATATGAATAGCGCGAACGGTAAGGCAAGTAAATAACATTGCGTACCGTTTGTGCCTTCTGCGACCGATTGTGACTTCAAGCGGCCCAAAGAAGTCAACCCCAGAAAAGCTAAAAGGACGTCTATTGTGTTGCAGTCTAGCAGCAGGTAGATCAGCCATACGTTGCGGTTGAGGTGTAGCTCGCCTATAGCGGCAGAATAAGCAGCGTGACGCAATAGTACGAACAGTTGGCCTTAGATTTAAAATCCAGTATTGTTGCCGTAAATTGTTAACAACAAGCTCGTTTGCACCGTGCAATGCTTGTCTGTGGTGATATTCCACTAACAGGCGTGTGATTTTATTTCGCCCGTCTAGAATAGCGGGTCTCTTAGCGTGGAGTTCCACGCCCACTATTTTATCAATGCGGCCCCTAACACGCATAATACCTAACTCATCAATGTATGGTGATAATTGCAGTAAACGACTGTTACGTGGTAGTTGTTTATTTTGTCTAAACAAGACATTTCAGTACCGAAATCACTAAATTGACTCTTTTTAATCAGCAAGTCCTCTGCCTCCTTCATTAGAAGAATGTCCAATTTACTATTTTTACGCTGACATTTTCTAATGAAATGCAAAACCCTTGCTGTAGCACGAACGAGAGTTATCCAACTCGAGATATTATCTTCGCTAGGCAAAGATAAGTCTGAGTTCTGTTCGAGCACTAAATGCACTGATCGCTCCTCACACATTGCTTCCTCCAATGGTTTGGTTCGTTTGAAGTCCCTGGGCCACTGATCTTCATGACAACGCAAAAATGAAGGGCCTTGGAACCAGTCACTAGAAAAAAGAAGTTGAGGAGCGTCCTCGCGCGTTGCTATGTCTGCCACATTAAGGTTCGTAGGCACGTGACGCCACTCGCCTGACTTTGATAGTTCGTCAATTTCTCCTAAACGATGTGCCACATAAGGCTTATAATTTCGTGGATCGCTACGGATCCATTGCAATACGGTGCTTGAGTCAGTCCAGAAATACCGTCTAGAAGGCTGAGTGTGTTTGTGCTCGCGCTCGATAGAAGCCGCAAGCCGTGTCGCTAATAGCGCGCCTTGTAGTTCTAGCCTCGGAATAGACACAGGACGTAACGGACTGACCCTACTCTTACTGGCAACAAAACAAATTAGTACACGACCATCTGATCGTGTGAAACGCCAGTAAATTACCGCTGCATACGCTTTGGAAGAAGCGTCACAGAAAATATGCATTTGCTTATCAACAATATGGTCACCCATTTCGTTATTTTCGAATGCATCAGATAACCATTGCGGGCCCGAGTAACACTCGACCCAGTCATGCGCGTTGTTATAGAATCGTGGAATTCGAAGCGAGTGTAAGCTTTGCAAATCTTTAATCCAACCGACAAACAAAGAATGTTCCTCAGGGTGGATGCGGCAATTCCATTCAACGCCACTTCGATGCACATTTTGAAAAATAATTTTGCCTTTTATTATAAATGGAGAAAGAAAGCCGTGTAAATCGTATACCGACATGATTATACTTAACATTTGTGCTTTCGTTGGTGATTCTGATCCATTTAAAATATTGGGTAAAATTCGATCAATAGCTACGTTGAATCCAAACGAGTCTTCGTTAGGATGCCACATCAAACCGAGAGTGCGCTCAGTTGTGTGCGTAGCTCCATGTTGGAATTCCCTTGCAGTCGGCGCGAGCGCGTCGGAGGGGATAGACTCCAGTACTCGTTTGCTGTTGCTCGTCCATCTCGTTATCTCGAACCCACCTAACTTATGAATGGCTGTAATTTCTTGTATTAATTTTATAGCTTGATTTTCATTACTACATGTATGTAGACAGTCATCCATGTAGTGATTATTAACGATCACATCGACAGCTTCTGGGTACAGATCCTGATATTTTTGCGCGTTTTTATTTCTAATATACTGTGCGATGAAAGGTGAACATGTGGCACCGAATAATAAACTTTGCATTACACATTTTTTAACGGGCGCTTCCAGACTTTCTTGCCAAAGAAAGCGAAAAACATGTTGATCTTCTTCACGAATTTTAATTTGAACAAAAAAATCTTTTATGTCTCCTATCAGAACTATTTTATGTTCACGAAAACGTAACATAATACCTAATAAAGAATTGTACAAATCAGGACCTGTCAGTAAATAATCGTTCAGTGAAACACCTTTCACCTTTCCTGCACAGTCAAACACTAACCTTAGTTTTCCAGGTTTATTAGGGTTCCGAACCCCAAAGTGTGACAGGTACTGTAGGCGACGCACTACACATTTTTTATATTTATACTTACCTTTGATTTACCTGTATTTTTATATTATGGTACTTTGTATGATATATGCTTTTTATTAAATAAGAGCGCGCCCGAAGTGTTAACTAACCTACAATTATTTATAATATCGAGACATATGGCTTCGTGGGTCAGTCGTGCACACATCACCGTAGTTCGCGGAACCACGCTTCGGACGCGGTCAGTTGCTAAGAAAATCCCGTGTTTCATTCTATCGCCTATAATTCTGATCCTTCGAACCAAATCTTGTAACCAGGACTATGTACAATACTCCTCCTCGCGATAGACTCAGGTCTTTAAAAAGCCGGGAAAAATTAACTGAACGATTAGAATGCGCGTCAGGCCATGTGCTTGCTGCGGACCGCGAGAACAAAGGTCAAAGTGTTATTAGCGGTGTGAATAGTGCCCCAAACATGCCGCACAAAGTGTTATCAGTATCAAAAGTGCCTACTGAAACTAAATCGGTTGTAAAAAATGAGACATATGCCTCGGGCTCAGCTTCATCAGTGTCGACGTCATCATCACTTGTCAGGCGGAAGCAGCTTGAGCTGGCAGCCGCAGAAGCAAAGGCTAAGATCCAGATGAAGTTAATTGAACAGAAACTTCAATACGATTTAGTGCTGGATAAATACGAAGCGGAAATAGATGCCAAATGTGCTTCAAAATGTCACTCAAAAACGAGCAAGACTCATAGTAGCAGAGCTATTGTGAACGAATGGATGGAGCGAAATGCTGTGCAGCGATCATCGTTACCAGAAGCAGTAGCAACTACAGCGACGGAGGCAGCGCGGATACCTAAGGTTGACCCAATTCGCGTACAAGCCCAGGGCCCTCCTGTCGACAGCATTCTACAGCTAGCCCATACGCTCAAAGACATCATGGTCACGTCACCTTCCAAACAGGAAGAACGCTTGCTCACACGATTATCAACACCGCGGGAATTACCTACCTTTAGTGGAGATTGCATCGAATGGTTACACTTCAAAAGTGCGTTTGAGGAATCCACACAAGTGTGCCATTTTAGTGACTCCGAGAACTTATGGAGACTTCGTCGTGCCCTCAAAGGTGAGGCCAAGGAGGCAGTGACAGACTTGCTTATCGGCAACACTTCGCCAGCTGTTGTAATGGAGGCATTACAACTGAGGTTTGGAAATTCGGATTTAATCATTCAACATCTCGCCTCACAAATGAGAAAGTTATCACCACTCCCCACTAATTATCAACACGACTTAATCACATTTTCTATGAAAGTCAATAACTGTGTTGCAACCTTATTTTCATTAAATCAACATGATTATCTGCGTAGTCCTGAGCTATCAACTGCGATCATATCAAAGCTGCCTAGTGTATTGATAAGCAAATGGACTGACTACGCCTACGCTAAACTGTCTACAAATACACCAAAACTTCAACTTATAGCTTCATTTCTCAAGAGAGAGGCTGAAATGATTTCTATCCTAGGTGTTACCCATTTAAAGGACTATAGAAAGCCTGAAACCGTAGAACCAACCAGAAAGTTAGACCACAAACCCCGCCAAACCAGCTATAATAGACCTGTCTTTACCACTGCCACAGAAACTGCCTCTAAGCTATGTAACTTTTGCAAAAAATCTGTTCATTTATTACCTGAATGTCGGATATTTAAAAGGGCTATGAGAAAGGATAGATGGCGTTTCGCTAAATTGAAGCATTTATGTTACTGCTGTTTGTTAGAACGGCACGAACTAAATAAATGTACAGCGCCAGTGTGCGACATAGATAACTGCGGGCTCGCACACCATCGTTTATTACATTATAAAAAGCCTAACGCGACACATACACAAACAACTAACGAGCAGGAGGACGAACCGGCATCGTGGATACCAGAGGGTGAATCATCAGCACGCGGCGAGACAGTGGCTCACTCCCTCAGCACGAGTGAGGAGCGGCAGCGCGGGCGCGAGCAGCTCCTGGACTGCGCGCGCGCTCTCACCACCCAAAGTGAAGTGTTACTCAAAGTTGTGAAAGTGAATCTTAGTGGACGAAATGGTATCGTCAGTACTTATGCCTTATTAGACGACGGTGCTTCGATCTCAATGATTGATAAATATCTAGTACATGAGTTAGGTCTTTCAACTTCACAATCTTGTCCTATTAAATTTATTGACGCTTTTGGTATAGAAGTATTTCAATCGGATGCACCCAAAATATGTACAAAGATCTGTGGCTTTTATGAAAATAAATCTTATGATGTAACTTTGCGGCAAGTTGATAGTTTAAAATTACCTAAACAAAATCTGTCTGCTATTAAGAATATTAAATCTGAGCACTTGTTACCATTAAAAGATGTCGTTTGTAAGGAATGTGTGGTGCCTCGCCTACTAATAGGTGAAGATAATTATTTCTTGCTTGCCCCTTTGAAAACTTTGCATGGCAACAAACAGGAGCCTTACGCTACGAGATGCCGCTTAGGATGGTCCATTCATGGTTGCTGCGGTCTCACTCACTCTTCCGTGGACGGACAGACTTTTCATCTCGCTCACTCCGATGCGCCTGCACAGGTATGTGTTATTGATGAACTTAATGACCTAGTTAAGAAATCCTTTGAATTAGATTCCATTGGAGTTTCAACTTTACAACGTGAGAATACAGCCCATTTGAGAGCGCTACGTATATTGGATGAGAAAGCGCGCCACATCGGTAATCAATGGGAGGTTGGCCTACCTTTCGTTAAGGACGAGTTTTGCATGCCAGATACTTATGATTACGCACGATCTCGATTAACAGGTATACTAAAAAAAAATCTGTTAGACAATACTTACGCGGAAGAATATCGAAAGGAAATGGATAAGCTTTTCGACAACGGCTATGCTCGAGAACTAACTGAAAACGAACCATCAGCTAGCCGCGTTTGGTACCTGTCACACTTTGGGGTTCGGAACCCTAATAAACCTGGAAAACTAAGGTTAGTGTTTGACTGTGCAGGAAAGGTGAAAGGTGTTTCACTGAACGATTATTTACTGACAGGTCCTGATTTGTACAATTCTTTATTAGGTATTATGTTACGTTTTCGTGAACATAAAATAGTTCTGATAGGAGACATAAAAGATTTTTTTGTTCAAATTAAAATTCGTGAAGAAGATCAACATGTTTTTCGCTTTCTTTGGCAAGAAAGTCTGGAAGCGCCCGTTAAAAAATGTGTAATGCAAAGTTTATTATTCGGTGCCACATGTTCACCTTTCATCGCACAGTATATTAGAAATAAAAACGCGCAAAAATATCAGGATCTGTACCCAGAAGCTGTCGATGTGATCGTTAATAATCACTACATGGATGACTGTCTACATACATGTAGTAATGAAAATCAAGCTATAAAATTAATACAAGAAATTACAGCCATTCATAAGTTAGGTGGGTTCGAGATAACGAGATGGACGAGCAACAGCAAACGAGTACTGGAGTCTATCCCCTCCGACGCGCTCGCGCCGACTGCAAGGGAATTCCAACATGGAGCTACGCACACAACTGAGCGCACTCTCGGTTTGATGTGGCATCCTAACGAAGACTCGTTTGGATTCAACGTAGCTATTGATCGAATTTTACCCAATATTTTAAATGGATCAGAATCACCAACGAAAGCACAAATGTTAAGTATAATCATGTCGGTATACGATTTACACGGCTTTCTTTCTCCATTTATAATAAAAGGCAAAATTATTTTTCAAAATGTGCATCGAAGTGGCGTTGAATGGAATTGCCGCATCCACCCTGAGGAACATTCTTTGTTTGTCGGTTGGATTAAAGATTTGCAAAGCTTACACTCGCTTCGAATTCCACGATTCTATAACAACGCGCATGACTGGGTCGAGTGTTACTCGGGCCCGCAATGGTTATCTGATGCATTCGAAAATAACGAAATGGGTGACCATATTGTTGATAAGCAAATGCATATTTTCTGTGACGCTTCTTCCAAAGCGTATGCAGCGGTAATTTACTGGCGTTTCACACGATCAGATGGTCGTGTACTAATTTGTTTTGTTGCCAGTAAGAGTAGGGTCAGTCCGTTACGTCCTGTGTCTATTCCGAGGCTAGAACTACAAGGCGCGCTATTAGCGACACGGCTTGCGGCTTCTATCGAGCGCGAGCACAAACACACTCAGCCTTCTAGACGGTATTTCTGGACTGACTCAAGCACCGTATTGCAATGGATCCGTAGCGATCCACGAAATTATAAGCCTTATGTGGCACATCGTTTAGGAGAAATTGACGAACTATCAAAGTCAGGCGAGTGGCGTCACGTGCCTACGAACCTTAATGTGGCAGACATAGCAACGCGCGAGGACGCTCCTCAACTTCTTTTTTCTAGTGACTGGTTCCAAGGCCCTTCATTTTTGCGTTGTCATGAAGATCAGTGGCCCAGGGACTTCAAACGAACCAAACCATTGGAGGAAGCAATGTGTGAGGAGCGATCAGTGCATTTAGTGCTCGAACAGAACTCAGACTTATCTTTGCCTAGCGAAGATAATATCTCGAGTTGGATAACTCTCGTTCGTGCTACAGCAAGGGTTTTGCATTTCATTAGAAAATGTCAGCGTAAAAATAGTAAATTGGACATTCTTCTAATGAAGGAGGCAGAGGACTTGCTGATTAAAAAGAGTCAATTTAGTGATTTCGGTACTGAAATGTCTTGTTTAGACAAAATAAACAACTACCACGTAACAGTCGTTTACTGCAATTATCACCATACATTGATGAGTTAGGTATTATGCGTGTTAGGGGCCGCATTGATAAAATAGTGGGCGTGGAACTCCACGCTAAGAGACCCGCTATTCTAGACGGGCGAAATAAAATCACACGCCTGTTAGTGGAATATCACCACAGACAAGCATTGCACGGTGCAAACGAGCTTGTTGTTAACAATTTACGGCAACAATACTGGATTTTAAATCTAAGGCCAACTGTTCGTACTATTGCGTCACGCTGCTTATTCTGCCGCTATAGGCGAGCTACACCTCAACCGCAACGTATGGCTGATCTACCTGCTGCTAGACTGCAACACAATAGACGTCCTTTTAGCTTTTCTGGGGTTGACTTCTTTGGGCCGCTTGAAGTCACAATCGGTCGCAGAAGGCACAAACGGTACGCAATGTTATTTACTTGCCTTACCGTTCGCGCTATTCATATTGAAGTGACGGAGGACCTTACAGCTGATTCAACAATAATGGCCCTACGACGCATGGCGGCTCGCCGTGGTATGCCTCAGGTAATTATATCAGATAATGGTACGAACCTTAGGGGCGCTGATACAGAGCTGAGACGTAGCATAGCCGAACTAGACACGGAGGCAGTCCAAGAAGCTGGAGCTGTACGTGGCATGGAATGGCGATTCATCCCACCAGGTGCTCCCGAGATGGGAGGCTCCTGGGAGAGGATGATCCGTACTGTTAAGTCCTCACTAAAAGTAATCCTTAAGGAACGTGCACCTCATCCTGATACATTGGCAACCTTGTTGGCTGAAGTAGAAGCGCTGGTCAATAGTCGTCCTATTACCCATGTGTCCAATGATCCAAATTATCCCGAAGCGCTCACACCCAATCATTTTTTGCTTGGTACATCTTTAGCTAGTCCGCAGTTTGGTAAGTATGATGAACATGACCTCTGTTTACGAAAAAAATGGCGAGTAGCCCAAAGGCTTGCAGACATGTTTTGGGCCCGCTGGCTCAAGGAATATTTACCAACATTATTGCCGCGTCAGAAATGGACCCAAGAAGCTAAATCTCTGGAGGTGGGTGACTACGTTATTCTTGTCGAACCTAACTTGGAACGCAGTTGCTGGCGCCACGGGGTGGTGAGCGCCACCCACGCAGGTAGGGATGGACGCGTTCGTATTGTAGACGTACGCACCCGCACAGGTATATTGCGCAGACCGGTAACGCGCGTCGCTCTACTGTCACCGCAGGATTCTAGTGCTAACTAGTTAGCACTAAGGAGGCAGATATTGTAGGCGACGCACTACACATTTTTTATATTTATACTTACCTTTGATTTACCTGTATTTTTATATTATGGTACTTTGTATGATATATGCTTTTTATTAAATAAGAGCGCGCCCGAAGTGTTAACTAACCTACAATTATTTATAATATCGAGACATATGGCTTCGTGGGTCAGTCGTGCACACATCACCGTAGTTCGCGGAACCACGCTTCGGACGCGGTCAGTTGCTAAGAAAATCCCGTGTTTCATTCTATCGCCTATAGGTACCAAACGCGGCTAGCTGATGGTTCGTTTTCAGTTAGTTCTCGAGCATAGCCGTTGTCGAAAAGCTTATCCATTTCCTTTCGATATTCTTCCGCGTAAGTATTGTCTAACAGATTTTTTTTTAGTATACCTGTTAATCGAGATCGTGCGTAATCATAAGTATCTGGCATGCAAAACTCGTCCTTAACGAAAGGTAGGCCAACCTCCCATTGATTACCGATGTGGCGCGCTGTCTCATCCAATATACGTAGCGCTCTCAAATGGGCTGTATTCTCACGTTGTAAAGTTGAAACTCCAATGGAATCTAATTCAAAGGATTTCTTAACTAGGTCATTAAGTTCATCAATAACACATACCTGTGCAGGCGCATCGGAGTGAGCGAGATGAAAAGTCTGTCCGTCCACGGAAGAGTGAGTGAGACCGCAGCAACCATGAATGGACCATCCTAAGCGGCATCTCGTAGCGTAAGGCTCCTGTTTGTTGCCATGCAAAGTTTTCAAAGGGGCAAGCAAGAAATAATTATCTTTACCTATTAGTAGGCGAGGCACCACACATTCCTTACAAACGACATCTTTTAATGGTAACAAGTGCTCAGATTTAATATTCTTAATAGCAGACAGATTTTGTTTAGGTAATTTTAAACTATCAACTTGCCGCAAAGTTACATCATAAGATTTATTTTCATAAAAGCCACAGATCTTTGTACATATTTTGGGTGCATCCGATTGAAATACTTCTATACCAAAAGCGTCAATAAATTTAATAGGACAAGATTGTGAAGTTGAAAGACCTAACTCATGTACTAGATATTTATCAATCATTGAGATCGAAGCACCGTCGTCTAATAAGGCATAAGTACTGACGATACCATTTCGTCCACTAAGATTCACTTTCACAACTTTGAGTAACACTTCACTTTGGGTGGTGAGAGCGCGCGCGCAGTCCAGGAGCTGCTCGCGCCCGCGCTGCCGCTCCTCACTCGTGCTGAGGGAGTGAGCCACTGTCTCGCCGCGTGCTGATGATTCACCCTCTGGTATCCACGATGCCGGTTCGTCCTCCTGCTCGTTAGTTGTTTGTGTATGTGTCGCGTTAGGCTTTTTATAATGTAATAAACGATGGTGTGCGAGCCCGCAGTTATCTATGTCGCACACTGGCGCTGTACATTTATTTAGTTCGTGCCGTTCTAACAAACAGCAGTAACATAAATGCTTCAATTTAGCGAAACGCCATCTATCCTTTCTCATAGCCCTTTTAAATATCCGACATTCAGGTAATAAATGAACAGATTTTTTGCAAAAGTTACATAGCTTAGAGGCAGTTTCTGTGGCTGTGGTAAAGACAGGTCTATTATAGCTGGTTTGGCGGGGTTTGTGGTCTAACTTTCTGGTTGGTTCTACGGTTTCAGGCTTTCTATAGTCCTTTAAATGGGTAACACCTAGGATAGAAATCATTTCAGCCTCTCTCTTGAGAAATGAAGCTATAAGTTGAAGTTTTGGTGTATTTGTAGACAGTTTAGCGTAGGCGTAGTCAGTCCATTTGCTTATCAATACACTAGGCAGCTTTGATATGATCGCAGTTGATAGCTCAGGACTACGCAGATAATCATGTTGATTTAATGAAAATAAGGTTGCAACACAGTTATTGACTTTCATAGAAAATGTGATTAAGTCGTGTTGATAATTAGTGGGGAGTGGTGATAACTTTCTCATTTGTGAGGCGAGATGTTGAATGATTAAATCCGAATTTCCAAACCTCAGTTGTAATGCCTCCATTACAACAGCTGGCGAAGTGTTGCCGATAAGCAAGTCTGTCACTGCCTCCTTGGCCTCACCTTTGAGGGCACGACGAAGTCTCCATAAGTTCTCGGAGTCACTAAAATGGCACACTTGTGTGGATTCCTCAAACGCACTTTTGAAGTGTAACCATTCGATGCAATCTCCACTAAAGGTAGGTAATTCCCGCGGTGTTGATAATCGTGTGAGCAAGCGTTCTTCCTGTTTGGAAGGCGACGTGACCATGATGTCTTTGAGCGTATGGGCTAGCTGTAGAATGCTGTCGACAGGAGGGCCCTGGGCTTGTACGCGAATTGGGTCAACCTTAGGTATCCGCGCTGCCTCCGTCGCTGTAGTTGCTACTGCTTCTGGTAACGATGATCGCTGCACAGCATTTCGCTCCATCCATTCGTTCACAATAGCTCTGCTACTATGAGTCTTGCTCGTTTTTGAGTGACATTTTGAAGCACATTTGGCATCTATTTCCGCTTCGTATTTATCCAGCACTAAATCGTATTGAAGTTTCTGTTCAATTAACTTCATCTGGATCTTAGCCTTTGCTTCTGCGGCTGCCAGCTCAAGCTGCTTCCGCCTGACAAGTGATGATGACGTCGACACTGATGAAGCTGAGCCCGAGGCATATGTCTCATTTTTTACAACCGATTTAGTTTCAGTAGGCACTTTTGATACTGATAACACTTTGTGCGGCATGTTTGGGGCACTATTCACACCGCTAATAACACTTTGACCTTTGTTCTCGCGGTCCGCAGCAAGCACATGGCCTGACGCGCATTCTAATCGTTCAGTTAATTTTTCCCGGCTTTTTAAAGACCTGAGTCTATCGCGAGGAGGAGTATTGTACATAGTCCTGGTTACAAGATTTGGTTCGAAGGATCAGAATTATAGGCGATAGAATGAAACACGGGATTTTCTTAGCAACTGACCGCGTCCGAAGCGTGGTTCCGCGAACTACGGTGATGTGTGCACGACTGACCCACGAAGCCATATGTCTCGATATTATAAATAATTGTAGGTTAGTTAACACTTCGGGCGCGCTCTTATTTAATAAAAAGCATATATCATACAAAGTACCATAATATAAAAATACAGGTAAATCAAAGGTAAGTATAAATATAAAAAATGTGTAGTGCGTCGCCTACAACACGATTATATATTTTTTCTATAAATACAATAATTCAAGCCACTAATAGCGAGAGTGCCCATTTTAAAGTTAATAGCAATTTATTCAGCTAATTAGAAGAGAAAACAAGTTATTATTTTCAAGTCTCAATTCAGCTCGATAATGCTCATAAATAAGAATAAGTGTATACTTTTAATCGGTTATTCATTCCTTTTTCTGTAAATACAATCATTCCAGCCACTAAAATAGCGAGGGCGATCGTTTAAAACTTGAAATTAAGTAATTCATTCTTCTGTCTGTCAATACAACCATGCCAGCCACTGAAATAGCGTGGGAGATGGTTTTAAACTTAAAATCAAGCAATTAATTATTCTTTTTGTAATTACAATCATTCGAGCCACTAAAATAGCGAGGGCGATCGTTTAAAACTTGAAATCAAGTAATTCATTCTTCTGTCTATCAATACAATCATGCCAGCCACTGAAATAGCGTGGGAGATGGTTTTAAACTTAAAATCAAGCAATTAATTCTTCTTTTTGTAATTACAATCATTCCAGCCAGTAATACCGAGGGCGATCGTTTAAAACTTAAAATCAAGTAATTCAGTTAATTAGAAAAGGAAACGAGTTATCTCTTTCAAACCTTAATTGAGCTCGATAATGGTTTTAATCGATAATTCATTCTTCTGTCTGTCGATACAATCATTCCAGCCACTGAAATAGCGAGGGCGATGGTTTTAAACTAGAAATAAAGCAGTTATCACTTTCAAGTCTCAATTCAGCTCGATAATGCTCATAATATATAATAGAAATAAGTGTATACTTTGAATCGATAATTAGCCGCACACAGAAATGGCGAGGGTGATGCAGCTCGATAATACTCAAAAATAATAGTAGGTGCATAATTTTTTTTTTTTTTTCTGTCTGTAAATACTCTATCATTCTAGCCTATCTCGGCGAGGTTGATCGTTTTAAACTAAATATCAACAAGCGATTCAGCCAATAGATGAGTATACTCGTAAATTAGATTCAAGTAATTAAGCAGGATAATGTTAAATCGATCGACTACACGCCGGAACCGAGGAACGTCACTGCCAGAGCACGTGCCGAGTAAAATAGAAATGTCAGATCGATCCATCAGAACGATCGTACACAAGCCATAAGAAAAAAATCTTGCATTGCAAATAATGTGCCTTTCACGGGGAATTATCGTAGGAAGTGAGCTACGAAATCACCATTGAAGGTATAGGAATCGTCGGGGACGATGGAACCGGTCCACAAGAAGGGTAAGTACCCAGAAAATTGACCGACCACGCCGCATTTTCTACGTAGCACAAACTACCTGCCTTCCTGCCCGTCTACCCACCGACTTACTTACTTAACCTACCCACCAACCTACCTAGCTAGCTATACGATGTGATAATATTGTTAACAGTGATTAGTTTCATACACCACGTGTCGGCGTCTCGAACACCTCAGTGTCGGTTGATATCGCGGTGATACTCACCACTACATCCAGGTACCTTCATTCAATAAGTTGAAAGCGTCCAGCATGTGAGTATATCCTAGTGTTTACAATACTTTTGCATAAAATGACAGATTATAGGTTAGAAACATTTGAAAACAGCAGGAGGTCTAGGTGTCCTAATTGCTATTGATTCATGTTGTAACATCCATGTGAATGTTGGGCTGTAGCGGAATATCACAACATACATACAACTACAAGAAGCTTTCATGATGTCATGTCCAAGAAAACACCCTACTTTAGTTTCCTTTTTCAATGATAAAGTCTGACTCACTCTTTAAATAGAAATGAAATCAAGTCAAAAGTTATTAACATTTTTTCCTATCTTAATACATTTCAGATGCCTGCGGTCTGGACCTGACCTGGAAATGAATGTCCCGGAGGTTCACCAGCCAGCCTGCAACAACAATCAGCCACTGCATGCTCATCTCCGGGGAAGAGGAAGAAGTTAATTAAGGTGGAAATGTTATGTATACTATTAAGAATAAATATGTAATAAGAATGAAGTGGTTGATTGGGCTCTACTGTATTGTATGACATATTACATATACAATAGTAGGTAGTGGGTAATAGGTACCTACCGGATATCTATTATGATTAGTAAGAATACCTCACAGGTGGTGGTGGGTTCGATTCCCATTATTTTGCATGAAGAACATGTCGTGTTTGTTATAAAAAAAAGTGAGTATATGGGTATGATTCCCGCCCAGGACAGAGATTTGTATGTTTGTTTGTTTGTTTATTCTGAAAAAAAGTAGTATATTATAGGTTTAGTCTGGTTTACATATAGCATGTTCTGCTAAGCCACTGGTTGTGGGTTCGATTCCCATTATTTTGCATGAAGAACATGCAAAATAATGCAACAGACATTTGTATGTTTGTTTGTTTGTTCTGAAAAAAAGTAGTATATCGGTTTAGTCTGGTTTACATATAGCATGTTCTGCTAAGCCACTGGTTGTGGGTTCGATTCCCATTATTTTGCATGAAGAACATGTCTGATATAAAAAAAAAAAAAAAAACAGACATTTGTATGTTTGTTTGTTTGTTCTGAAAAAAAGTATCGTTTAAAACTTAAAATCAAGTAGTTCAGCTAATTAGAAAAGGAAACGAGTTATCTCTTTCAAACCTTAATTGAGCTCGATAATGCTCACAGATAGAAACAAGTGTATGCTTTTAATCGATAATTCATTCTTCTGTCTGTCAATACAACCATGCCAGCCACTGAAATAGCGTGGGAGATGGTTTTAAACTTAAAATCAAGCAATTAATTCTTCTTTTTGTAATTACAATCATTCCAGCCACTAAAATAGCGAGGGCGATCGTTTAAAACTTGAAATCAAGTAATTCATTCTTCTGTCTATCAATACAATCATGCCAGCCACTGAAATAGCGTGGGAGATGGTTTTAAACTTAAAATCATGCAATTAATTCTTCTTTTTGTAATTACAATCATTCCAGCCAGTAATACCGAGGGCGATCGTTTAAAACTTAAAATCAAGTAATTCAGTTAATTAGAAAAGGAAACGAGTTATCTCTTTCAAACCTTAATTGAGCTCGATAATGGTTTTAATCGATAATTCATTCTTCTGTCTGTCGATACAATCATTCCAGCCACTGAAATAGCGAGGGCGATGGTTTTAAACTATAAATAAAGCAGTTATCACTTTCAAGTCTCAATTCAGCTCGATAATGCTCATAATATATAATAGAAACTAGCTGCCCGGACAGACGTCGTTCTGTCGAAATAAGTCCATACAAAAATGCAGGAATTCGCTCGCAGCGCCACCTACCGGGTCCAATTGTGAATCTAAACCATCCAGGGCACCACCCAAACGCAAACAAAAAAAAACATTCCAATCGGTCCAGCCGTATTAAAAAAGAAGAAATAATTGAATTTCACGGTATTTCGTTTACTACAAAATAAATTTAATTTATACATTAGCCTCAATAACACGTGGTAATCATGATATTGAATTGTAGCTTATATGACACGTTCGTAGATTTACCATAGCAGCGCCATCTATTGATGACTTACTCAACCCAGTCGAAAGGTATCGACATCTCTTAGAATCATTTGGAGTTAACAGATAATTGTGACTGTCAAATAATAACAGACAAATAATTAGCAATAAATTAAAATTGCGACTATAATTTGAGATTTAAACTATCCTATCTCTCAAGTTGGATCGAACTGCACATGGTGTGCGAATTTTATTATAATCGGTTAAGTGGTTTAGGAGTCCATTGAGGACAAACATTGTGACACGAGATTTATATATATTAAGATAAGTGTATACTTTGAATCGATAATTAGCCACACACAGAAATGGCGAGGGTGATGCAGCTCGATAATACTCAAAAATAATAGTAGGTGCATAATTATTATTCTTTTTTTCTGTCTGTAAATACTCTATCATTCTAGCCTATCTCGGCGAGGTTGATCGTTTTAAACTAAATATCAACAAGCGATTCAGCCAATAGATTAGTATACTCGTAAATTAGATTCAAGTAATTAAGCAGGATAATGTTAAATCGATCGACTACACGCCGGAACCGAGGAACGTCACTGCCAGAGCACGTGCCGAGTAAAATAGAAATGTCAGATCGATCCATCAGAACGATCGTACACAAGCCATAAGAAAAAAATCTTGCATTGCAAATAATGTGCCTTTCACGGGGAATTATCGTAGGAAGTGAGCTACGAAATCACCATTGAAGGTATAGGAATCGACGGGGACGATGGAACCGGTCCACAAGAAGGGTAAGTACCCAGAAAATTGACCGACCACGCCGCATTTTCTACGTAGCACAAACTACCTGCCTTCCTGCCCGTCTACCCACCGACTTACTTACTTAACCTACCCACCAACCTACCTAGCTAGCTATACGATGTGATAATATTGTTAACAGTGATTAGTTTCATACACCACGTGTCGGCGTCTCGAACACCTCAGTGTCGGTTGATATCGCGGTGATACTCACCACTACATCCAGGTACCTTCATTCAATAAGTTGAAAGCGTCCAGCATGTGAGTATATCCTAGTGTTTACAATACTTTTGCATAAAATGACAGATTATAGGTTAGAAACATTTGAAAACAGCAGGAGGTCTAGGTGTCCTAATTGCTATTGATTCATGTTGTAACATCCATGTGAATGTTGGGCTGTAGCGGAATATCACAACATACATACAACTACAAGAAGCTTTCATGATGTCATGTCCAAGAAAACACCCTACTTTAGTTTCCTTTTTCAATGATAAAGTCTGACTCACTCTTTAAATAGAAATGAAATCAAGTCAAAAGTTATTAACATTTTTTCCTATCTTAATACATTTCAGATGCCTGCGGTCTGGACCTGACCTGGAAATGAATGTCCCGGAGGTTCACCAGCCAGCCTGCAACAACAATCAGCCACTGCATGCTCATCTCCGGGGAAGAGGAAGAAGTTAATTAAGGTGGAAATGTTATGTATACTATTAAGAATAAATATGTAATAAGAATGAAGTGGTTGATTGGGCTCTACTGTATTGTATGACATATTACATATACAATAGTAGGTAGTGGGTAATAGGTACCTACCGGATATCTATTATGATTAGTAAGAATACCTCACAGGTGGTGGTGGGTTCGATTCCCATTATTTTGCATGAAGAACATGTCGTGTTTGTTATAAAAAAAAGTGAGTATATGGGTATGATTCCCGCCCAGGACAGAGATTTGTATGTTTGTTTGTTTGTTTATTCTGAAAAAAAGTAGTATATTATAGGTTTAGTCTGGTTTACATATAGCATGTTCTGCTAAGCCACTGGTTGTGGGTTCGATTCCCATTATTTTGCATGAAGAACATGCAAAATAATGCAACAGACATTTGTATGTTTGTTTGTTTGTTCTGAAAAAAAGTAGTATATCGGTTTAGTCTGGTTTACATATAGCATGTTCTGCTAAGCCACTGGTTGTGGGTTCGATTCCCATTATTAGAACATGCAAAATAATGCAACAGACATTTGTATGTTTGTTTGTTTGTTCTGAAAAAAAAGTAGTATATCGGTTTAGTTTTTTTTTGCTGGCTGGCAACCCTGTCGAGTAGACGTCTAAATTTTAATCGTATTTTAAATTAATTAAAAATTTATATTAAACACAATATTTGATCGAAATTCAAAGCCAAAATCATTGTAAACCTAAATAAATTCATGTTAAAGTGTTGGTGACAAATTATCAATCCTATCATCGGAAAAAATTCAACCAAACAACGGCTCGAAACGGACAAAATTTGAACTGAACGACTTAAAACCTGGGGAGTATTGTATTTATTTATGTTCATTTTTACACACAACATAGTATACATTAACCCTACTCACGGCTCATTTCTCTGAGCGACGTCCTTAACTCAGTTTGGCACCTTCAAATCTCACCTTGTTTGACAAATTTGTGGAAGCACAGTTGATGATAATATAACTTGCCTCAGACACTTTAATACTTAGTTTAACACTGTACACTATACATAACTAAACACTGTATAATATTTGTATTTAAGTAGTAATAGCCCCTAGTTTAGTTCAATATCCCTTTTTATCATACCTACCTACAAATAAAAGATAGAAACTAATATTGAAACTGCTTCATTAATAGATAGCAGATAGGAAACAAATTGTTCACTTCTCAGCTTTCTGTCTTTGCACTTCAGGGTCTGTGGATTCATGTCTGTTAACATGATGACTCGCAAGGCCTGTGCCCGTGATGTCGAGACCAAGCTCAGAAAGGCTTTAGAAGACCTTAAGGCCTCTCAACTTCTCTGTGAACGACTAATTCAGGAGCGTGAAGAAGGTGAGGAGGAAGTAAGAAAAGTGAACAACAGAAATAGTCAGCTGAAGAAGGACCTGGCTGAGCTTCACAACCACTACACAGAAGTCACTGATCAGCGCGACCGCTTAGAGAGGGTGGTGGGTACATTCAATGAGTGTAGTACCACCTATGAGAACGCACTGGCTCGCATCTCTGGCCTGGAGAGCAGCTTGGGTCAGGCGAAGGATAAAATTAACCGCTTGGAAACTGAAGCAAGCTGTCACCAAACCAACAATACATTGAGCCTCTTTGATGAGCTGATTGGGAGTGATTTGTGTACTCAGCCGGCAAATTCTGAAGCATTTTTTAACAAGGATAGTGATCACTCTGTTTACTTTAAACAAACAAAAATTGAATTAAAAAGTCATAATAAAATTAAGAAATATTTAAAATTAAATAAATTTATTAGAAAAGTAAACTCAGTAGTTAAAAAACAAGAATGTTTTTATAAAAATGTTCAATTAAGGAAAGAGAGGATCCAAATAATTAGAAATTTAAAAGAATGCAATAATAAATTAAATGATTGTCAAAAATTGTATGATACTGACACTCGGCGCTTGCTCTCAGACCTTGAGCACAAGGAGATCTGTCTTAGGGACTTAGTTTCTAGATATGAAATTGCTCAAAAACAAATAAATGAGCATATATTGGCGGCGACTCATCTGGTTGACTTATGTAAGTACAATGAGGACACATTAAGATCTCTGTCCCATAATCATATATGTGATTGTGACCATTCACCAGCTGGGCCAGGTGAATCGCTTCCAATATCTCAAACGAAACAGACTGATGTTCAGGTCACGCAATTAAATTCTAATCCATCCAATCCTACAGTCACAAAGACAATTGTTTTTTCGGATAAAATAGGATCTGACTTTGGCTCAATAATCAGTAACCAAATAACTGATTCAGTCATGAATTATTGTATGCCAGGGGCATCATACAAACAAATAGTAGATAAAATTTTGCTTACAAAGTTTGATGAACAAACCATAATTATAATTTTAATTGGCAATGCTTTAAATATCAGTAAAAAAGATTTGATAAATAGTCTCAACTCATTATCAAAATTAGGGGTAATGAAAATAATGTTATGTGCTTTCCCATACTCTTCAAACTACTCAGATATGGAGAATAATTATATTTGGCATTTAAATAACCATATGCATAATGTTACATGTCATAGTGCTAATTTTATATATTTTGATACTAACAAGTTTGTTAGTAAGTTAAAATTGAAACAGGATACACTGTTTATTCCAAAAAAGCTTAGGAAATTGATTGCGTCACTTGTAGCATATAATATTAATAGGATAAGGGATAACTCAGTAAAAATAAGTAATTTTAACATTAATATTCAGAATAAATCTTTAAACAAAAACTTTTGACAACAGAGAAGCTCAACAGTTCGATTTTTGTAATACATCAGAATATTAATCGCTTCTTTGGCAAAATTCTAGATATTCATTTATTGTTAGATAAAATAACTATAGACATATTATGCTTTACAGAGACATGGTTGAAACCGGGCACTATGCTTTTTAATATTAAAAACTTTACAGTTGCCAGTATATTCAATAGATTATCTGCAGAAGGTGGCGGCACAATAATTCTTATAAATAATAATATTAAATTCAAAGATCGGAAAGATATTTGCAGCCTCTCTGTTGAGCGTGTTTGTGAGGTGTCTTGTGCAGAGTTGCAGAGCTATATTATTGTATGTGTTTATAGGCCACCGGCATCAAATTTTTTATTGTTTACCTCTATAATAGAAGAGATTCTTCGTAAGTTATTTAATAATTGTAACAAGTCAATAGTTCTATGTGGCGACTTTAATGTAGATACTCTTAGTAATTCATCTGAAAGTCGGAATTTAGTTGCCTTATTCAAATCATTCAACTTAGATATATTATTTAATGAGTCAACAAGATCTACAGCCACTTCGGCTACTTGTATTGATAATATATTAACTAATAGTAGTATACTAGGGAAATCGATTATTAGTGGTGTTCGCTCGGATCATAAGGCTCAATTAATAGAATTGCCATTTAAAAGACAAGTATTTAAAGTAACGAAAGTAATTAGACCTACTACTAAGGCAAGATTAGACAACTTTAAGAATAATTTAGAACTGAAACTCTGTAATACAATATATCATAGTAATGAGCCCAATGTCTTGTATGAAGGTTTATTGTCCGGGATTTGCGATAATTTTAATTGAGCCTGTCCTACTAAAATAGTGAAGGTAAATAGTAAAATGGGATTTAGTGACTGGGCTACTAAAGGTATTCGTAAGAGCAGGGATAGGTTGTATGAACTTTATCATTTAAAATCTCTAACTCATAACGAGGAATTTCATAAATATGTTAGAAACTTTTCAAAAACATTCAAGTAAGTGTGTAATCAAGCTAAATCTCACTTTATATGTAATAAAATAGGTAATGCGAATAATAAAATAAAGACAGTCTGGAATGTTATTAATACGGAAACTGGTAAAATTAGAAATAATAATGAACAGGTAACTCTTAAAATTAATGATAAAATTTTAACGAATAATTTAGATGTAGCCTGTGCTTTCGAAAACTTCTTCACGAGTATACCTGGTAAAACTACTAAAAGCCTTAAATCATGTCCTATAGTAGCGGAATCTTTACTCAAACAGCATATTCATAATATATTTCCTAGTTTTAAATTTGAGCATATTAATGCTAGCGATATCTTAAATACTTTTAATTCGCTCAATATGAAAAGTACTGAAGATTTATGGGGCTTATCAGTAACAATCGTAAAATCAATAATAACAGTGATGGCACCGGTTTTGTCAAATATTTTTAATGAATGTATTGATCAGGGTTGTTTTCCTGATTTGATGAAATACAGTAAAATAGTACCTATTTTTAAGTCCGGTTGTAAGGAGAATCCTTCTGATTACAGACCAGTTTCCGTTCTGCCAGCACTTAGTAAAATTTTTGAAAAACTGCTGCTTAATCAAATGTTAGGTCACTTTACTAAGCATAAGATATTGCATGGTCATCAGTTCGGTTTCACGAAGGGAAGATCTACATCCGATGCGGCAGCAGCATTGCTGAGACACATTTATGGCGCATGGGAGGATTCTCAGGATGCGATTGGCATTTTTTGTGATCTATCCAAGGCTTTCGATTGCGTTGACCACCGTACGCTACTTCTAAAACTTGACTACTACGGAATTCGTGGAACTGCTCATGATCTTGTTTTATCTTATTTATCAAATCGTCAACAAAAGGTAGGGATTACTGGCACAACATCCAAGGGCTCTTAAGTCGAAATGGGGGTACCCCAGGGTTCAATTTTAGGTCCAATTTTGTTTTTAGTCTATATAAATGACTTGCCATATGTTGTAAATGATCTCACAGATATTGTCTTGTTTGCTGATGATACATCATTAATTTTTAAAGTTGATAGAAAAGACAAAGATCTAACTAAAGTTAATCATACTATGTCAATTGTCTGTGGGTGGTTTGCTACAAATAATCTATTACTAAATTCAAAGAAAACTAAATGCTTAAGGTTTTCTTTACCGAATGTAGCACAAGTAGATAGCCAAATAATAATAGATGGGAGCCATATTGATCTTGTTAATAAAACGGTATTTTTGGGTCTTACATTAGACAATAAATTGCAGTGGGGACCTCAGGTTGATACTCTAGCTGCTAAGTTAAGTTCGGCTGCATTTGCTGTTAGGAAAATTAAACAATTGACGAATGTTGAGACAGCCAAATTAATTTATTTTGCATATTTTCATAGCCTCTTGTCCTATGGTATTTTATTTTGGGGAGCAGCAGCGGATATAGAATCAATATTTATTATACAAAAAAGAGCAATTCGTGCAATTTACGGTATGGGTCCCCGTGAATCATTAAGGGATTTATTTAGGGAAATAAATATAATGACATTGCCTTCATTATATATTTATGAAAATATAATGTTTATACGTAGAAACATAGGAATGTTTGAGTCAAAATTGGATATCCATAATATTAATACAAGACAAAGGGAGAAGTTAGTTGTTCCATATTTTAGACTAACTAAAGTAAACAAGTCATTTCTTGGTAATTGTGTTCGATTTTATAATAAGATACCGCTTTCAGTAACCAAAATGTCTGATCATAAATTTAAAAATTATATTAGGAAAGTTTTGAAAGAAAAAGCGTATTACAAGGTGGTTCATTATATTGAAGACAAAAATGTATGGAAATAGCTGCTCTCTGCACAGTGCACCTCTAATTTTCTTGTTTAAGTTGTAAGTAATTATTGTCATTTTCTATTTTGTAGTCTTGTTATTTCTTTTTTTTTGTTTTTTGTTTTTGAATATTAGCTTTATTAAGTATTTTGTAATTGTTAAATATAAAAATATGTAAAATTGATGTTATAAAATAGCCAAAAAGTCAGAATAGATAAAAAAGAATTTAATAAAATAAAAAAGAATGTAACCTTGCTGAGTTTCTTGCCGGTTCTTCTCAGTTGAAGGCTGACTTCCGAACCGGTAGTAGCTTCAGTAACTTTAAATTTGACCTTCATAAGTGCCTTCTGAGGGCCTAAACTGAATAAATGGTTTTGAATTTTGAATTGAATTTTGAAAAAAAAAAAGTCTGGCTTACATATAGCATGTTCTGCTAAGCCACTGGTTGTGGGTTCGATTCCCATTATTTTGCATGAAGATAATGCAACAGACATTTGTATGTTTGTTTGTTCTGAAAAAAAGTAGTATGTCGGTTTAGTCTGGCTTACATATAGCATGTTCTGCTAAGCCACTGGTCGTGGGTTCGATTCCCACCCAGGGCATGTAGTTACTAATAAAATACACTCACGAGGTATAAGGCTGGCAGGGACGGTTCGTGTATTGAAAAAAAAAAAAATACAAGGCAGGTTAGGACGGTTCGTGTATCGGACGTATAGGTATACGAGAGAAATGAGTTAAAAGGGAAACGGTGCATTCGCGTATTGAAAAAAAAAAAAAAAAAAAACCATGTACACACACACATGTAAAATACATCATCGTCCTCGGACGAATCACCTGGCGTAGGGCTGAGTCTCAACAGATCGCAGCACGACGCTGCTCTACCGAGCACAACACCCCGCCAGGAACGGAAGTCGTCTACAGACTATTCCGAGCCCCGACATCGAACTGAGGTAAATTCGGACCTTCGGAGCCGTGGTGCACGTGTTGAACGCATGCCGCACCGATCTCCGCGGTCCAAATGGGCTTCGACGTCGCACCTCACGCGGTGTGAAGCGCGACTAGTAAAGTCACATTGGTTGGAGCCTCCCGACTCTCGGGGCTCCTCAGTGAGCATATCCTTGCCGGATTCGGCTAGGCTGGCTTCGGCCTTAGAGGCGTTCAGGCATAATCCCGCGGATGGTAGCTTCGCACCACCGGCCGCTCGGCCGAGTGCATGAACCAAATGTCCGAAACTGCGGTTCCTCTCGTACTGAGCAGTATTACTATCGCAACGACGAGCCATCAGTAGGGTAAAACTAACCTGTCTCACGACGGTCTAAACCCAGCTCACGTTCCCTTTTGATGGGTGAACAATCCAACGCTTGGCGAATTTTGCTTCGCAATGATAGGAAGAGCCGACATCGAAGGATCAAAAAGCAACGTCGCTATGAACGCTTGGCTGCCACAAGCCAGTTATCCCTGTGGTAACTTTTCTGGCACCTCTTGCTAAAAACTCTTTATACTAAAGGATCGATAGGCCGTGCTTTCGCAGTCCCTATGCGTACTGAACATCTGGATCAAGCCAGCTTTTGCCCTTTTGCTCCACGCGAGGTTTCTGTCCTCGCTGAGCTGGCCTTAGGACACCTGCGTTATTCTTTGACAGATGTACCGCCCCAGTCAAACTCCCCGCCTGGCAGTGTCCTCGAACCGGATCACGCGGGAGTCGTACGGCGACGGGCGTCGCCGCCACGCCGCCACTCTGCACGCTTGGAACGAAACACCGTGCGCTCGCCGATATAATCGACCGCACACCGCTTCCGCCCAACCGAGTAAGTAATGAAACAATGAAAGTAGTGGTTTTTCAGCGTCGACGGCGCGAACGCCGTCTCCCACTTATGCTACACCTCTCATGTCTCCTTACAATGCCAGACTAGAGTCAAGCTCAACAGGGTCTTCTTTCCCCGCTGATTCTCCCAAGCCCGTTCCCTTGGCTGTGGTTTCGCTAGATAGTAGATAGGGACATACCCACCGCCATCCCATGGCCTGACCAACCTTGCGGTCATACAAGCCGAATCGTGGGGGTCGCAAGTCGCACATGACGGTACGACAGGCTTTACCCCTACACCGTGTGGAATCGCCTGCGAACAGGCTTTAACCACACGCTGTCCCCTGCTAACACCCCGAATGGAGGTGCGCGAATCGGATCTTTTTTTTTTTTTCTTCCCCGGATTATTTCCCCCCAGTGCGAATGCACTTGACGCCACACTTACGACACTTCGTCGTCGGGCCGCTCCTCCTCTGTGGCGTCTTCTTGTGGCTGCTAGTGCAGCACGCTCCGCCTCTTGTGCCACTCCTTTGCGAAGCGCCGAAGCCTGTGAAAGTTCGCCTCGGTGCGGACCAGGTCTTGATAGTAGACCGGTCCACTCTCCACTCTGTCCAAGCCGTCCATCATCTCGCGCCTTTCATCCTCATACAACGGACAGCTCCATAATACATGCTCGCGGTCCTCATCAGACATACCACAGTCACAGGCGCTAGACTCATTCAGTGCCATATCATGCAGTCTCTTACGGAAACATCCGTGCCCCGTGAGGAGCTGGGACGTTTCGTAGTCTGGTTCGACCCAAGTGGCCGCCAGACGCCACCGAACATCCGGGAAGAAACAGAACAACTCCCTTCCTTTCTGATCTGTCTCCCAGCGTTCCTGCCAAGCAGCCATGACAGCCGCTTTGATGCCTTCCTTACGGGACCCAAATTCCCTGCTGGGGCACCCCTTACGCGCCTCGTACGTCTCCCCCGCCCTACGGACCTCAAGGTCCGCCGGCAGGACACCGGCCAGTACAGGCAAGGCGGCCGAACTCGTGGAACGGTAAGCCTTCGTTAGCAATATCAGTGCCGGCCGCTGAGTCCTCAGCAGCGAACTACGCACAACATGAAAGGATCCACGCCGATACCATATTGCCGCGGCATACGTCACCGTTGCGACGAACGTGCCCCGGTACAACTCTCGCAGACCTCGGTATCTGATTCCCCAAGAGGAAGAGGATACCCGCGACATCTTCCCGAAGCAGTTCGCCGCCCTCTCCCCGATCGACAACGCATGCCCCGCAAAGGACAGACCCGGCTCGAGCACCACGCCCAGAACCTTCGCTTGCACCACGTTTCTGATGGAGTCACCGCCCATCTTGAGAGTGGGTGGTCTCTGGAACTTCCCTTTGCAAGTCATACTTTCAGACTTAGTCGCAGAGAAGTCCAGTCGATTTCGGACACCCCACTCCGACACCGAGGCTAATATTGCCTCAGCCGCGCGTTCGATTCCCGCGCGGGACTGTGACTCGATCAGAACCGTGACATCATCCGCGTATGCGGTAAGCGAGGTATGTTCGGGCAATGGTAATCGCAACAAGTCGTCCATCAACACGTTCCACAGCGTGGGTCCCAACACGGATCCCTGAGGACACCCCATTGTGGACCTCTTCCAAACCACGTGGTTTCCAATGAACAGGCCCACCCGGCGCGCATTGAAGTAGTCAACCAGCATCCTATAGATGTTTGGCGGACAACCCCCCTGCTTCGCTTTGACCAGAATCATTGGCCACCACGCGTTGTCGAAGGCCCCGGAGATGTCCAAGAAGATCAGTTGCACGTATTTCGCCGCTGACCCCTGCACCGTTTCAATGATGCTGCCGAGCGCGGTGACTGTCGACCTACCCGTGGAGAAACCATGTTGGCGCGCAGAGACGCCACGCTGCAAGCCGGGGGTGCACCAGAGCATCACCCTTTCCAAAACCTTCCCCAGTACCGGCAAAAGGGTAATCGGCCGGTAGGCCTTGGGGTCGGTGAGCGGCCTGTCATTGCCCTTAGGCAGGACAATCAGCCTTCCCGTCTTCCATACCGTGGGGAAAACCCCCTCTATCACGCATCTACCCATGATGTACGTCAACTCTGCCGCTCCCGCCTTCCATGCGTTTTTCACAATCTTCCCGGTTATCCCGTCTATTCCCGGAGCGGTATTCGGCAATCCACGAACGATGGCTCCCAGTGCCTCACTAGATATAGGAAGCGCGTCCGAGCCCGATGGTACACAGGCTGCCGCGATTCTTACCTGAGTATGGTACGCTGTGTCGGTTGACAGGTCGTCGTCCGGGCACAGCGCCCTCAGTAGTCCAGCCGCCGAGCCGTCAACGTCGTCCGCGAAGCCTGACAACAGTTTGGTGGCATGTGCCACGTTGGACGGCGGCTTTTGACGGCCGCTGGCCACTCTGTATGCGAGGCCCCACGGATCAACGTTGCCGGACTCGGCAGTGTCCCGGCAAAACTTGCTCTCCGCTTCCTGCATCGCCCTTCTGTATCCCGCTCGTAGGCTGTGGAGCTTCTCCCGAAGGTCCACCTCACGTTGTCCACCTCCCATCCTTGCAGACTGCCATTTACGCCGCGCCCTACGGTAAGCTCGTCGCAGACGATCTAGCGCAGGGCTCCACCACT
The DNA here is from genome assembly GCA_907165245.1 of Habrosyne pyritoides. Classification (NCBI taxonomy): domain Eukaryota; kingdom Metazoa; phylum Arthropoda; class Insecta; order Lepidoptera; family Drepanidae; genus Habrosyne; species Habrosyne pyritoides. The sequence continues at coordinate 8,695,285 of OU015607.1, read as the reverse complement.
CGTATCCCGATTCGTTCTTCTTCGCTCTTGTCCCTAAGCACTTCGTTGCCGTATCGGTTAGAATGTCGGTGTACCGCTGGCAGAGCGCTCCCGCCAGCGATTCCGTCGTTAAACCCCCCAGTCTACGTTGCAGAACAGAGCAGAAACGATCCCAGTCCACACCCCGATCCCGGTAGCACGTCGGCTCCTCACTCGGCAACGGCGCCCTGTGGCGCGGGGAGGCCTGTGGGTCGACTCTGTATGTGATGAGGCGATTGTCGCTGTCGGCGACGTCCTCGTGCACCGTCCCGAACACGCGGTGCAGCCCTCGTCGTCAGCGTGAGGTCCACGTTCGATTGCCCGTTCGGGCTCTGAAATGTTGGAGGCTGGCCCCCCACGTTGTGGAGATGCAGCCCGTGGCTCAGGATAAACCCCTCCATCAGTTCTCGTCTCCTAGTGGTGTCTGCGCCTCGGCCAGTGTACTGCCGGCTCTCGCAAAACCACATAGGAGAGTGCGCGTTGGAGTCCATCCCGATGAGGACTGCCTTTCCCCGCAGTACCTGCAGTACGTGGTCCAGGTGGGTGAGGTGGACGTTGATGTCGTGACTGTACTGCAGGTATGCCGACACGACGTGGAGGTCGATGGTGGGGGCCAGCACGTGGACGACGACGCAGTGTGTGCTGCAGAGGTGCTCCAGGACGGCGCACGAAACGCCCGGGCGGAAGACGGCGACGCCCGCCTTTGGGCCGTCGTGTCGCTCCATAATGTAGCGCTGGTGCGGGTATTGCTCCTGCACCAGCACCACGTCTAGCCGCATCTCCCTGGCAACTGCCGGGAGCTCCTTTGTCGCCGTCTCCTTCCCCTGCAGGTTGACCTGCCCCAGCCGAAGGGCCTCAGTGGCCATAGCTGGTCGTGGCCACCCATCTCTCCTCGGCATGGATCCTGGCTGGGCAGGTTTTGGACGCCGTCGCATGCCCGGAGTGCTTTTTGCCAAAACGCTTGCAAGTTGCGCACGCAGCGACGCCCGACACACAGGCCTCCGCGCGGTGCCCCTTGTCCCCACACTTGCCGCATGTGACCTCGTCACTGCGGCAGAACCGCTCCGGATGCCCGTATTGCTGGCACCAGCTGCAGCACGTGACCGTCACAAAGTCCTCCACCCTGATGCTATCCCAATCTAGGTACAGCCGCTCCATCGACACCAGCAGGTCCCGCAGGCTGGGTTCGCACTCGAGGACGACGGTCGTTCTGTCGTCGCCCTTCTTCGACTTTTTGAAGGCCAGTCTGCAGGAGTCCCTGAGCCTATTCAGCGGCCATTCCTCGTTCGGCGCCAAGTTTTGCTCGTGCAGCTTCTCGAGCACAGCATCCAAAGCGGGATCCCCTGGGCAGTTACGGAGGGCGACCAGCGGCCTGCGCTTCTTGGGCTCGGACACCCTTAGTGTGGGGGGCACCGCATTGGTCAGCTTCAACGCCGCCTCCTTGCTTGTGGTCCCCAGGAGCACGCCCGCGTTGCCCACACGCTTGAGGCGCGTCACCTGGACCCCCATCTTCGCCGGATCCACGGCCCTCTTCAATTCCGCCTTTGTTTCGTCCGCCGTCTTGAATGTGGCTGCAGCCGCCGGGTATATGGCCAACAAGGGGCCCTTCTCCGCTGGCAGCGGCTGCGTCTGTCCACGTGGCAACCGCAGAACCGACGAGAAACTCGCCGGTCCCTGCTGTTGTGAGTCCGCAATGCCGGTTACGGGAGAGCCGGCCAAGCGCGCCTCTGCGCACCGCAGTTCCGCTCTGCACGTCGCCGCCTCAGCCTCCGCAAGGCGCAAGTCAAGTGCCGCCATCACTGCCATTATCTCTAGGCTGAACCCGCCTATGGAGGCGAGGTCGGCCTTGTTCAAGCGGGATGACCCCCCAGATGCCACCCTGTTGATGCCGTCGAGAGCCGCCTTGGTCCGCTCAAGGAGGGCGGCCTTGGTGGCAGTGGCGAGGCCAGATGAAGCCGAAGGCTCCTGTTCCGTTCCTCTGCTGTCCGTCTCGGTGGGCGGGGCCGACGTCAGTATGCCACCCACCGGTGGCTCCTGGCTGCCCAGTCTGGTGCGGCTCCTCTTCTCTTCATTCTTTGCCGACGGGTTGTCCGGCGGCGAGTCCCGAGGGCGTTTCTCCGCTGCGGTGGCCGCAGGGACAGGTGCTTCCCGCAGCCCGAACGGGTCATCACCCAATTCTGCCGGTCCCGGCAAAGGCGGCCGACGCGGGGGAGACCGTGCAAGGGAAAGCCGTGGCGAAAACGCCTGCTCCTCCTCGGCCTTTCGGCGCGCCATCTCTGTAAGTCGCTTGGGGGGGGGAGGTTTACCCCCCTCCGATCCAGACATGCTGCTAAAAATTCAGTAGTCTGTAGTGTACACAACTATGAGGGTAGCACAAACAATATTAAAAGAAAACAGAATCCAAATAAAAAAAAAAAAAGTACGAAAATTTTATAAAGCGTACAATGTTAGTCACTGCTGGCAACACTTAAGTAATGTCACTGTCGATAATGACAGTGGCAGCTGTCACAACACAGGAAAAAAACAAAAACAAATATAAAAGCGTCAGTATCGCGGTCGCTGGCTCCGCCCACTATAGTAGGCGGTAGCAAACAGATGAAGCGGTCCACGCCGCACTCACCCAAAAGCGTCCTTATTGCACAATCACAAGCGTCAATTTCGCACAACACAGATAAGCCCCACCTACAATGTAGGCGGGCACGAGTCACTATCTCACTCTTCGCCAAGCAAATATCAAGATGGCCGGTAGGGTAAAACTAACCTGCCTCACGACGGTCTAAACCCAGCTCACGTTCCCTTTTGATGGGTGAACAATCCAACGCTTGGCGAATTTTGCTTCGCAATGATAGGAAGAGCCGACATCGAAGGATCAAAAAGCAACGTCGCTATGAACGCTTGGCTGCCACAAGCCAGTTATCCCTGTGGTAACTTTTCTGGCACCTCTTGCTAAAAACTCTTTATACTAAAGGAACGATAGGCCGTGCTTTCGCAGTCCCTATGCGTACTGAACATCTGGATCAAGCCAGCTTTTGCCCTTTTGCTCCACGCGAGGTTTCTGTCCTCGCTGAGCTGGCCTTAGGACACCTGCGTTATTCTTTGACAGATGTACCGCCCCAGTCAAACTCCCCGCCTGGCAGTGTCCTCGAACCGGATCACGCGGGAGTCGTACGGCGACGGGCGTCGCCGCCACGCCGCCACTCTGCACGCTTGGAACGAAACACCGTGCGCTCGCCGATATAATCGACCGCACACCGCTTCCGCCCAACCGAGTAAGTAATGAAACAATGAAAGTAGTGGTTTTTCAGCGTCGACGGCGCGAACGCCGTCTCCCACTTATGCTACACCTCTCATGTCTCCTTACAATCCAGACTAGAGTCAAGCTCAACAGGGTCTTCTTTCCCCGCTGATTCTCCCAAGCCCGTTCCCTTAGCTGTGGTTTTGCTAGATAGTAGATAGGGACACTCCCACCACCTCCTCATGGTCATACCTGCCTCCCGGCATACTGACCGAATCGTGGGAGATGCGCGCGTTACTTGCTCGAGGCTCTTTCACGCGCGCACTTCGCTGGCTCCCTACATATTATTATGTGTCCCTTTCTCATGTCACCTCTCCCCCTTCTGGGGCGTGACACCACAGTACGTGACTTCGCGTCGGGCTGATCTTGAAACTAGCTGTCTTTATTCCTCATAGGTTCGCCTGATGGTGTGCCAGGTGTGCGCGAACTCGCGCAGTGCTTCAAAGTTCTCTGGTGTCCGTATTAGGTCCTGATGGTAGACTGGTCCTGGTTCTTGTCTGCTGGTCTGATCTAGCATTCTAGACCTTGCGTCCGCATACAGGTCACATTCCCAGAGAGCGTGATCTCGGCTTTCGTACATCTCACCGCACGGGCACGTCGCAGACTCGCACAACGCCATCTTGTGGAGGCGCTGCCTGAAGCAACCGTGCCCGGTGAGGTTCTGGGATACCGCGTAATCCGGCTATACCCAGTCTTGACTTAGCCTCACGCCTACATCCGGGAAGAACTCGTACAACTCGCGTCCGTCCTCCGTAGTCTTCCATCGCTCTTGCCAGAGGGCAACGACCTCCCTCCTGATGTCCGATTTCAACTTCTTACGCTCCTTCAGGGCCAGTTGGACACTCTCCTCCTCAAGTCGTCCCACGCGAAGAACCTCTAGGTCGGCTGGTAATACGCCCGCTAGCACAGGTAACGCCATGGAGCTGGTCGACCTGTAGGCCTTCGTCAGTAAAATAAGCGCCGGTCTTTGTGTACGGAGCAAAGCTCTCCTCACCGCGAAGTTGGAAGAGCGTTTGTACCATACGGCTGCAGCGTACGTGATCGTGGCCACATAGGTCCCAGAAAATAGGACTCTAAGGGCATGAAACTTGACCCCCCAGGTCGATGCGGAAATTCTCGCCATCTTCCCGAAGCAGTTCGCGGCACTCTCGCCGATAAAACCCGCATGCGGCACGTAGGACTTAGCATCATCCAGGGTCACGCCTAGAATCTTAACCTGACTGACACATGCTATCGAGGACGCGTTCAAGCGTATAACTGGCGGACTCGCAAACTTCCCCTTATACGTCATCGTCAGAGACTTTCCCGGGGAAAAACCCAGCCGATTGCGGGTTTCCCATTCGGATATGCCGTCTAACGTGGATTTGGCCTTTCTCTCGATATCCGCACGCGATCTGGACTCGATAGCAATAGTCACGTCGTCAGCGTAGGCAACAATGTGTACCCCACTTGGTACCGGCAGCAGCAGGAGGTCATTGAGCAGGAGGTTCCAAAGTGTCGGGCCCAGAACTGATCCCTGTGGACATCCCATAGTGCACGTTTTCCACGCCGTTTGGTCCCCGGTGAGGAGTCCTACACGGCGGTTCGTGAAGTAACTGACCAGTATGCGATAGATGTTGGGCGGCGCACCGCACTGTTTCGCCTTTAAGAGGAGCATTGGCCACCATGCGTTATCAAAAGCACCAGAGATGTCCAAAAGTATCAGCTGCACATACTTTTCGGTGCTAGTATCTGTGATTTCATTAATCCGGTTGAGCGCCGTGACCGTGGATCGGCCGCGCGAGAAACCGTGTTGTGAGCGAGATATGTTCCGATACAGACAAGGAGCGCAAGAAACTATGACGCGTTCCAGAACTTTGCCTAGGATTGGCAGTAACGTGATAGGTCTATAAGCCTTGGGGTCTGAGAGGGGTTTGCCGTTGCACTTTGGCAGAACGATGAGCTTTCCGGTCTTCCAAAGGTCGGGGAATACCCCCTCCGCTATGCAGATCACGAACATGTGCCACATCTCGTCAAATGACGCTTTCCAAGCCCATTTCACTATGATCGCTGAAATACCATCCATCCCGGGAGCTGTGTTCGGCAGGCATCGGATAATCTTTTCCACAGTGCCTTTATCCAGTGTCGGTGAGTCCTCCCCGTGAGGGAGGAACGCAGCGGCGACTCGAACCTCCCGGTGGTAGGTGTTGTCCTTCTCATGGCTGTTGTCCGGGTACAGTGAGTTGAGCAGGCCGTTCATGGTGTCCCCTGACGAATGAGTATAGCTTTCCGCCAGCTTCAGTCCGTTCAATACGTTGGGCGGTGGGCGAGATCGCCCACTCGCCTCACGGTATGCTGCTCCCCATGCGTCGTCATTTCCTGACTCGGCTATGGCCCGGTAGAATGCTAACTCTGCCTCTTTCATCGCTTTCTTGTATTCCAGTCGAGAAATCCGAAGTGCGTCGTGTTTTCTCCCTCTCTCCTCCCACACGACGGGATCTCTGATATTCTCGGCGTGCACGAGCCACAGAGTGTCGTTGCGACTCCAATTCAGGGGACCACCACTCATATCCGCCGCTTTCTTTCCGCGCGCTGTGCCCGAGGACATCTCGGGCGGTGCGCAGCAAAATCGACGAATACTGTTCACTGTACCGTTGGGCTGGAAGCTGTCTGTTTAGTCGATCCATACGAGCATGTAGCGCTGAGCAGAACCTATCCCAGTTGACTCCCTTCACACGGAATGGCTTCGATGCTTCTTCGCACTTTTTGCTGGAACCGATGACTGAACTGCCGGAGGATACCTCGAAGGTAATATAATAAGCTGATGATCGCTAAGGCTGGCGCCCTCATGCACAATCCAATCGCGTACGGAGATCCCTCTCGTTGAAAGTGTCAAATCCACGTTCGACATCCCGTTGGGTCCGCTAAACGTGGGTGCGTGGTCGGGCACATTATGCAGTAGAAGACTCCGGCCGAGTATAAATCCCTCCATCTGGGTCTTCCTATGCTCCGTGTCCGGTCCACGACCGGTGTATTGCCTTCGCTCACAGTACCACATTGGAGAGTGTGCGTTGCTGTCTACCCCGATGAGCACCCGCTCACCAGACAGGCGGTCGAGCACGCTCTCCAAGTTCCTCAGATGCAAGCTGATGTCATGGCTGTACTGGAAATATGCTGCGACCAGGTGTAATTCGATGTTCTTGTACGCGATATAGACAACCGTGCAGTACTCGTTGCTGAGGTGGTGTAGAATAGTGCAGGCGACACAGCCGTTCGCAACGAAGACGCCAGCCCTAGGGCTCTCGCCACACTGTAGAATGCCGGGGCGGCAGTGATATTGCTCCTGAACTAGAACAATGTCAAGCCTATGCGACCTCGCTAACACCGGCAACTCCATGGTGGCTGACTCTGAGCCCTGTAGGTTTAGCTGCCCGAGACATAGGCACTGTAAGGACCTATGATCCATACTGCAATCTGTTGGCTGCCTGTTGTTCGGCATGGTGCCTGGCAGGGCAGCTCGCAGCCGCAGTAGGTTGGGACGCCGCATCCTTGTGCTTGAACCGCTTGCAGGTAGCACAGCAGCTCGTTTTTGATTGGCACTCGCTCGCCTTGTGTCCGGTATCTCCGCACTTGCCACAGGTGATGGTGGTTGCTCTGCAGTATTTTTCCGGGTGTCCGAACTGCTGACACTTATTGCAGCAAGTGGCCCTGATGTGGTCGCAGACCTCGGCCTCGTCCCAACCCACGTACACGCGGCCCATGGACACCAGCTTGTCCCGTAGAGCCATTGAGCACTCCAGGACTGCTAGCACCTTGTTCGGTCCAAATTGCCCACCATGCGCACGCTCTGAACCCGTATGCCCCCTTCACTGGGTTTGATGGCCTCTTGCAGTGTTTTTTTGGTCTCTTCAGACGACTTTATATTGTCGTCTGCGGGGTAGAAAATTACGGCGGGGCCCTTTGGCTCGACCGGGATGGGAGCGTTTCCTTTGGACCGCTTGAGGGCCGCTGAGTATCCGGCGAAGAGAGGGGGAGCGTAGGTGCTGGACACAGTGGGGCTAGTTGCCGTAGGGCGTTTCGCCACCTCGAGTGACACTGACAGATGTCAAACGTCACCTGTCAACGTGCACGTTTCTAACCTAAAAGCCACGCGGTTAACCTTTAACACACGTGCTTACCCAAATTTCAATAAAATTGAGTAGTATGCTATAATTAAATAGCAATTACTCGATACTGTATATCCTTATAATAATGCAGTGAATGCAACAATGCTAATACGATAATTGGGCCGCTTATAGCGCAAATCAATAGGACGGTGCCTGAGGGGCCCGCCTACGGAGTTTACGTAAACTTACCCTAACTTACCTTACCTTAACTTACAATCACAAGTAACAACACAATAATAATAATGTATGCATAGATACGAGAAAACCACAAGAATTAGAAATCTAGACACAGAGAACTCGAATGAGTCAAGCGAGCGCACCTCGCACACGTCCGTCCGCTACGGTGACCGAGCGCGAAGTAAGTAAATAGGGACATACCCACCGCCATCCCATGGCCTGACCAACCTTGCGGTCATACAAGCCGAATCGTGGGGGTCGCAAGTCGCACATGACGGTACGACAGGCTTTACCCCTACACCGTGTGGAATCGCCTGCGAACACGCTTTAACCACACGCTGTCCCCTGCTAACACCGCGAATGGAGGTGCGCGAATCGGATCTCTTTTTTTTTTTTTCTCCGGATTAATTCCCCCCAGTGCGAATGCACTCGACGCCACACTTACGACACTTCGTCGTCGGGCCGCACCTTCTCTGTGGCGTCTTCTTGTGGCTGCTAGTGCTGCACGCTCCGCCTCTTATGCCACTCCTTTGCGAAGCGCCGAAGCTTGTGAAAGTTCGCCTCGGTGCGGACCAGGTCTTGATAGTAGACTGGTCCAATCTCCACTCTGTCCAAGCCGTCCATCATCTCGCGCCTTTCATCCTCATACAACGGACAGCTCCATAATACATGAGCGTTTCACAATCTTCCCGGTTATCCCATCTATTCTCGGAGCGGTATTCGGCAATCCACGAACGATGGCTCCCAGTGCCTCACTAGATATAGGAAGCGCGTCCGAGCCCGATGGTACACAGGCTGCCGCGATTCTTACCTGAGTATGGTACGCTGTGTCGGTTGACAAGTCGTCGTCCGGGCACAGCGCCCTCAGTAGTCCAGCCGCCGAGCCGTCGTCGCAGACGATCTAGCGCAGGGCTCCACCACTCGTATCCCGATTCGTTCTTCTTCGCTCTTGTCCCTAAGCACTTCGTTGCCGTATCGGTTAGAATGTCGGTGTACCGCTGGCAGAGCGCTCCCGCCAGCGATTCCGTCGTTAAGCCCCCCAGTCTACGTTGCAGAACAGAGCAGAAACGATCCCAGTCCACACCCCGATCCCGGTAGCACGTCGGCTCCTCACTCGGCAACGGCGCTCTGTGGCGCGGGGAGGCCTGTGGGTCGGCTGTGTAAGTGATAAGGCGATGGTCGCTGTCGGCGACGTCCTCGTGCACCGTCCAGTCCCGAACACGCGGTGCAGCCCTCGTAGTCAGCGTGAGGTCCACGTTCGATTGCCCGTTCGGGCTCTGGAATGTTGCGGGCGCCCCACGATGTGGAGATGCAGCCCGTGGCTCAGGATAAACCCCTCCATCAGTTCCCGTCTCCTAGTGGTGTCTGCGCCTCGGCCAGTGTACTGCCGGCTCTCGCAGAACCACATAGGAGAGTGCGCGTTGGAGTCCATCCCGATGAGGACTGCCTTTCCCCGCGGTACCTGCAATACGTGGTCCAGGTGGGTGAGGTGGATGTTGATGTCGTGACTGTACTGCAGGTATGCCGACACGACGTGGAGATCGATGGTGGGGGCCAACACGTGGATGACGACGCAATGTGTGCTGCAGAGGTGCTCCAGGACGGTGCACGAGACGCCCGGTCGGAAGACGGCGACGCCCGCCTTTGGGCCGTCGTGGCGCTTCATAATATAGCGCTGCTGCGGGTATTGCTCCTGCACCAACACCACGTCCAGTTGCATCTCCCTGGCAACTGCCGGGAGCTCCTTCGTCGCCGTCTCCTTCCCCTGCAGGTTGACCTGCCCCAGCCGAAGGGCCTCAGTGGCCATAACTGGTCGTGGCCACCCATCTCTCTTCGGCATGGATCCTTGCTGGGCAGGTTTTGGACGCCGTCGCGTGTCCAGAGTGCTTCTTGCCAAAGCGCTTGCATGTCGCGCATGCAGCGACGCCCGACACACAGGCCTCCGCGCGGTGCCCCTTGTCCCCACACTTGCCGCATGTGACCTCGTCACTGCGACAGAACCGCTCCGGATGCCCGTATTGCTGGCACCTGCTGCAGCACGTGACCGTCACGAAATCCTCCACCCTGATGCTGTCCCAATCCAGGTACAGCCGCTCCATCGACACCAGCAGGTCCCGCAGGCTGGGCTCGCACTCAAGGACGACGGTCGTTCTGTCGTCGCCCACCCTCGGACACCCTTAGTGTGGGGGGCACCGCATTGGTCAGTTTTACCGCCCCCACCGTTAAAGGCGTCCTTAGTCCACAGTCACAAGCGTCAATTTCGCACAACACAGATAAGCTTCACCTACAATGTAGGCGGGCAAGAGTCACTGTCTCACTTTTCTCCGAACAAATATCAATATGGCCGATGCCTCTTACGGACGATGCGCCGAGACGCACAAGGAGCCACCGATACTTCGCCGCTGCACTCGGAGTGGGGATATGCGGAGCGATCGAGCACACATCCGTCCTCGACAAGTGCCGACGACGAAGTAGTAGATAGGGACACTCCCACCACCTCCTCATGGTCATACCTGCCTCCCGGCATACTGACCGAATCGTGGGAGATGCGCGCGTTACTTGCTCGAGGCTCTTTCACGCGCGCACTTCGTTGGCTCCCTACATATGTATGTGTCCCTTTCTCATGTCACCTCTCCCCCTTCTGGGGCGTGACACCACAGTTTGTGGTGCACCGTGTAGAATCGCCTGCGAACAGGCTTTAACCACACGCTGTCCCCTGCTAACACCCCGAATGGAGGTGCGCGAATCGGATCGTTTGTCCCCTGTCGATTTTTCCCCCCAGTGCGAATGCACTTGACGCCACACTTACGCCACTTCGTCGTCGGGCCGCTCCTTCTCTGTGGCGTCATCTTGGGCAGCTACCGCTGCGCGCTCCGCCTCTTGTGCCACTGCTTTTCGAAGCGCGCAAGCCTGCGAAAGTTCGCCTCAGTGCGGACCAGGTCGTGATAGTAGACCGGTCCACTCTGCACTCTGAGAAACGAGAAAGAGAAGCGAGAAACTCGCCGGTCCCTGCTGTCGCGGGTCCGCGGTGCCGGTTACGGCAGAGCTGGCCAAGCGCGCCTCCGCGCACCGCAGCTCCGCCCTGCACGTCGCCGCCTCAGCCTCCGCAAGGCGCGAGTCCAGTGCCGCCATCACCGCCATTATTTCGAGGCTAAACCCGCTATGAAGGCGAGGTCAGCTTTGTTCAGGCGCGATGAGCCCCCGGATGCCACCATGTTGATTCCGTCCAGTGCCGCCTTGGTCCGCTCAAGGAGGGCGGCCTTGGTGGCAGTGGCGAGGCCAGAGGAAACCGGAGTAGGCTCCTGCTCTGCTTCTTTGCTGTCCCTCTCGATGGGCGGGGCCGACGTGACTATGCGACCCACCGGTGGCACCTGGCTGCCCAGTCTGGTGCGGCTCCTTTTTTCCTTGTTCTTTGCCGGGATTTCCGGCGGCGAGTCCCGAGGGCGTCAGTAGTCTGTACACAAATACAAAGGTAGCTCAAAACGGTTAAAAAAAAAATAAGGTAAAAAATAAACAAAAATATATAAAAGAAAAGGTACAATTATATCAGTCACCCCTGGCAACACTTAAATAACGTCAATAATAGCTGTCAATGTCAATAATGACAGTGGCAGCTGTCACAGCACACACAGACAAAGAAAACAAATAGAGAAAGCGTCAGTATCGCGGTCGCAGCAAACAAATGAATTAATCCACAGTCACAAGCGTCAGTTTCGCACAACACAGATAAGCCCCATCTACAATGTAGGCGGGCACGAGTCACTGTCTCACTTTTCGCCAAACAAATATCAATATGGCCTCTGCCTCTTGCGGACGATGCGCCGAGAGGGACAAGGACCCACCGATACATCGCCGCTGCACTCGGAGTGGGGATATGCGGAGCGATCGAGCACACGTCCGTCCTCGACAAGTGCTGACGTCGAAGATAGGGACACTCCCACCACCTCCTCATGGTCATACCTGCCTCCCGGCATACTGACCGAATCGTGGGAGATGCGCGCGTTACTTGCTCGAGGCTCTTTCACGCGCGCACTTCGCTGGCTCCCTACATATTATTATGTGTCCCTTTCTCATGTCACCTCTCCCCCTTCTGGGGCGTGACACTATAGTATGTGACTTCGCGTCGGGCTGATCTGGAAACTAGCTGTCCTTATTCCTCATAGGTTCGCCTGATGGTGTGCCAGGTGTGCGCGACCTCGCGTAGTGCTTCAAAATTCTCTGGTGTCCGTATTAGGTCCTGATGGTAGACTGGTCCTGGTTCTTGTCTGCTGATCTGATCTAGCATCCTAGACCTTGCGTCCGCATACAGGTCACATTCCCAGAGAGCGTGATCTCGGCTTTCGTGCATCTCACCGCACGGGCACGTCGCAGACTCGCACAACGCCATCTTGTGGAGGCGCTGCCTGAAGCAAACCGTGCCCGGTGAGGATATGGGATACCGCGTAATCCGGCTCCACCCAGTCTTGACTTAGCCTCACGCCTACATCCGGGAAGAACTCGTACAACTCGCGTCCGTCCTCCGTGGATTTCCATCGCTCTTGCCAGAGCGCAACGACCTCCTTCCTGATGTCCGATTTCAATTTCCTGCGCTCCTTCGGGGCCAGTTGGACACTCTCCTCCTCAAGTCATCCCGCACGAAGAACCTCTAGGTCGGCTGGTAATACGCCCGCTAGCACAGGTAACGCAATGGAGCTGGTCGACCTGTAGGCCTTCGTCAGTAGAATAAGCGCCGGTCTTTGTGTTCGGAGCAAAGCTCTCCTCACCGCGAAGTTGGAAGAGCGTTTGTACCATACGGCTGTAGCGTACGTGATCGTGGCCACATAGGTCCCAGAAAATAGGACTCTTAAGGGCACGAAACTTGACCCCCCAGGTCGATGCGGAAATTCTCGCCATCTTCCCGAAACAGTTCGCGGCGCTCTCGCCGATAAAACCCGCATGCGGCACGTAGCACTTATTATATTACAGGGTAGACACTTATCCCTACCAAGCTATCCCTACTGGTAGGGATAAGTGCACGTTTTAGTAAATTTATTTCTACCGGTAGGGATATGTGCACCTTTTTGCACCTATTACCGAGTGGTACACTTATCCCTACTGAACTATACGTATTGGTAGGGAAAAAATATCAATAATGCTATTTTAGTCATTTTTCTCGAACCTCCCGGGGTGGTAAGTTTTTTTTTTTTTTTATGCCACTTGGGCCGACAAACAAGCAGACGGTCCACCTGAACCTTTGCAACACTAGGAGCATGGCCAATGCGTTGTCGACCCTGAGACGTGAAGTTGTTAAGTCTCATGTGCCTGCCGACACACAGTAATACAATTGCATTACTGCTTCACGGCGGAAATGGGTAAGGTGGTAGTACTTCCCCGGACGAACTCTGCACTAAGAGCTCTACTACTACTAAAGTTTTCTCCCTCTCTTCGCCCACACGACGAGATCTCTCGAGCTCTCGCCACACTGTAGAATGCCGGGGCGGCAATGATATTGCTCCTGAACCAGAACAATATCAAGCCTATGCGACCTCGCTAACACCGCCAACTCCACAGTAGCTGACTCAGAGCCCTGTAAGTTAAACTGGCCAAAACGTAAGCATTTTGGGGATCTACGATCCATACTGCAACCTCTTAGCCGCCTGTTGTTCAGCATTGTGCCTGGCAGGGCAGTTCGCAGCAGCAGTAGGGTGGGACGCCGCCTCCTTATGCTTGAACCGTTAGCAGGTAGCGCAGACGCTCGTTTTCGACTGGCACTCGCTCGCCTTGTGTCTGGTTTCTCCGCACTTGCCACAGGTCATGGCAGTGGCTCTGCAGTACTTCTCTGGGTGCCCATACTGCTGGTATTTATTACAGCAGGTGGCCCTGATGTGGTCGCAGACCTCGGCCTCGTCCCAACTCATGTACACGCGGCCCATGGATACCAGCTTGTCCCGAGCACTCCAGGACTGCTGGAACTTTGTGTGGTCCAAACTTTCTCGTAGTGGCCAATTTGCATATGCAATCTCACCGTAAACTTCTCCTCGGGCCATTCCGGGTCGTCTGACAATTTGATCCTGGAGTATCTTCTCGTCGACATTTTGGTCCGCAGGTACCGCAGAGAGATTCTGGGCTGCTGTATTTTGGGGTCCAAGTCCTTGATGCTAGAGTTGCCCACCATGCGCACGCTCTGGAGGTCTACTACGAAACGACGAAAAACGATGAATCGGCCGAATGTTCGCACATTTCCTACCACGAAAATCCTTCACTCAGTCGGTCGTGTCGGGCGATCCATTCGTTCCGACCGAACTTTATATGATGTTCGTTTTACTTACTTTCTCTTGATGGCATTTCTATCAATTGAATTTACAGGATTTTTTAGGAATTTTCTCAATTTACAAGGTATGTTTAACTCTAAACATACCATAACCGGGTCAAATGACCCATTTTGAACTTTGCATTGAAAATCCACATATCATCTTATTGCTTTTGCACATTTGACTTCATGACTTTTCTTACTAATTAATATACAGTTATTCTATTTATTTCCCTTCCTAACAACCATATTTCATACATTCAAGCAGGAAACAAAGTCACATTTCACCCGCTATGGTAGAAATAGGTAACTAGTAAGTGTTGGTATGATTAATGTTAATGAATTTGTAACTTCTCGTATGCCTCGGGAGACTTGCTGGGCCATTGGGGTATCACTGTTCGCAAGTTCACAAGTTCGGCTGCATTTGCTGTTAGGAAAATTAAACAATTAACGAATGTTGAGACGGCCAAATTAGTTTATTTTGAATATTTTCATAGCCTCTTGTCCTATGGTATTTTGTTTTGGGGAGCAGCAGCGGATATAGAATCAATATTCATTATATAAAAAGAGCAATTCGTGCAGTATGGGTCCCCGTGAATCATTAAGAGATTTATTTAGGGAAATAAATATAATGACATTACCTTCACTATATATTTATGAAAATATAATGTTTATACGTAGAAACATGGGAATGTTTGAGTCAAAATTGGATATTCATAGTATAAATACAAGACAAAGGGAGAAGTTAGTTGTTCCATACTTTAGACTAACTAAAGTTAACAAGTCATTTCTTGGTAATTGTGTTTGATTTTATAATAAGATACCGCTCTCAGTAACGAAAATGTCTGATCATAAATTTAAAAATTATATTAGGAAAGTTTTAAAAGAAAAAGCGTACATTATATTGAAGATAACAATGCATGGAAATAGCTACTCTCTGCACAGTGCACCTCTAATTTTCTTGTAGTTTTATGTAGTCTTGTTATTTATTTATTTTTTGTTTTGTTTTTTAATGTTACCTATAATAAGTATTTTGTAATTGTTAAATATAAAATTGAAATTATAAAATAGCCTAAAAGTCAGAATAGATAAAATTTATATAAAAAATGATTTAATAAAAAATTTAAAAGAATGTAACCTTGCTGAGTTTCTTGCCGGTTTTTCTCAGTTGAAGGCTGACTTTCGAACCGGTTGTAGCTTCAGTAACTTTAAATTTGACCTTCATAAGTGCCCTCCGAGGGCCTAAACTGAATAAATGGTTTTGAATTTTGAATTTTTTTGAACTGTTTTGTGCTACAGAGTATGATAGCTGCCCCGTGCATAAAAAATCAAGGCAATGAGTACCTGGAATTTAAGAATGCATTTGTTATTTCGTATTCAATAATAAAATACTTAATACATTATGTACAAATTAATTACTTAATTTTAATAAGGCATTTATATAGACAATTTTTTTTCGGATATGTTACTCTGACTGCCTCATCCTAGATTTTGATGCTTCTTATGGTGGAGGATCACATGATGCATTTATTTGGTCTAACTCTGACATTAAACACCATCTGGAGAGTCTCCAAGGAGAAACACCATACCTATTGCTTGATGCATTTTATCTAGGAAATATATAATTTTCTTGATACTAACCTATTATTTCAAGTTGACAGGTGATTCAGAATATCCATTAAGAGAATATCTACTGACACCTATAGCAGGCAATGTTGTAGAAGACAGTCCAGAAGGTAGATACAATGCTGTGCTCAAGCGCATCTGTTCTACAATTGAACGCACAATTGGGATACTGAAGGGCCGGTAGAGGTGTCTCTTCGCAGCGAGGGAGCTCCACTATCACCCAGATACAGTAGGAAGAATAACCGTGCAACCGCCTGCTGTGTTTTACACAATATGTGTTTAAGGGCTGGAAAAAAGAAGCCTATATGTTATTCCAGGATATGCTCTATCTTTGTGCCAAGTTTCATCCATATCTGCTTAGTAGTTTTTGCGTGAAAGAGTAACAAACATACAAATCTTTCCACTTTATAATATTAGTTAGGATTTATTTATATCGAAATAACAGCTTAAAACATAATTTTCAAGCTTCTAGCTCTAAAAATGACGATAGTTCTCTATACTATCTGTATACTGTTACAATTTTCTCAGCGGGGAATAAAAAGAACAAAAGTTCCCCGATTTAAATGAAAGTTTATTTAATAACTTAAAAATCAAATAACATGCTAGGCAATATGTATAGAAAAATAGAGCCAGCTAGACTCAGCGCGTGAGTCTGGAGTAAGGTTGTGTTTTGGTTTTCAAATGGAAATTAAGGTTGAGTTCCACTGACAGAAACGGCTGTCGGCCCATTTGGAAAGCTTTGAAAATTAGTATTAAAAAGTTTAAGTTAAGATGAAACGTTACTAATAAGTATAAGTAATAGAATAAGCACATAGCTACTGCATCCTTTGGGCGAAGCACAACCGGCAAGCACAGCAGAAAGATGCCCAGCAAGCATGCATGTCAAACGCCATGTGTCCTCCTCACGGCACACCCCGCACACTACAGCATTCACGGCCCGTAGTAAGCTGTCTTCACGTTTCAAGCCCGAACCAAATGGTTTCCTGTTTTTAAGCCCGTACTAAACACGTGTCGGCCCGTACAAAACACCTCCTGGAAATTACATATAAATATTGTGCCGATTAGTAAAGGTTGCATGACCCGAGTACAGGCAAAATGGTGGACACCGACCCTCGTGTCACCCATGTGCTCACCACCCACACCAACTACATGGCCGAAAGACCGGCCATGTAGTTGGTCATACCCCACACGCGACCACACAAAATCCAATTAGTAAAACCCAATCGGCATCCCCAGGTTAAATTCGGACAGGCGGCAAACCAGATTGTTGCCATGCGTTTGTCCGTCCGACCAGACAACACCAATGTAAAAAAGCTACTAACCAGCTTGATAATTATATAAAGAACCCCATAAATACCTTAAGGAGGAAAATGTTCATGCCCTGGGGAGTAAATGTCGAACAATGTCGACTCCAACGCACACGCGGATCACCACCCGCGTGCCAGGCAAAATCTTCCCCGTTCGGTTCTAGAAAAAAGGAAACAATTAAATATCGTATTAATAAATACAATACTACAATAAATTGTTATTGTCGCGTTGGCTTTATACTTACTATGGGATATTTGGAAAAAACGCGTGGTGTGTCTAAAGTCCCAGTTCGAGGCACGCACACGTTGGTCCACTCAAAAACTTTTAATATACCCCAATATAAATTAGCCTACGTTCAATGATCACAATGGAAGAATCAATTTGGAAAATAAGATGAGTAAATACTTACAAAATTAAAGGTGCAGCGGGGCTTAGTGCCAAAGCGGCGCAAGCGATTTCGAAGATCGACATGGAAGAGTCAACGCCCAGAACCAATATATAGCTCCTAGGGGTGAGATAGTTCGGTCGCCTTGAATGGTTAGCAGTGACCAATCTCCCACCTTCCTTGACAGGAACATTCGACTAGCGTGTGACCGGCAAAAAATTATCTACAATACCGGTGCGCAGGAACGTCACTCACACACGTCAAAGTGACATTAAATGTCAGATCGATCTATCAGGTCGATCGATGTAAACAAACCATTTCAAAAGATAGATAAATCCAAATTATGTGCATTTTGATTACGAAATCAAAATTTGATGTATTGGAGTTGCTGGAAATATTGGAATGAGCCCACAGGAACCGTATGTACTGAAATTTTTACGGTGCCGAATTTTCTACGTAACAATACCAAATTTCATTTAAATTGGTTCAGTAGTTTTGGCGTGAAAGCGAGACAGGCAGACAGAGACTTTCGCATTTATAATAATAGTTAGGATAAGACATAGAATATATGTATATAAGACAATAAATTATTAATTTTATTATATTTTTAATTAAATATCATATTTCAATTTTAATATAAAGAAAACATAAATTTTATAATTGTGAAACATTCTTCACAATTCTTCATTCACAAGACACTTAATGATAAATCCATTTTTGAATTACAATTAAATTTTTCTTTGGAATTGTAAGTACAGTGTAAACTCTTTATAACAAAACTCAAGGGACTGAGCATTTTTTGTCGTTATAGAGAGTTATCGTTATATGGAGTGAACAAAAAAAACCAAATTAACAAGAATTTTTAATATGTATGTCTTAGATAATAAATGCTTGTATAAATTATTGTTTACACATATAGTCTGATAACTTTGTCTGACGTTTTTTGCTATGCCAGTACTTGTTTTGTATTATTTTATGTATTCTATTCATATCTAGATATGTGGTGGAATCGTCTTGATAAAACAACAAAAATTTTTCTACCAACTTAGCGGCATCTAGGGCTTGTTGAATTGTTGGTGGTGATTCGGCTTTGTTCACTTGATCGTCTTCTTCATCTTGATTATCGGGTGTTTCCTGACTTTTTGACACTAAATCAACAATTTGTTCATCGGTAAGTGTACCAGTTACGGCTACATCCTCATCTATATTTTCGTACGATTGTAGATCTTCGTTAAAATTGTTTGGTATGTTGAACTGGCTTATCCATTCACTCAGTGGTAGATTGTCTTCACTGTCAAATTGGTTCGTTTCTTGGCTACTACATAATCCAGCATGTCGAAAAGAATGTTGGATAGTGGCCGCTGTTACCTCCTGCCAGGCTTTTGATATGAAGTTCACTGCTTGTAGCATGTTGATCGAGACCTTGCCGTCAGTTTCGATCATATCCATCAACATTTTCCGTCTATAGTGGCCCTTTAGGGATTTAATTACACTCTGATCCATTGGTTGTAAAATACTGGTTGTATTAGCTGGGAAAAATTCTAACTCTATGTTTCGAAGATTAGATATGATTGGGTGAGCAGGACAATTGTCTACTAGAAGCAAGATTTTCCGTGATTTTAATTCAGCATCCCATTTTCTCACTTCCTCTTCAAAAATCTGCGATGTCATCCAAGCTGACTTGTTTGCTTTGTACGTAGCTGGCAACTGTTTTATGTTCTTGAAACACCGAGGGTTTTTCGATTTGCCTATAACTAAGAGCTTTCTTTTTTCTGTGCCACTCATATTGGCAGCCACTAGAACTGTAATACGCTCTTTAGACAGTTTTCCTCCAATACATTTTTCCCCTTTGAATTTTAAAGTTTTGTCGGGAGTCAACTTGAAAAAAAGGCCAGTTTCATCTGCATTAAAAATGTCTTCTGGTGAGTACTTCATCTTTAATTTAGGCCACACTGTACTAATCCAATTGTTAGTCACATTCATATCGACATCCCGCGCCTCTCCGTTCATTTTACCGTACGTAATTTGATGACGGTGCTTAAATTTTCCGAGCCAACCTTCAGATGCTTTAAAGT
Source organism: Habrosyne pyritoides (assembly GCA_907165245.1). Lineage (NCBI taxonomy): Eukaryota > Metazoa > Arthropoda > Insecta > Lepidoptera > Drepanidae > Habrosyne > Habrosyne pyritoides. The sequence goes on along the minus strand of OU015607.1, from coordinate 8,675,967 downwards.
CAATTATGCCAAGTTGGTTGGCAAACTTTTCAGCCTTTGCTTTTACAATTGGCCCCGAGATGGGTACATTATTCTGGCGCTGATTGTTAAACCACGACAACATTGCCTGATCTAAGTCTTCGAATTTTGGCTTTCTTAATTTTTTAGACAAGTTTCCTTCCAGCGCCGCCTGTAGAATTGTTTTTTGGTTTTTCCAAATGGTAGCAACAGTGGATTGACTTAGTTCAAAACGCCTTCCAACGTCACTTTTCTTTTCTCCCTTTTCAATCGCACGTATCACACAAACTTTTTCGTCAACACTAATCGCTTTCCGTTTACTGGCCATGTTAACAGTTTCAAAGTAGGTTTACGACTGATAATACGATAGGTACCCAGTATGCTTGGTCGAAGACCATCACTTCCGAGAAAACAATGTGTCATACTGCACGTGTTCAAGGCAATTAAGGATAACAAAAGCTAGACCGACCTCGGATGTTTCGGAGCTTCAAAGTCTTTTGTTACCTGATAACATAACATAAACAATAATACCGATAATAAATATTTACTGTCTAAAAATATGAACACATTTCTTCGTAATTCTTCGTAATAGAGAATGGCGTATCGCTATAAAGAGTGTTTCAATATGTGGGTTTTAACGCAAACCAACCAACTTGGGCTCACTTCAACGTTATAGGGAGTTTATCGTTATAAAGGATAACGTTATAAAGAGTTTACACTGTAGTTACATATTATAATAAATTCAAATATTTTTATTCAAATAGGCCTTTACAAGCACTTATGAATAGTCAGACTCTAATACCGGTTCGGAAGGTTGTTTTTTTACTATGAAAAGCCGGCAATAAACTCAGCAATTACTCTTTTTAAAAACAATCTTAGATTTATTACAAAATATTTATTTAGTCTCACTGACAAAACCTGTGTTGTATTGCAAAAGTGAAGAATGAATATCTAATAATAAAAAAAAAAATACAAACAAACTAAAGCTGACCAGCCCCCACAAGCAGCACCTGTTCACAAGCATGACGCATGTGGCAGCCATCGCCCTCCTCGCCATACTGTAGGGAAGTGAGCGACCCGCCACACAACGCCGCCGCAAGCAAAGACATTTAAGTGAGCATGACTAACTTAAGCTTGTTAACATCATAATAGGAATATTGAATTTTAAAATACACACAAAGTGTTATCACTGTGACTATAACATGTTCATAAAAGTAATAGCCTACGTATTAGGTACATTAGAATAGAATATAAATGTATATAACGTAAACGCACCTAATAACGACCCTTTAAAATCCGCGCTCATTACCGCCCTATTCAGAAAACTATCATTTTAATGTGATGTATTATAGTTACACAAGTGGATGCTTTAGAAAAAATGTTGATGTATTTGTACTACAAATATTCATTTCTTGTTTGTGTGCGTAACTCAACGATTTAAAGAATAATTGCTCAGTTCGTCCGTGGACGCCGGCGATAGTGCATTTTCCATAGTGTGGCGTTCCCGATGACGTAAGTACTCTTGTTTCTTTCTTAGCAGAAAATTATATCGTCAAGCATTTTAATGTTACTTCTAGTTCTTTTGATGCATTTTTAATACTTTCAGGAACACAAATAATAATTAATTTTAATGAGATACTATTTTAATCTGCTTAAAATTCAATATTAAAAATAGGCGGTAATAGGAACAAAAATCACAATTTTATTCCTATTAACGTCCCATGTCGCTGATAAGTACTTATCGTATCTTTTGTGTGCCATGATTTTTGTTGAAATGCATCAATTAATAGGCAGGAGGCTATACTAACTCAGTTCCTTAGTATATTAACTTGTATTTGAGCTATTAACGCCATATATTTACGAGCATTAGTAGCCGTAAAAATGACTTTGTTCTTAAGTAAATATTTTGATGAATAAAGGAGGTATAAATTTTAAATATTGTATTTTTACAGTTGAAATATCATTATTATTCAATATTTATAGCAACCGCACCATTTAAAATCATAAAAATGTACAAAAACCACATGTATTTACCTAATTCATACACATTCCATTGGGTCGGTAATAGGTTATACGATTTCCTTTAATAATACCTATTACCGATCTACTTGTACATTTACAACGAACCCCCATACTACCTGCTTTTTATTTGGTATTGATTTTCAAGTAAACACAATTAACATTATAGTATTCCATAATAAATCACAAATTTAACTTATCATAAACTTTATTATATAGTAATACATAACTTATATTTATAAGTGTTTTAATTGACAGTATTTGACATTCATTTATTTGACTAGACTTAGTAGTACATATTACACATTTAGATAAATAAATAAATTTGTTTCAGAAACATGGATCAACCAAAACGTAAACAATATACAGCTAATCAACTTGACACTGCACTGATGGCTATCACTAATGGAGCAAGTATCTATGAAACCTCGAAGAAGTTTGGGATACCTAGAACAACTCTTCGTGACAAGAGAGATAACAAGTACACTAATGAAAATTGTGGTGTTCAGACCGTTTTCACCAAGGACGAAGAACGTCAGTTAATAGACTGGATTCACTATTTGGGAAGATTAGGTTTTCCTGTAACAAAAGACCAGCTACTGGAAACGGTCTCCAAATTAGTGGAAATATTAAAGCGCCCGCACCCATTTAAAGATGGAGTGCCCGGACGACACTGGTTTAAAAATTTTTTGAAAAGACATCCCACAATTGCGAAAAGAGTTGCACAAAATTTGCCAACAAATAGAAACGAAGTGAAAGAAGAGGCTATAAGATTATGGTTTGGTCGTGAGCGTCAATATTTTGAACAAAATAATTTAATTGAAGTACTAGATGATCCAGCAAGAATTTTTAACTGCGACGAAACTGGATTCTTTTTGTGTCCCAAGGCAAAACAAGTCATTGTGCAACGAGGCAGCAAAAAGGTATATACTCGAGTCGCCAATGATGAAAAAGAGTGTTTAACTGTATTGGTCAATGTTGCTGCTGACGGCAAAATAGCACCACCCATGGTTTTATACCCCTACAAGCGTATGCCTAAAAACCTTGTACCGACTGTGCCATCTGGCTGGGCTGTTGGTAACACCGAATCTGGATGGATGAATATGGGTGCTTTTTACGAATATATAACCAACTGTTTCTATCCTTGGCTAGTTACTAATGCAATACCGTTTCCAATTGTGTTATTTCTAGATGGCCACACATCACACATATCTCTACCTTTATCTACATTTTGTAAAGAAAATGGTATAATACTTGTAGCTCTATTACCTAATTCTACTCACGTACTCCAGCCTTTGGATGTTGCAGTATTTCGACCAGTTAAAGGTACTTGGAAGACAGTTGTTAGCGATTTCCGAATAAAAAATAATTTTGCAAAATTGAAGCGAACAGATTTTGCACCACAAGTCAAAATCTGCCTTGATTCTTGTTTAACAGAGCAAACTATTGTAAACGGCTTTCGGTCATGTGGAATTTATCCTTTCGAGCCAAATAATGTTAATTACAGCAAGCTTCTACCTGAAATTCGGAACGTGACCAGCGACACTAATAGCGATACTGCAGAGGGTAGTGACAGTAATACTGCCAGCTCTATTCACAGTCAACGCCAACGTACTAATCAAATAAAAACCTTCAAGCAACTTTTTGAAGACCGTTTGTCACCTACTGTCCTTCAAGAATTTCAAAGTTCTGGAAATGTATGGATAGGCGACATCAGCTACAAGAAGCTGTTTGAATATTGGGAGAATATTAAAAGCAATGATGACGATGAAGAACGTAATTTGGAAATTGGCGATACGACGTTGGTGAATAATATTGCCGATGGAACAGATTTGGATACATTAACATTTGAAGTAACACCAGCATTAATTTTACCATCAGAACAAAATGTCTTGAAAGAAATATTTTATTTGACTGTAGACGGTACATTGAATTTTCCATTAAATCATGTTTTACCTGAAAACACTCAAGGCCCAGTAACTAGTCATATTACAGATTCAATGCAAAAATCACCTTCTAGCGAATTTAGGAACGACAAAGATGTTATTTTCAATACTGCAGATCAAGATCTAAGAACATCATTTCCGAAACCATCAACATCAACTCCGAAACCATCAACATCATCAACTCAAAGTACATACGTGAATTTGAGCTCTGAATTTCTCGATAGTACTATAATTAATAGATCAGAATATTGTAAATCCCCACTAAAATCTACTACGACATCAATCAGTAAAAATATACCAAAAGAACTGAACATTTCAACACCTTTTAAGAACGCATTATATTTTCCCGAGAACAAGAACACGACGAAAAAGAGAGCATGTAAAAGAGTTACCCCAACTGTTGCAATATCCGATGAATTTATGGCATATCAGAAAAAAATTGAAGCAGAAAAATTAGAAAAAGAAGAAAAGAAAAGAAAACGAAACGAAGATTTGGAGAAGAAAAAAAAAGATAAATTAAGCAAACAAGGCAATCTAAAATCAAAACTACTAAATAAGGCAAAACGTAAAATAACCAAGGTGGATGCTTCAAAGGAAGATACGACTGATTCTGAAAATGATTTTCAAGTTCGACAAATGCCTCAAAGGCGACATAATAATATGCAGCCGTTTGCGGAACTAAGTTTTGAGTCTGCATTACGATCTACTCAGGCTAGCCCTTACCGAGATACAGTTACATCACAAGATGTGAACCTCTGTAATGATGGTTCTTCATCAGATGATTGTGAAATAAACCGTCCTGCAAAGATTATTATACGGCCGAGATATGATCTTGGATTTGATTCAGAGTCAGACGAATCTATTTTTTAATCTTATTTTTTTTGCCAAAGGAAAATTTTCTTAATTTGTTTTGTTTTTAAATGTTCACCTAATATTTGATTTTGATTTGACATGACTGCCAGACTTAAGATTTTATAGTAATTTTATATTTCTAAGATAAATTTTGTAAAATAATATACTATTATTACACTTTAGTAGTATATTTTTTAAGACTGATTGAAGGCTGTTACGAATATATAATAACGTTAAGTTTTGATAACATTTTGTAGTAAGTGCCGAGATTATAATCTTGAATTTGATTCAGAGTCACTTGAATCTATTTTTAAATTTTATTTTTTTTCTCAGATGAATAATTTTCTTGATTTGTTTCATTTATCAACCTTAATCCAATATTTGAATTTTTGATTTGACATGACTACTAAACTTAAATGTTATAGTAATTTAATATTAGGTACATACTATGTTACATTTTTACTAAGATTGTATAATGCCATTTACTCTTGTATAATAAATACCAAAATATGGTAATTTGTTATATATAATTCGTATAAATAAGATTTTTTTACTGATTTAACGCTGTTAATATGAAAAGAATACATATAACTGTTAAGTTTTGATAACGTTCTGTACTGTGTTGGAACATTTATATAAATAGTTCAATATACACGAGCACTTTTATTTAACTCTAACGGTTCCATTTATTAAGTGGTCGGTATTAGGTGTCACATAAACGGTATTAGGCACACACCCTATATTTTGGTTCGGTAATAGGGACATGGTCTTATTTTCTTTTAATTAATATTAAATTTTTAAGTAATTTTTAGTAACTATAACTTCTATACATGACTAAAAAAGCGATAATTTTAGTACTTGAAAAACTATTTTTATGGGCGCCACATATTAAGAATGTGCTTATTTTTTGGACATCAATCTGTACTCTGCTTAAACTGGCGGTAATGGGTGCGTTTACGTTATATTTATAAATTCACTTATAAAAATACTTAAAGCTAAAGGGTAGCTTGTCAGGCGAACAATTCATTGCCAAAGATTATTATCTTCCAAATAATCAGATATACTATAAAATCCCTTTTGGTATAATGTATACTTTACCACGTTTTTAAATTTATGCACGGGTAATTCTTGTATGTTTTTAGGTAGTTTATTAAAGGAACGTATACATTGCCCTTTAAAAGATTTTTTCACTTGACTGAGACGAGTTACAGGTACTACGTGTAGTTTGTGCTTGTTTCTAGTGTTAATTCTATGAGTGTCGCTAATTTTGGAAAATAGGTTTATATTTTTACGAACATACATTAAATTCTCATAAATGAATTGTGACGGCACTGTCAGAATATTAATGTTCTTAAATTTATCTCTAAGAGAGTCTCTAGGACTCATATTGTTGATTGCGCGAACAGCCCTCTTCTGCAGAATAAAAATAGAATTGATATCGGCACTACTACCCCAGAGGAGGATGCCGTAGGACATCAAACTGTGAAAATAACTAAAATAAACGAATCTAGCTGTATCTACGTCAATAAGAGAACGAGGAAATAGGTTGTTCAATAAGTTTTGTCGTTCGACTAGCCCAAAATTAGCTAACTAGAGCTAGCATTATAATGGTCCCGCAAAATCCCGCACAGCTCAACAAGAGCCATCCTTATGCCAGCCAGCTCCTCATTTCTTTGCTATTCACGTGGTTCACGGCGTTCTTCTATTAGGAACAGTTTTTCTCGTACAGAGCCATCAACTCGAGGCGTAGATTACCGCCGGAATCTTCGCTGTTGTGTAGCTGTAAAATAACAAATTGTATAGCGCAATATACATATAGTGTATATACACTTAATCTATATGCAACCCCATACTAGGGTTACCTGATCGTGGGCGCCCAACATACATTTAATGCGCGGGCATCGAACCCCCGTCCTTAGCGGGCGGTTCTATTACTTTGCCAACAAACCAACCATTCTAAAACTAATCATTGTAAAGTATTATTTGGTTCATTACATCATTACAAAAACCGACTTCACAAAAAGAAACTATTCCAAAATAAACTAATACGCACTAAAAATAAATATTATTATTGCATTATTAGACTACTTAAAAGTCAATCAAATTATTACGATGATATAATGTAGTTACTATTATTGTTATTTTGGGAGTCGGTTTTAGCCAACGTAGGCTTGTAACTACATACATAGTTATAGGTGAGATGTGCTTGTGTCGCACGCGCGACTTTACCAGGCGAGAGGCGAGAGCGAGGCCGCGGCGGGAGGGGAGCTGTTCAATGTGTTTAATTATTAAAGTATTCTCGTATTATTATTGTTAGGCTAGTAATAATTTGATTGACTTTTAAGTAGTCTAATAATGCAATTATTTTTTTCTTTTTAGTGCGTATTAGTTTGTTTTGGAATAGTTTCTTTTTGTGAAGTCGGTTTTTTTTTGATAAATTTTTGATTATTTTTTGATTTTTAGTGAATCTGAAGTACACTAACATTTTTTTCTGAATCTGGGTAGACCTACTAAACGTGATTACTTAAGGTGTATTATGTATGCCTACAGATTTAAGGATTTTCCTCAATTTTCTCAGGATTCCATCATCAGGTCTTGATGTAATGATCATGGAAACCTTTTGTGAAGTCTACCCTTTTATAAATGAATAAATCGAAATCGGTTGGCGTCATATTAAGTTACTCGTTCATTTATCGCACACATACTTAATACTAATTTTTGACTTATATGGTTTTCTCGTGGATGCCATTGTCAGAACTGGACCAAATTGAATGGGATCACACGGGAAGCACCAGCTTTCAAATAAAAAAAGAATCTTTAAAATCGCTTCGCCCAGTCGAAAGTTATGAGGTAACAAACATAAAAAAATATAATAATACAGACGAATTGAGAACCTCCTCCTTCTTTTTAAGTCGGTTAAAATTAGAGTAACAACCATATATTTATGTCAACTTAATAATACACTACTATACTACAAAATACTACCGAAACCTATACCAAACTCAAAAAGAGAAAGAAACCATAATAGAAAACGACGAAAAAACCGATGAAGAATATATACCGGAAATAATAAAGGAAGAAACAATAAAAGCAATAAATACACAAAACTCGATAAAGCTCCTGGATCTGATCTTGTTACAAACGAACTATTAAAAGCAACGTTACCAGTAATTGCTCCAAAACTTACAGATATATTTAATTAAATTGTCAATACTTCATAAAAAGGGTTACAAAGGAGATATATCAAATTACAGACCAATCAGTTTAATGTCCAATATTTTCAAAGTGTTTTCAAAAATAATATTATCTAGAATCACAAACACACTCGAAGAAAACCAACCCAAAGAACAAGCTGGATTCCGTAGAATTTTTTCAACAATAGACCACATCCACGCCCTTGGACAAATACTCCACAAATATAAAGAATATAAAATATATAAAAATTACTATTTAGGGTTTGTGGATTTCATCAAGGCGATTCGACACACTTGAACATAGATTTATCTGGGACGCACTGGAAAGACAAGGCGTACATGCAAAATACATACGAATATTGAAAAACGTATACACAAAAAGTACTGCACAAGTAAAACTAGAATCTATAGGTGAAGAATTTCCGGTTGAGTGAGGGGTACGCCAGGGAAACCCAATCTCACCAAAAATATTCTCAGCTGTCCTGGAAATGATATTCAAAAATCTGGATTGGACGAATAAAGGACTAAATGTAAATGGCGAAAATCTGTGTCACCTACGCTTCGCAGATGACCTAATCTTATTTTCGGAAAACCCTAGAGACAATGTTGCAACAGTTAGCGAAAGAGAGTGAGAAGGCAGGCCTGTCAATGAACCTAACGAAAACAAAAGTAATGTCAAACTCCTCACAAACAGAGCCTATAACCGTAAATAATGAAGAAATAGAGTATGTCCCTTACATACTCTATTGTAAGTATGTATATTTGGGACGGTATGCAATAAGGAATAGAAAGAAGAATAGCTAATACTTGGAAGAGATATTGGTCACTCAGTGACTCACTTCACTATATGTCTATGAGGAACAAGAGGAGAGTATACAATATGTGTATCCTACCATGCTTACTATATGGGTGCCAAACTTGGGCATTAACATAAGAACTGGCAAGAAAAATAAAAAATTGTCAGAATGGAATGGAGAGAAGCACAATAGGAGTTAAAAGAAAAGACCGACAACATACAGGTGCTTAAAGTGGAGATGGGCTGGCCATATGATAAGAGAGAAGAGGGACAAATGGACGAGACTAATAACTGAATGGCAACCACGAGATAGCAAAAGAAATAGAGGCAGACCAACTAGAAGATGGGAAGACGACATCATAAAAATAGCAGGTCCAATATGGACTCGCATAGCGAAAGATAGAATAGAGTTGAAATCTTTAGAGGAAGCCTATGTCGAAAGACCAGCTGCAACGTAGAAACGACCGTTTACCGATACCTAATTTATGTTAAAAAAAGCTGTTATAAAGTAAAGCTATTTTTAATTGTAAGAAAAATCATTGTAAAAATTAGTTCAGCAATTAAGGTTATTTTATTTTTGATGTGAAACATCTATAGCCGCACGTAAAACCGATTGCAGGCGTGGCGACGCGTCGCTGACTGATTAAAAGTATTGAGTAGTCAAAATTTAAATATATTTTTTTAATTTTGAATTTTTGAGTATAATGAAAATAAATGTTTCATTAATTGATTAACAGTTATAATTTTTCAGGAAAAAAATCGTAATATTTTATTTTTTACCCACGACGGAACGGAGGAGGTATATGCGTTTAGGGTGAGAGATGTTTGTGCGTTTGTGCAAAGTAATGTTCCCACCTATCTTCTAAACTAATGATCCGATATTGATGCGGTTTTCAATAACGGGTTTGTGTTTGAAGAGTTCATGTTCTTAGTTCCTCACTAGGGGGCGCCACAATATTAGTGCAAAACAATGTTGCAATATAATCAAAACGAAATGTCCGATTACAATTCTGTTTTCAGCAATGGGTTCGTACTTGATTGGTGCATGGTCTAAGATAAGTCTTATGATTTTAACTCACTAGGGGGCGCTGCTATATTAGTGTGAAACGATTATATTACAATATTATTAAAATTAAAACGTATTGTCTGATTTCAATGCGGATTTCAGGAATGAGTTCGTGGGTGATTGATGCATGTTCTCAGATGAGTGTTATAGAGGTAACTTTTAACAATTTAAAGAAGCCCGAAGGCATCGACATTCATAGTGTTTTAGGGAGTTTTAGCCAGTATTAGGAACTGTTTCCGCCTTCACCGCGTGGAGGTACTCCCAGCTTATGTCATCATTGAATTCAGAGTTCAAACACAAATATTATAGTCTCAAGAGTATTGACACCAATACTGAACCAACAGAAAGCAACTGTATAATATTTAACAAGGAACTTAATTTTCTGTGGAAAGAAAAATCACACTTATTGTTTTGCGAGATCTTACCTACACATTATATAGATTATAAATCGTATATGCTCTCTAAAAAGGCTGAAATAAAATAAAGCTAAATTAAAAATTTTGCAAAAAACCCACGACGGTAAAACTCTCATCGAAAAAGAATAAAATAACTCAAAACCTACTAACCCAATTATTACATTATGCCATATTTAGTTCTATGGAGGAGCGACGTATGAGACTCCTGCTTTTAAACGAGAAGATCTTCCGCTAAGCTGCCGCAGATCATGCCTGGGGATCGCAGTCCAACTGTTGATGTTGGATGCTTGTATATACTCGTACATGTGTCGAATCCTGAGAGAATCTCGATATCGCGATGTAGGCTTCTCGCGTGTTGCGTGGTGCGGACGGTGAAGGATTGTATGCGTGTTCATAGATGTCACCGCAGTTTCTATCGTAATCTGATATTTTATACAGATTACTTGTAAATAAAATAATTTCGATGTTTCACATCTGCCAGGCGTCCCATGACGGCTCACATTTTTTTATTTTATTTTAATAATACACTTACGTGTTATTTGAGTATGCACAATCCGGGCAGGGATTTCTTCAGTTTGGCTTGGACCTGGCTGGGGATGGCTACCTTTCAACTCTGTGCCGTGTGCTTCTACTTGCAAGTTATCTGCAAAGTAAACATACAGATAAATATTTGTATTCACTTTTCTTTTTTGAAACATAATGTTAGTTAAAGTTAACAACATAAAATGCTTTACTCTAGGTTAGCGCATTACAATGTAAAGTAATATGTAGGTATGACCACAAGTTAACTTTAAGAACTATAAAATATGTAGATAGACAATGCCTTATATAAATATTTTAAATGAATCAGCAAATTAAGTGCATGTGTATGCAGCCTAAAAGATTGTAATTCATAGAATATCACGCAAAATGTTAATAATTACATTGTTCTACACACCATATAGTTGAGGAATGTCTCCCCCTTGCAGCGATTGTGCGGACGGAACAGTGGAGACCTCTGGTAAATCCTGAAAAGTGAAATAGCATGTCACTTGACCCATAGGGACACTATCTATTGAAGCATTATATCTTAAAAAAATATAAAGATAAAAAGATAAAGATATATATTTGCACAAAGTATGGTACAGATTCTATACAAAATAAGTTGTAGTACGCATAACACGTCATGTCAGTAAATAACAACAACTATTTCAATATGGAGTGTAGAGAGTAAGGAGGACCATCTCAGTGTACTAAAAAGTGTCCGTTGAAAGGGAGCATTTGAAGGTGGTGCTACTGTAGCATGTGGAAGAATTTATTTAAATAGAGCGTCACAAATTATTAGAGTAGGATACTAAATTAATAAAAAAGGAAAGAAATATTTCCGTTTTGTAACAGCGCATGTTTTTAAATTATTATAATATATGTATAGACAAACATGAGTATGGAATAAAATTATATAGTGTTTTTAAGTACCCCAATTAATTGTAAATAGCCAATAGAAAATAGTATTACGGAATTAATTAATTATTGTAAAAACTCTTAACCGTGAGCCACGCATATAATTTCATTTTGAATTGCTTGATTGGCAATTCCCTAATATTCCTTGGAATGTTGTTAAATATTTTAACTGACATATAACTGGAATTATTTTTATACAGATCAATTTTACATTTTGGTAACATTATTTTAGTGGGATACCTATTTTTAATTCTAGAACAAACTTGATCCTGAAATCTGTTAAATAATATTAAATGCTCTTTAACATAACGACCTACTTGATAAATGTAAATACATGCCAAAGGTAAATGTTTAGCTTTTTAAATAGTGGTCTATATAACATATACTTTAAAAATATGTGTAGAAAATAGCAAAAAGAATAAAAACCTCGTTAAAGGGCACCCTTGCTGTAGTCTGTGGTCCACCAAAGCCATCTCCCATGATGGAAATCACTTTTAATTTCCACTGAGAGAGTGGTGGTGGTCTAGATGGTCCACCTCCAGTAATAAATGCAGACCTCCGAGCTGCCTTCTTTGCAAGATATTTTTTGTCAGCCCACACCTAAAATAAATTATGTATGTGAATCTAGTATCTCATGTACGTACAGGGCAAAAGCAACCTACACAATAAAATAATAAATTTATATACAATATAATTACTAATAATATAATACAATATAATTCCGACGCATGCCTCTGTTTTAAACGATATTGTCATACGACTGATATTAGTTATAGGTTACATTATAAGAGTTATTATTGTCAAAAGCGGTAAGGTTACATTAGCAAAGTTAATATGGTCGTTATGTTTTCTTAAGTGTTTTAATTTTCCGCGCAACTTTCTTTTTTTTTTATTATAATATTATTGAACAAACATAAATACATGGAAAATAAAACATAAAATCATTCACCAAAAACCACAGAGGTTTATAAGAGGAATGTCTTAATTTTGTCGTGCCTGACAATACAGACACTACAAAAAAGAATTAGCGAAATCGGTCCAGCCGTTTATGCGTGATACCGTGACCAAGGGAAATAGGGATTAATTTTTATATATTTAGATATTAAATGTACTTATATACTTATAAGTGATGATGTGGTTGACGGTGGTAAGTGCATAAAGCCCATAGGGAAACTAGCTCTCTAACGAGAGGATGGAACTACAAAGTATCCTACCACCTACATCTAAAAGTTAGATTTGTGAATTTATACAAAATAACTAATTTGGTAAACCAGTCATCTAAATTACTTTGAGTATAACATGGGTAATAAATTAATTAAAAACTTACTTTTTGCCATTGCGCTTTCAACGGTTCAAAGATTTCAAGGTGGTTGTTTTCTTAACTTCATTTCCCTTTTTCAATGTAAAGATTTCTTCTTCGAAATGATTTTTTTTGGCTATAATTATACATTTGTGCATTGATACTTCTAACTCGTTGGTCGTAATGTGTTTCTCAGTTTCGTACATAGTTCTGTTGCGTTTATAATTCAAAAATCTTCTACAATAACAAATCCAGGTAAGTATTTCTTTTCAATTGTTGAACATTTTAAACTGCGTTGTCATTCGTTTGTTTTCTCTATCTGCCTTATTTATGTTTTAATGTGTATGTATTTCATGAATCGGTTTCTTTTTTTCGTCAGTATGCATGTTCTCTAGGCGACTGAAATGTATTTCATCTGTGTCTAACCAGCTTGGTCTTTTCCACCAGAGGCTACATTTCTTTAGTTCTTCTACAGATAGTCCTCGAGAAGCCACATCAGCGGGATTTTCCTTTGATAATACGTGATACCATTGTTTGAAGTTTCCGTTTTCAAGAATCTCGACCACTCTATTTGCAACAAATGTCTCCCATCTGCATGGCTCTCCGGATAGCCACGCCAGGATTATAGAAGAATCTGTCCAAGCAAAGGTTTGTGATTTTGGTATTTTCATCGCTTTTCCTACATGCATCAGATACCTGGGATAGCAGTAGAGCTCCACACAACTCAAGTCGTGGTATGGATATTGTTTTTAATGGAGCTACTCTTGTGATGATTCATCGCTGAATCCATGCAACTGACTGTACTTTGTTTTCATTTGTCGTCTGTATCCATCTATCAACATAAATGTAATTTACGTGTGCAAAATCTGACCTTATAAATGTCCACTCATTTTCTAAATCTTCACTGATTTTCTCATCCCAATTGATTCTTTCCAACCAAAGTTTTTGCATTAGCAACTTAACTGTGACGGTAGCTGGTGACAGCCATCCTAAAGGATCGCATAACTTCTGCACATCGCCTTCTGCTGAATTTAAAGTAAGTTTGTATTCTAACTTCTTTGTTTGCAGGTTCCAAAGGATTCCCAATGCCTTCACCGTTCCATCAATGTTCAAGTCAAGATGTGCACTTTGAGATCTCCCCTCTAGTGGTATGGTTTTAATAAATTCTACATTGTCTGATGACCACTTCTTCAAGCTGAAACCGCGCTTCTTCATTAACATTTGGAGCTGTTGACTAGCCTCAATTGCAGCTTCTACCGTGTCCTTCCCAGACAGAAGGTCGTTAACATAGAAGTCGGACACCATCGGTGCACCGAGTGGATAGCTTCGACCGTCATCTTCAGCTGGCTGAATTAAAGTTCTGCACGCCTAGTAGGGTGCTGGAACTGTTACCGAAAGTAACGGTAAGTAGACGGTAGTCCTTAACAGATTCGGACGGATCTTTTCTCCACAGGATTCGTTGAAAATCGACTTGATCTTTTTTCATGAATACCATCCTGAACATTTTTTCAATATCGGCTACTTAACAAACAGCGTGCATTCTCCATCTCATTATGATGCTGCGGAGATCATTTTGAACTATAGGTCCAACTAATAATTCGTCGTTGAGTGAGATGCCGTTGGTACCTTTGCAGGAAGCGTCATAGACAACTCTGGTTTTTGTTCTCTTTATCTCTACGGACAACGGCGTGATGTGGTAAGTAGACAGCTTTCCTTGTATTTATTTCTTTTTCAGGTACCTCTTCCATGTGATTTAGTATTTTGTATTCTTCTATAACTTTCTCATATTCTTCCTTTAGGTCAGATTGTTTTATAAAATTTCGTTCTAGTTGCAGTAGTCTACGAATTGCTATTTCTCTAGTATTCTTTCCTTCTGATGATTTAGGGATTTGTTTTGAAAGGTAACGTAACTATATACCTTCCTTCTTTATTTCTTGTATGTGTTGTTTTGTAAATATCTTCACACAACTGCTCTCCTTGTGTGTATTTTCTCTTATTATCTGTATCTTTTTCCCACAACATTTCATCCATGTCCACTTGATGGTGCATTACAAGAAAAGAGTTGTCTTCAGCTTTCTTGTATGCTTTTCCAAATATAATCCAACCTAGGCCGGTTCGTTGTGCACATGGTGTGCCTGGTGGACCTTTGATTAGCTCCTGTTGAATAATTACTGCAAGCTCATTTACACTTAACAGAAGGTCGTACGATCCTGGTGTATGTTAAGTCGGATCGGCCAGGCCTAGACCTTGCAGGTGCTGAACATCATTATAAACAGCCAGAGTGTTTTGTGATAGCTTAGTGGTCAACTGTTTGCACATCACATAGGCTTGTATGTTAAGACATAGATCACTCGACACTCGGCTTTTGCCGACGCCGGTCAAGAGGATGGAAACCTCTCTAAAAAACAAGAGCCTTTCGTGCGACGAAGATAAAAATGTATGGAATTAGCTGCTCTCTGCACAGTTCACCTCTAAATCTCTTGTTTAAGTTGTAAGTACCTAATTATTGTTATTTTCTATTTTGTAGTCTTGTCATATTTCTTTTTTTTTTTTTGTTTTGTTTTTATTAATGTTACCTATAATAAGTATTTTGTAATTGTTAAATATAAAATTATGTAAAATTGAAATTATAAAATAGCCAAAAAGTCAGAATAGATAAAAAATTATATAACAAATAAAAAAGAATGTAACCTTGCTGAGTTTCTTGCCGGTTCTTCTCAGTTGAAGGCTGACTTCCGAACCGGTTGTAGCTTCAGTAACTTTAAATTTGACCTTCATAAGTGCCCTCCGAAGGCCTAAACTGAATAAATGGTTTTGAATTTTGAATTTTGAATTTTGATGTGCCAGGTGCACTCGGCTTTTGCCGACGTCGGACAATCCGCAATCCCAGTCGGGATCGGAGGCCGCAAGGCCGCGAGGAAGAAAACCTCTATAATAAATAACCCCAATCCCAAGGTCTAGCGTGCCGAGGGGATGAGTGGTCGGGGGGGAACCCGGTCGTTGGCGCAGCGGTAAGGGACCTCACCCTCAAAAGGAAAATATGGATAAGAAGGGTGTTGCAAAACTACCCCAGGCGGGTACCCTCCTTTCAAAGGAGGGAGAATCCCGCCCTTCTCCGGAAGGCTGCCCCACCGTATCGGGGGGGGGGGGGGCAACAATAGTCCCGTGGGCCGTCGGGGGTCTCCTCTAGCGAGGAGGAACTGACGGCCGCCAAAGTGGGAACCGCGCAAAGGGGGCGTGGTCGGGTGGCGCGCGACCTGCGGGGTCGCTTCTTGCGCCCCCCCCACACCTTTACCCATGCGCGTGGATGGCGTGGAGAGTGACCCACGCCAGTCCGGAGATGGTCCGAGCGACGACTCCGCTGCGTCTGCGTCTCCGCTGTCGCTGCAAAGCAACAAGGCGGAGGCGAGTGCAGCGAAGCGGGCGCAACGGAAGGCGGTCGCCGCTGACGAGGTGAGCGAAATGGCCCGGCTGGCCCGGGAGCGACGCTCAGCTCAGGCGGCCGCCGGGGAGTGCCTGTCGGCGGAGGCGCTTAGCCGCCAAGTCTTGGACGGCGTGGACGTCGTCCTGAAGGTTGCCACGAAATCTGGCAGCCTGAAGGGCACGTTCACGCGCGCCCTGAAGGAGGCGGCCGATGACATAAAGGAGGCGGCCGGGGTCCTCCTAAGTCGTACGAGCTCAGAGGAGACGGCGAAGCTGTGGGAGGAGAACAGCCATCTCCGATCCGAGCTCGAGGAGCTGAGGCGGGAGCTTGCCGCCCAGAGGGCGGAATGGCAGCAGCAGAAGCGTTCTGCTGCCACCGGTTCTGCTCCCGTCGCTACCCCGAGACCGCCGGCCTCGTCATCGTCGGCCGCGCCGTCGCGTCCTGCCCCCGCACGAACAGACGCGGAGATCGAAAAGATCGTCCGCATCTGCATGTTGCAGTGTGGGGGCATGGTTAATGCCCGTCTGCAGGGCCTGGAGCCGTCGAAAGGGGCATCACCTACGGCTCGGTCCTAAAGGAGAACAAAGAAAAAGTCGCGCTCCCCGACATTGGAATATCGTCGGGCCTCAAAGTGAGGCCGGCGATTACGGGAGCGCGGCTCTTCGAGGTTTCCGGAGACGCGAGCGGGGAAAAGGCGGACGTACTGGCCGCCAAACTGAGGGAGGTCCTAAGCCCGGAGGACGTTCGGGTGTCCAGGCCCATGAAGACCGCTGAATTGCGTGTCGATGGCCTGGACGACTCGACGACCCCGGCTGAGGTCGTGGCGGCCGTCGCCGGCTCCGGTGGTTGTCCGCCGGAGGACGTGAGGACGGGGGAGGTTCGCGTCGAGCGGTCAGGGCTCGGCGCAATATGGGTGCGGTGGCGGCGGCGAACAAAGCCGCCGTTTCGACGTCTCCGCCCAGACCGCGGGCGGCCGCCGTCCGCCGACCCGGCGATCGGACGGTCCGCGCTGGTCGCGCAAGCGCATCGACAGGAGACTACTCGAAGAGGCCGCCTTTGTCCAGGCCTGGATCCGGGGGTCGAACGGACCCATCGACGTCAAGCGGGAGGCGCTGTGGTTTCGCGGGGCGATGTCGCAAATCAGCGACGCGTCAATGCCCCGCGTCCACGCTCAGACCGCAAAGCGCCAGGTGTACTGGTGGACCGCCGAGATCGCACAGTTGCGTGTCGAGTGCGTGGCGGTCAGGCGCCAGTACACCCGATACTGGAGAAGACGCCGACGGGTCCCGGAGGAGGAGGCCGCGCTGTATGAGGTGGAGGTTGGAGACTCTAGACGGAGATCCGTGGGGGCGGCCCTATCGCACGGTCCGAAGTCAACTTCGGGCCGCGGCGCTCCCGCTCACCGAGAGTCTCCAACCCGAGCTGCTGGAGGAGGTGGTAGTAGCCCTCTTCCCGGCGAGAGGCGAGTTCACTCCGCCGCAGATGGCATTGCCCTCGGCCGCAGAGTCCACGGAGGATAGCGTCATCAGCGTCCCAGAGGTGACACAATCAGAGTTGGGGGCTGCCGTGATCCGGCTCCGGGCCAAGAATGTGGCTCCAGGGCCAGATGGGATCCACGGCTACGTGTTAGCCCTCGCTCTGAAGGAGCTAGAGCCCCAACTGAGAGGGCTTTGCACAGCGTGCCTCGAGCGGGGCCAGTTTCCCAGTCTGTGGATGTCTGGTCGACTGGTCCTGCTCGGAAAGGCGGGGCGCCCCGCGGACTCACCGTCCGCGTACCGGTCCATAGTGCTGCTAGATGAAGTGGGCAAGTTGTTCGAGAGAGTTCTCGCAGCCCGCCTCGTCAGCCACTTGTGCCGAGAGGGGCCGGACCTGGACGGGAATCAGTTCGGGTTTCGGCAGGGGCGCTCGACCGTGCACGCTATGTCGCGGGTAAGAGCCCTGGTGGAGGAAGCTGTGTCCCGGGGCGGGGTGACCTACTGGCCCCGAAGGAGCGCAGGAAATTGAAATCGGACATCAGAAAGGAGGTCGTTGCGCTCTGGCAAGAGCGATGAAGAGTGCAGGGCGGAGCTGCGGTGCGCGGAGGCGCGCTTGGCCAGCTCTGCCGTAACCGGCACTGCGGACCCGCGACAGCAGGGACCGGCGAGTTTATCGTCGGTTCTGCGGCTGCCACGTGGGCAGACGCAGCCGCTGCCAGCGGAAAAGGGCCCCTTGCTGGCCATATACCCGGCGGCCGCAGCCACATTCAAGACGGCGGACGAAACGAAGGCGGAATTGAAGAGGGCCGTGGATCCGGCGAAGATGGGGGTCCAGGTGACGCGCCTCAAGCGCGTGGGCAACGCGGGCGTGCTCCTGGGGACCACAAGTAAGGAGGCGGCGGTGAAGCTGACCAATGCGGTGCCCCCCACACTAAGGATGTCCGAGCCCAAGAAGCGCAGGCCGCTGGTCGCCCTTCGTAACTGCCTAGGGGATCCCGCTCTGGATGCGGTGCTCGAGAAGCTGCACGAGCAGAACTTGACGCCGAACCAGGAATGGCCGCTGAAAAGGCTCAAGGACTCCTGCAGATTGGCCTTCAAAAAGTCAAGAAAGGGCGACGACAGAACGACCGTCGTCCTTGAGTGCGAGCCCAGCCTGCGGGACCTGCTGGTGTCGATGGAGCGGCTGTACCTGGATTGGGACAGCATCAGGGTGGAGGATTTCGTGACGGTCACGTGCTGCAGCAGGTGCCAGCAATACGGGCATCCGGAGCGGTTCTGTCGCAGTGACGAGGTCACATGCGGCAAGTGTGGGGACAAGGGGCACCGCGCGGAGGCCTTTGTGTCGGGCGTCGCTGCATGCGCGACATGCAAGCGCTTTGGCAAGAAGCACTCTGGACACGCGACGGCGTCCAAAACCTGCCCAGCGAGGATCCATGCCGAAGAGAGATGGGTGGCCACGACCAGTTATGGCCACTGAGGCCCTTCGGCTGGGGCAGGTCAACCTGCAGGGGAAGGAGACGGCGACGAAGGAGCTCCCGGCAGTTGCCAGGGAGATGCAACTGGACGTAGTGTTGGTGCAGGAGCAATACCCGCAGCAGCGCTATATTATGGAGCGCCACGACGGCCCAAAGGCGGGCGTCGCCGTCTTCCGACCGGGCGTCTCGTGCACCGTCCTGGAGCACCTCTGCAGCACACATTGCGTCGTCATCCACGTGCTGGCCCCCACCATCGATCTCCACGTCGTGTCGGCATACCTGCAGTACAGTCACGACATCAACATCCACCTCACCCACCTGGACCACGTACTGCAGGTACTGCGGGGAAAGGCAGTCCTCCTCCGGGATGGACTCCAACGCGCACTCTCCTATGTGGTTCTGCGAGAGCCGGCAGTACACTGGCCGAGGCGCAGACACCACTAGGAGACGGGAACTGATGGAAGGGTTTATCCTGAGCCACGGACTGCATCTCCACAACGTGGGGGGCCAGCCTCCAACATTCCAGAGCCCGAACGGGCAATCGAACGTGGACCTCACGCTGACGACGAGGGCTGCACCGCGTGTTCGGGACTGGACGGTGCACGAGGACGTCGCCGACAGCGACCATCGCCTTATCACTTACACAGCCGACCCACAGGCCTCCCCGCGCCACAGAGCCCCGTTGCCGAGTGAGGAGCCGACGTGCTACCGGGATCGGGGTGTGGACTGGGATCGTTTCTGCTCTGTTCTGCAACGTAGACTGGGGGGCATAACGATGGAATCACTGGCGCGAGCGCTCTGCCAGCGGTACACAGACATTCTAACCGATACGGCAACGAAGTGCTTAGGGACAAGAGCGAAGAAGAACGAATCAGGATACGAGTGGTGGAGCCCTGCGCTAGATCGTCTGCGACGAGCGTACCGTAGGGCGCGGCGTAAATGGCAGTCTGCAAGGATGGAAGGTGGACAACGTGAGGTGGACCTTCGGGAGAAGCTCCACAGCCTACGAGCGGGATACAGAAGGGCGATGCAGGAAGCGGAGAGCAAGTTTTGCCGGGACACTGCCGAGTCCGGCAACGTTGATTCGTGGGGCCTTGCATACAGGGTGGCCAGCCGTCAAAGGCCGCCGTCCAACGTGGCGCATGCCACCAAACTGTTGTCAGGCTTCGCGGACGACGTTGACGGCTCGGCGGCTGGACTACTGAGGGCGCTGTGCCCGGACGACGACCTGTCAACCGACACAGCGTACCATACTCAGGTAAGAATCGCGGCAGCCTGTGTACCATCGGGCTCGGACGCGCTTCCTATATCTAGTGAGGCACTGGGAGCCATCGTTCGTGGATTGCCGAATACCGCTCCGGGAATAGATTGGATAACCGGGAAGATTGTGAAAAACGCATGGAAGGCGGGAGCGGCAGAGTTGACGTACATTATGGGTAGATGCGTGATAGAGGGGGTTTTCCCCACGGTATGGAAGACGGGAAGGCTGATTGTCCTGCCTAAGGGCAATGACAGGCCGCTCACCGACCCCAAGGCCTACCGGCCGATTACCCTTTTGCCGGTACTAGGGAAGGTTT
Organism: Habrosyne pyritoides; assembly: GCA_907165245.1. NCBI lineage: Eukaryota > Metazoa > Arthropoda > Insecta > Lepidoptera > Drepanidae > Habrosyne > Habrosyne pyritoides. The sequence goes on along the minus strand of OU015607.1, from coordinate 8,654,990 downwards.
TGGAGAGGGTGATGCTCTGGTGCACCCCCGGCTTGCAACGTGGCGTCTCTGCGCGCCAACATGGTTTCTTCACGGTAGGTCGACAGTCACCGCGCTCGGCAGCATCATTGAAACGGTGCAGGGGTCAGCGGCGAAATACGTGCTACTGATCTTCTTGGACATCTCCGGGGCCTTCGACAACGCGTGGTGGCCAATGATTCTGGTCAAGGCGAAGCGGGGGGATTGTCCGCCAAACATCTATAGGATGCTGGTTGACTACTTCAATGCGCGCCGGGTGGGCCTGTTCATTGGAAACCACGTGGTCTGGAAGAGGTCCACAATGGGGTGTCCTCAGGGATCCGTGTTGGGACCCACGCTGTGGAACGTGTTGATGGTCGACCTGTTGCGATTACCATTGCGCGAACATACCTCGCTTACCGCATACGCGGATGATGTCACGGTTCTGATCGTCCCGCGCGGGAATCGAACGCGCGGCTGAGGCAATATTAGCCTCGGTGTCGGAGTGGGGTGTCCGAAATCGACTGGACTTCTCTGCGACTAAGCGGGCATACAGGTTCGGCCACCGTAGCGGACGGACGTGTGCGAGGTGCGCTCGCTCGATTCATTCGAGTTCTCTGTGTCTAGGTTTCTAGATTTTGTGGTTCTTTCGTGTATCTATGCATATACAGTGTAAACTCTTTATAACGATAAACTCCCTATAACGTTGAAGTGAGCCCAAGTTGGTTAGTTTGCGTTAAAACCCACATATTGAAACACTCTTTATAGCGATACGCCATTCTCTATTACGAAGAATTACGAAGAAATGTGTTCATATTTTTAGACAGTAAATATTTATTATCGGTATTATTGTTTATGTTATGTTATCAGGTAACAAAAGACTTTGAAGCTCCGAAACATCCGAGGTCGGTCTAGCTTTTGTTATCCTTAATTGCCTTGAACACGTGCAGTATGACACATTGTTTTCTCGGAAGTGATGGTCTTCGACCAAGCATACTGGGTACCTATCGTATTATCAGTCGTAAACCTACTTTGAAACTGTTAACATGGCCAGTAAACGGAAAGCGATTAGTGTTGACGAAAAAGTTTGTGTGATACGTGCGATTGAAAAGGGAGAAAAGAAAAGTGACGTTGGAAGGCGTTTTGAACTAAGTCAATCCACTGTTGCTACCATTTGGAAAAACCAAAAAACAATTCTACAGGCGGCGCTGGAAGGAAACTTGTCTAAAAAATTAAGAAAGCCAAAATTCGAAGACTTAGATCAGGCAATGTTGTCGTGGTTTAACAATCAGCGCCAGAATAATGTACTCATCTCGGGGCCAATTGTAAAAGCAAAGGCTGAAAAGTTTGCCAACCAACTTGGCATAATTGACTTTAAAGCATCTGAAGGTTGGCTCGGAAAATTTAAGCACCGTAAAATGAACGGAGAGGCGCGAGATGTCGATATGAATGTGACTAACAATTGGATTAGTACAGTGTGGCCTAAATTAAAGATGAAGTACTCACCAGAAGACATTTTTAATGCAGATGAAACTGGCCTTTTTTTCAAGTTGACTCCCGACAAAACTTTAAAATTCAAAGGGGAAAAATGTATTGGAGGAAAACTGTCTAAAGAGCGTATTACAGTTCTAGTGGCTGCCAATATGAGTGGCACAGAAAAAAGAAAGCTCTTAGTTATAGGCAAATCGAAAAACCCTCGGTGTTTCAAGAACATAAAACAGTTGCCAGCTACGTACAAAGCAAACAAGTCAGCTTGGATGACATCGCAGATTTTTGAAGAGGAAGTGAGAAAATGGGATGCTGAATTAAAATCACGGAAAATCTTGCTTCTAGTAGACAATTGTCCTGCTCACCCAATCATATCTAATCTTCGAAACATAGAGTTAGCATTTTTCCCAGCTAATACAACCAGTATTTTACAACCAATGGATCAGAGTGTAATTAAATCCCTAAAGGGCCACTATAGACGGAAAATGTTGATGGATATGATCGAAACTGACGGCAAGGTCTCGATCAACATGCTACAAGCAGTGAACTTCATATCAAAAGCCTGGCAGGAGGTAACAGCGGCCACTATCCAACATTCTTTTCGACATGCTGGATTATGTAGTAGCCAAGAAACGAACCAATTTGACAGTGAAGACAATCTACCACTGAGTGAATGGATAAGCCAGTTCAACATACCAAACAATTTTAACGAAGATCTACAATCGTACGAAAATATAGATGAGGATGTAGCCGTAACTGGTACACTTACCGATGAACAAATTGTTGATTTAGTGTCAAAAAGTCAGGAAACACCCGATAATCAAGATGAAGAAGACGATCAAGTGAACAAAGCCGAATCACCACCAACAATTCAACAAGCCCTAGATGCCGCTAAGTTGGTAGAAAAATTTTTGTTGTTTTATCAAGACGATTCCACCACAAATCTAGATATGAATAGAATACATAAAATAATACAAAACAAGTACTGGCATAGCAAAAAACGTCAGACAAAGTTATCAGACTATATGTGTAAACAATAATTTATACAAGCATTTATTATCTAAGACATACATATTAAAAATTCTTGTTAATTTGGTTTTTTTTGTTCACTCCATATAACGATAACTCTCTATAACGACAAAAAATGCTCAGTCCCTTGAGTTTCGTTATAAAGAGTCTACACTGTATTATAATTATTGTGTTGTTATTTGTGATTGTAAGTGTTCATTACAAGGGGTAAGTTTACGTAAACTCCGTAGGCGGGCCCCTCAGGCACCGACCTATCGATTTGCGCTATAAGCGGCCCATTTATTGTATTAGTATTGTTGCAATCACTGCATTTGTATAAGCTTAAACAGTATTGAGTAATTGTTATTTATTTAAAGCATACTACTCAATATCATTGAAATTTGGGAAAGCACGTGTGTTAAAGGTTAACCGCGTGGCTTCTAGGTTAGAAACGTGCACGTTGACAGGTGACGTTTGACACTTGACGTCTGACGTCTGTCAGTTGTCACTTGTCGGTTTGACATTGGCTTCTGTCAGTGTCGGCTGACGTTTGACGTCTGTCAGTGTCATCGTCTGAGATCTGTCACAGGCGTTCCGTTTTACGAGGTTTCACTTGGCCGTTTTGGCAACTTTTGTGTTTGGCAACTTTCACAAACATTTGGATCCTTCGAATAAATTTAAAATTTTTAACAAGGGACGTTCTTAACCGAACCGGTTCAAGGAGCTGTTGTGTTCCCGCCGGCCATCATGGCCGACGACGACGAAGCCCAACGGCGACATCGGGCCCTACTAGAGGAAGAGATGGACCGCCGGGAAGCCGAGTTTGAGGCACTTGAAGCCTTGGCCCAAGAAGCCGGACTGCAGCCGCGACACTCGCTCGCCAGGACCCCGCCCCAAGGCTACAGCACGCCGCCCCCCATGCCCGAAAGGACGTCTGAAGCCCCGTTTAAAACGGTGATGACGGCATCTGGTCACAAAAGGATGCTCACGTCACCTGAAGAGGTGCAGGACGCTGTAAGGAGGCGGGTTACGGGCGCGCCCAAGAGGCAAGAGCCTGCAGCCCCGAAGGCCCCGAGCACCGCATCCACCACGGCCACACTAGCAGTCATGTCGAAGCTGGATCTGCTGGACTGCGTACACCAGTCCGTCAAGGGGATCGCAGGAGTGGCTAATGCCACTAACAAGCTGAACTTGACGGACAAGGCCACGATAGCGTCCCACAGCCAAGACATCCTGGCTGTAGTCGCGGCTCTCGAGCTGCGACTGGCTGAGACGGAGCACCAGGTCAGTGCTATGAAGCTGCAGGTGACCACTATGGAACTCGAGGTGGCGAAACGCCCTGCGGCAAATGGCCCCACTGTGTCCAGCACCTACGCTCCCCCTCTCTTCGCCGGATACTCAGCGGCCCTCAAGCGGCCCAAAGGAAACGCTCCCATCCCGGTTGAGCCAAAGGGCCCCGCCGTAATCTTTTACCCCGCAGACGACAATATAAAGTCGTCTGAGGAAACCAAGAAAGCACTGCAAGAGGCCATCAAACCCAGTGAAGCGGGCATACGGGTTCAGAGCGTGCGCATGGTGGGCAACTCAGGCGTGGTGGTGCGAACCACTACTGCTGAAGCTGCTAAAAAACTCAAAGCAGCGGCCCCCCCTAGCCTTAAGGCCTCGGACCCCAAGACGCTGCAGCCCAGAATATCGCTGCGGTACCTGCGTTCCGAAATGACGAATGACAGAATCCTCCAGGACCTGCACAAGATAAACTTGTCAGACGACCCGGAATGGCCCGAGGAGAAGTTTGCGGCCAGTTGTAAACTGGCCACGACGAGGAAGTTTGGGCCCAACAAGGTGTTAGCAGTCCTGGAGTGCTCAATGGCTCTACGGGACAAGCTGGTGTCCATGGGCCGCGTGTACGTGGGCTGGGACGAGGCCGAGGTCTGTGACCACATCAGGGCTACTTGCTGCAATAAGTGCCAGCAGTACGGACACCCGGAAAAATACTGCAGAGCATCTACCATGACCTGTGGCAAATCAGGAGACACCGGACACAAGGCGAGCGAGTGCCAAGCAAAAACGAGCTGCTGTGCCACCTGCTAGCGGTTCAAGCACAAGGATGCGGCGTCCCACCCTACTGCGGCTGCGAGCTGCCCTGCCAGGCACCATGCCGAACAACAGGCAGCCAACAGATTGCAGTATGGATCCTAGGTCCCTACAGTGCCTACGTCTCGGGCAGCTAAACCTGCAGGGCTCAGAGTCAGCCACCATGGAGTTGCCGGTGTTAGCGAGGTCGCATAGGCTTGACATTGTTCTGGTTCAGGAGCAATATCACTGCCGCCCCGGCATTCTACAGTGTGGCGAGAGCCCCAAGGCTGGCGTCTTCGTTGCGAAAGATGGTGTCGCCTGCACTGTTCTACACCACCTCAGCAACGAGTACTGCACGGTTGTCCATATCGCGTACAAGAACATCGAACTACACCTGGTCGCAGCATATTTCCAGTACAGCCATGACATTAGCCTGCACCTGAGGAACTTGGAGAGCGTGCTCGACCGCCTGTCTGGTGAGCGGGTGCTCATCGAGGTAGACAGCAACGCACACTCTCCAATGTGGTACTGTGAGCGAAGACAATACACCGGTCGTGGACCGGACACGGAGCATCGGAAGACCCAGATGGAGGGATTTATACTCAGACGGAGTCTTCTCCTGCTCAATGTGCCCGACCAACCACCCACGTTTAGCGGACCTAACGGGATGTCGAACGTGGATTTGTATCCTCCGGCAGTTCAATCATCGGTTCCAGCAAAAAGTGTGAAGAAGCATCTAAGCCGTTCCGTGTGAAGGGAGTCAACTGGGATAGGTTCTGCTCAACGCTACATGCTCGTATGGATAGACTGAACAGAAAGCTTCCAGCCCAACGGTACAGTGAACAGTATTCGTCGATTTTGCTGCGCACCGCCCGAGATGTCCTCGGGCACAGCGCGCGGAAAGAAAGCGGCGGATATGAGTGGTGGTCCCCTGAACTGGAGTCGCAACGACACTCTGTGGCTCGTGCACGCCGAGAATATCAGAGTTCCCGTCGTGTGGGAGGAGAGAGGGAGAAAACTCTACACGACGCACTTCGGATTTCTCGACTGGAGTACAAGAAGGCAATGAAAGAGGCAGAGTTAGCATTCTACCGGGCCATAGCCGAATCAGGAAATGACGACCCATGGGGAGCAGCATACCGTGAGGCGAGTGGGCGATCTCGCCCACCGCCCAACGTATTGAACGGACTGAAGCTGGCGGAAAGCTATACTCATTCGTCAGGGGACACCATGAACGGCCTGCTCAACTCACTGTACCCGGACGACAGCCATGAGAAGGACAACGCCTACCACCGGGAGGTTCGAGTCGCCGCTGCGTTCCCCCCTCACGGGGAGGACTCACCGACACCGGATAAAGGCACCGTGGAAAAGATTATCCGGTGCCTGCCGAACACAGCTCCCGGGATGGATGGTATTTCAGCGATCATTGTGAAATGGGCTTGGAAAGCGTCATCTGACGAGATGTGGCAAATGTTCGCGATCTGCATAGCGGATGGGGTATTCCCCGACCTTTGGAAGACCGGAAAGCTCATCGTTCTGCCAAAGTGCAACGGCAAACCTCTCTCAGACCCCAAGGCTTATAGACCCATCACATTACTGCCAATCCTAGGCAAAGTTCTGGAACGCGTCATAGTCTCTTGCGCTCCTTGTCTGTATCGAAACATATCTAGCTCACAACACGGTTTCTCGCGCGGCCGATCCACGGTCACGGCGCTCAATCGAATTAATGAAATCACAGACACTAGCACCGAAAAATATGTGCAGCTGATACTTTTGGACATCTCTGGTGCTTTTGATAACGCGTGGTGGCCAATGATCCTCTTAAAGGCGAAACAGTGCGGCGCGCCGCCCAACATCTATCGCATACTGGTCAGTTACTTTCCCATTATGTATGATGATCCGCGGTAGCGACAGTCGCTCGCTATCCGCGCAATGTAACGGTATAACACTACCAATATACGTTATATGTGTGATCCTTGGACGTTTCATTTATCCTCCACAAGAAAGCACCTAAACTGGTGACCCGACGTGATAGTGAACATTTGGACAGTAATACGTTTTTTTTTTCTGGTGCTTTTGGACTTAAATATTAAACTGGTGTGTTCGGACTAAATTATATCACTTCTATTTGAAATCGTGCGGGCGGCTCATAACAACATGTATTCATCGTCACAACCCGTATCTACCCCTGGTAAAATGAAAGAGGAGCAATCAGAGTCCGCGAACACGACTCTGGCTGCCATCAGCGTGTCGGCGAAGTTGCCTGAGTTTTGGGTAGATATGCCACGTTTGTGGTTCGCCCAATTCGAGGCAGTGATGGCTCCGCAGAAACAAGGAGACGAAGCTAAATTCAATATGGTCATCTCAAAACTGGGAAGAGATTCCATTCAACAGGTGAGCGACCTGTTGACATCCCCTCCGGAAGAGAACAGATACGTCTCGTTGAAGGATAGACTACTGCAAGTGTACGAGGAGAGTGCCGAGCGCCAGTTTCAGAAACTTGTCTCGGAACTGGAACTGGGCTCTCAGAAGCCTACACACCTGCTGCGTAGAATGAAAGATTTAGGGCGTAAAACTCAGGTCTCTGACCAAACTTTGAAGAGCCTATGGCTGTCGAGGATGCCCTCATCAGTACGAGCAGTCATCACCGTGTGCCAGGACCAGTCATTGGACAGCTTAGCTGCAATCGCAGATAAGATAGTGGAGAATGCTGGTTCCGACGACATAGCAGCTATAGCCGACAGCTCGGCGCAGGTGGCACTGGGATCATTAACCGAGCTGGTCGCACAATTAAATAAACTTACTTTGGAGGTGGCATCGCTGCGTGGCGAAGTAAGAGGTCGTGGACGCTCGCATAGCAGAAGCCGGCAAGGATACCAGAGTCAGTCGGTGTCACGTAAGAAAAGGTCACCCGGCGACGCAGACTGGCTATGCAGGTTCCACTACCGTTTTAAGAAGAACGCAAGACGCTGTGAGCAGCCATGCACCTGGTCTAACTATACCCAGGAAAACTAAATGCGGTACATTCGGCAGCGGTGGACGAGTGTACTCAGGGTCAGGTACCTAAAAACCATCGTTTGTTAATTAAAGATAGTTCGTCTAAGTTAACTTTTCTGATAGATACTGGTGCTAACATCTCGGTCATTCCTAAAAATTGTCTTAAGAAGCACATTACAGAAAGATGTGATTTTAAATTATATGCCGCTAATAATAGCGAAATCAGGACGTATGGAATATGCTATTTAGAATTAAGTTTTGGACTAAGCAGAGTTTTTAAATGGCCTTTTATTGTGTGCGATGTAAAGCAGCCAATAATCGGGGCCGATTTTTTAAGAAATTTTAGGCTTGCGGTAGATTTATATAGTAATAGATTAATAGATTTAGTTACTAATTTGTACGTTTGTGGATTAAAAAGCATGTTATTCGACGGATCTGTAAAATGCATTAGTAGTAGTCAACCGTACGCAGACTTACTAGAATCATTCCAGGATATCACACGGCCACCTATTTTCAAGGACATTCCGGAGCACTCCGTTTACCACCACATCGAGACGACAGGGCCCCCAGTACATGCCCGCGCAAGAAGATTGCCGCTACACAGGTATGATAAAGTTAAGAAAGAATTTGAATTGATGCAAGAGTTAGGAATATGTAGGCCTTCGAAGAGCGCATGGGCAAGCCCCTTACACGTAGTGCCAAAAAAAAGAAGGCGATATTCGACCTTGCGGAGACTATAGGATGCTTAATTCAATAACAAAACCCGATCGCTATCCGATACCTAGAGTTCAAGATTTTACTTACGAATTATATAATAAAAAAATATTTTCTAAAATTAATATTTGTAGGGCCTATCATTTCATCAAAATCAGTCCAGAAGATGTAGAAAAGACGGCGATTATTACCCCTTTTGGGTTTTATGAGTTCCCCAGGATGACGTTCGGACTGCGTAATGCAGCCCAAACCTTCCAAAGGTTCATAAATAATACCGTGCTAGCAGGTATAGAACAGTTAAATTATAATAATCTCAGTCTAAGTGATAACAGTAGCTGTAATAATAACATAGGACAGTCATTTGTATTCGGGTACTTAGATGACGTAATTATAGGGTCAGATAACACTATAGTACATAGAGAACACTTGCGATTGTTGTTCGAACGTTTTAGTAAATATAAGATGTCTATTAATTTAAGTAAATGTGTCTTTGGACAGTCAAAAATAGAATTTCTGGGGTATGAAGTTTCAGAAACAGGTATAAGTCCCTTACCCGACAAGGTCAAAGCTATAGAGACATATCCAAAACCAGAAACGATCGAACAACTGCGCAGGTTTCTAGGAATGTTAAATTTCTACAGAAATCATATACCTAATGCAGCAAGAGTTCAGGGAGTTTTAGATAAGTATTTAAACGGTGCAAAGAAGCGAGATAAGCGTAGGATAGAATGGACAGACGAGGCAACCAGAGCGTTCGAAAAGTGTAAGGAAAATTTGAAAAATGCTGCCACGTTATCTCACCCTATCGCTGACGCAGAATTAGCTTTAATAACGGACGCCTCTGACTTTAGTATAGGCGCGGTTTTGCAACAAAAAGAAAATAATTCATGGAGACCCCTTGGTTATTTTTCTAAACGGCTTACGGAATCCCAAAAGAAGTACTGTACTTATGATAAGGAACTCTTGGCGATTTATTCAGGTATTGTTTATTTTAGAGATTTATTAGAAGGAAGAAAGTTTACGGTCTATACAGATCACAAACCTCTCACATTTGCGTTTACAAAATTAGGATCTAATAAGGAATTACCTAGAAGGGCTCGTCAATTGTTGTATATTAGTGAATTTACTAGCGACATACGACACATAAACGGTAGCGAGAATGCAGTTGCTGACGCATTATCTAGGATTGAAACAATAACATGTCCGGCGACGACGCAATACTCAGAAATGGCACAAGCGCAGGCGGTCGATGCCGAGTTAGCAAAATTATTGAGTGCAGAGGTGAATAATAACATCCATTTGAAACTTATGAATTTAAATAATAATAATAAGATTTATTGCGAAACATCTACTGAGCATATTAGACCTTACATTCCATTACCATTAAGAAAAACTATATTTGATAATTTGCATGGTTTAGCACACCCCGGCGTTAGAGCATCCCGGGCACTAATGTGTAAAAAAGTTTTTTGGCCAGGAATGAATAAGGATATCGGTAACTGGGTAAAGACATGTATTAAATGCCAAAAGAGTAAGATAGGACGTCACACGGTGTCTAGGCTTAGTCATTTTGAGGTAGGCGACCGTTTCGAACATTTACATGTAGATATTATAGGACCGTTACCTGTGACGGAGCATGGTTATCGGTATTGCGTAACGATGATAGATCGGCGAACACAATGGCCAGAAATTTGCCCCGTCAAGGATATAACGGCTGAGACAGTGGCAAGAGCAGTTTACGAGGGATGGATTTGTAGGATGGATGTACCCTTGAAAATTACGTCAGACCAAGGACGGCAATTCGAAAGTGACTTATTCACAAACCTTATGAGGTTGTTAGGTATCCTTAAAACACGTACCACCCCATACCATCCTCAGACAAACGGCAAAGTTGAGAGATGGCATAGGTCATTAAAAGCCGCGCTCACGTGTAGGTTAAAGAATAATTTAGATTGGTTCGCAGAATTACCTACTGTAATGCTAGGGTTGAGAGCTGCGTGTCAAGCGGATAGCGATTTTATAAGTGCAGCGGAATTCACTTTGGGGCATTGTTTGCGTTTACCTGGTGAATTCTGTATAGAGAGTAACGCTAAAATAGATAATCCACAAGCGTACATAATTAGATTAAAAGATACTTTAGATAAGATTAGACCTAAATGTAGAGACGTTAGTCGTAGTAATAATAATATGTTTGTACATGCTGATTTAAGTTCTTGTTCACACGTTTTCCTTAGAATAGACGAAAAAGTTTTCAAAATTTTGGTAAATGATAAAATTAATAATGTTTCAATTGATAGAGTCAAACCAGCTTACATTCTAGACGATTCTAACATAATGATGAATAGCGATTTAAATCAGCATAAGAATATTAAGGTGAACACTCCCTTAAAAATAACGCGTAGTGGCAGGTCAGTCAAAAAACCTGTGAGGTTTATTGATTTTTAGCATGTAAGCATAGAAATAAGTAGGGTAATGCAGAGTTAGCGGAAATTATTAGTAGTTATTATCATATATTTTATTAACATTATAAATAAACGTTGATGAACTATTTATTAGTCAATAGACATTTTTTGACGCAATTTTATTTTTGGGACATGTGGGGGTGGGGGTAAACAGAAGCTTAACTTCAAGTTTGTGGGGTCGCCACCCTTGTCCCCCGGCCGCCATCTTGGAAAAAGGGGGGGAAACACTTTTTTCGCGATATCTCGGAAACTATGCGTCTGACAAAAAATTTGTGAAATCATAATTTGCAGCAAATTGTTTTGCCTATAAATATGTTTACATACTTTTTTGCCCTATATTAAAAATTAAAGATGTTATAAGCAAAAAAGTGAGAATTTTTTTATAAAAAAAATCTTTTTTGCTCTATAACTTATTTTTTATACATTTTACAAAAAAATTACCTTAGACCAATCTTGTAGGCAATCTTTTGAGGATTTTTTTTTCTATAATTTTCTTAAATTTCATTCATTTAAAACGCTATTACAGCGCTCCAAAGTTGACCGGGTTCGTCAAAGCTCGTGAGAATTTGGTCGAAATGAAATGTCAAACTTTTTTTTTTTTTAAAGAAAATATATTCTTACAAAATATTTGTTAAATTCGTACAACTTTACTTTATCATTCCTAAGTCTTTTCTTAACAATAGAACTTACCAAATTTAACTTATCGAATGTTAAGCAGGTAGTAAAGGTCTGAGTTACCGTTTGAGGACAAAGGAACATCTGCCTGCTATGACTATTATTAATATACGTAGGGTCAGCTGTTTCTTCTACCTTATTTTATTCTCTTAGTTGTGCTACATATTTTGCCACGTGTAGACGTATTGAAAATTGCAGATATTATTTTCAGTTCAATCAATTGAACTGTGAGTTTTGTGTGGTGAAATTTTTATTTAGTTATAAACGTTGCGACTTTTTTTAAAGCGTGAATCATGAGTGATTGTTTTATATGTAAAGAACCTTTTGGGGACATTAAAGTTCGAACTGTGAAAGCTAAAGGAGTGAAAACTTTGCTTGAGCGAGCAAAATTCAACGATTATTTTTACAAAGTGTTTCTTTTTCTTCTTATTATAGTGATAGTCGAACAGATAATGTTGTTCGTCGTCTCAGCTGTAGCAGTTCATCATCTTCAGTATCAGAAAATCTAAATACTGATTTTGATTTCTCAAAATATTGCTTTATTTGCGGCAAATTATTCCCGGATCAGAGTGACTTACGTCAAAGCCGCCAGAGAAAAATATGTAATATACGTCATGAAGGTACAAAAAAAAAGGCATTTTAAACCCTGTTTCTCAAACATTCTAATGACAAGGCAAAGAGCATTGCTGATCGCATAGCTAATGTTTCTAGCTTAGTCAATGTTGGAGCTAGGTATCACAAGGATTGCAGCAAGCAATTGTACTCCAAAAAATGGAGTGACGAAATAAGACACGATGAGGGCAAAAATAACATTGACAATGCTATGGAGGATGTTTTTGCTTACTTGCATGAGAATAGTGAAGAGTGCCAATTTCGACTTGCGGATTTAATGAAATCCATTAAAGGAGACTACATTCTAGAGAAGCGTTCGGTCATTGAACAATTAAAGACAAAGTACAAGGACGACATTGTAATCTTTAACGAAGGAAAAAAAGACATCATTATCTGCTTTAAAGGATTTATATACAAAGTTGTATCGAAAAGATCATCTCATAAAAAAAAAGATCCTAAAGAGGAAAAATTGCAGAAAGTCAGAGATGAAGCAGCAATTATTTTGGAAGACATCCGTTCACGGCGCTATGGAACGAATCAGTACCCTCCTTCAGATAATTTTTTATTATCTAGTAAGGTAAAGTACCCAGTATCTGCTCAAGAACCAATACATGCCCACTCTGTGTATTCGTATTTCTGCATTTGTGAATTTAGACTGGTTCCTGAGCAGCTACTGGTTACTTTACCTTAGAAGATGTTTATAAGATGGAACACAACTTCTCGAACTGATAGACGACGTTTATACTTTATCTTAGCGATATTGTGGAGTCATTTCTAATACATCCGAAAAAAATTAGGGTAGTCAATGACGCGCGCTAAATACCTTATTATATTATATATTACTGTGCCAGTATAAATATGAATCAGTATGGAAACTAAGCCTATTTGTAAAAATAATTACTTATTTTCTATTGAAGCTATAGGGTTGTCACTTTCAACCTTTTTTATATTGACATTTTATAAAAAAAAGAGTTTTGTAGTGATCATTCAATCGTATTGAAATAACTAGTTTACAAATAAAAGTTGATAATTTATTGTAGCCGCCATCTTGGATTCTCAATTTGACAGCACGTATGTATACTCGTATACGACAGCGCTTTAAAAAAGAGAATACAGTAGAAGTCACGTTAGCAAAGAAATCCCGAGCAGTGCTCGGCCATCCAGGTACTAATCCTAATCCTTACTAATATTATAAATGCGAAAGTATCTCTGTCTGTCCGTCTGTCGCGCTTTCACGCGAAAGCTACTCAACCGATTTAAATGAAATTCTGTACACATAGTCTCTGTACATATAGATAGTCGTAGAGCAACTACATAGGCTACTTTTTAATGCAAAAAAAGTATTGTAAACGATTGAAAAGTTTTTTAGGCTGTTGATTTTATATAAATAAATATGACATTCAAAGCTCGGGAAGGCGGGTGAAACCGCGGGAGACAGCTAGTATAAGATAAAAGGAGAAGCTAAAAGGGTCTAAACTATAAGGGTTCGAAGCTTAAAAATTTGCAAAGGGTTTACTTGTATATCGTAGGGGAACACTAAGAAAGGATTTTTGAAAATTCGGCCCCTAAGTGGGTAAAACGGGGATGCAAAGTTAGCATGGAACAACGTCTTTTCTTGGTCTGATCAAATTAAAACAAAACGCAGGTGAAACTGCGGGGGACAGTTTGTTTTTTCTAAATCTATACTTGTTTACTATAGTTATTAACACCCAGACAGAACACACACATGTTAATACACGCAAATTTTTGTCCTGGTTGGGAATCGAACCCGCGACTTGCGGATTAGCCATCAGGGTCGTTAACCACCAAGCCAACTGGCCTGTAAACAAATAATTTTATAATATAATAATAATACTATAACTTTCTAATAACAATATTTGTTTTACCTATGTATGTAGCAGTTTGTAAACAAACGTCATAGCAAAACGTTTTGCTTATATAAGTTTGTATATCTATTGACGTAAGAGATTTTACGACTATTTTTCAGGATTATATCGATATGAAAAGTTCTTGAAGGCATTTCATACGAAACACTAATATCTAGCTATTCAACATTACATATGATTAGATAAAGTGTTTATTCATTGGTAGGGCATTCGCCCATACTAGCAGTAGTTTAGCCATATCCTTTCAACTTTTTTGGAACTTCTTTTAGTATTTAACTCCCTTAACCCTAGAAGCCTAATCTATTTGGAAGGTACACAAAACCTTAATATACGTCTCAGAGGCGTAGATATATAAATTAGTATCTGTGCGCAAAAATACCCCTATTTTAGGAATATTGCTTAGGGGAAAATTTAATTTGGGATATCAACTAAAAATTTAATAACAGTTATCAATTATAACTATAACCAAAGTTATTTATTACAAAAAAATTACAATATGCATAAAATGGAGCAAAAAAAAACTAACTTCTTAAAATTCAACGGAAACATATATATATTTTTTTTAATCATCGCACGCCACACGGATTTTTACATTTATAACACACTAATTTTGACATTATCTTTTTTTTATACAAGCAAATGGAGTAGTGTTTGCGTTTATTGGTCTCGGGTTCTTCTTCTTCATTATCACTATTTAAATCAGTAGGTTTTATAAGAATTTGGCTTATATTTTCTAGTAAAGATCTTTTCAATGTCGGAACTTCAAGTCTCTTCTCCATCCAAAGAGTGACCAAATCTGTACTGAGTTGCTTCATAAATTATCTTCTGTTCAATGGTTTTTGATATGAAACATCTATAGCCGTAAAACCGATTCCTGGCGTGGCGACGCATCCCGTGGCGACGCGTCGCTACGCTATATGATGAGTTGTCAAAATTTGAATATTTTATTTTAATTTTGGCTTTTTGAGTTTATTGAAAATAAATGTTTATTAAATAAACAGTTATTATTTTTGCGGAAAAAAATCGTAATATATTTTTTTTACATTATGCCATATTTAGTTCTATGGAGGAGTGACGTATGATACTCCTCCTTTTAATGGAAAGATCTTCCGCCAAGCTGCCGCAGATCATGCCTGGGGACCGCGGTCCAACTGTTGAAGTTGGATGCTTGTAAATACGAGTATGTCGAATCCTGAGAGAATCTCGATATAGCGATGTAGGCTTCTCGCGTGTTGCGTGGTGCGGGCGGTGAAGGATTGTATGCATGTTCATAGATGTCACCACAGTTCCTATCGTAATCTGTTATTTTATACATATTACTTGTACAAAATAATTTCGATGTTCCACATCTGCCAGGCGTCCCGTGACGGCTCACATTTTTATATTTCGTTATCATGGTATAGCCATATATTATAGAAGAATTAACAAAAGCCATGTTTAGGATTCCATAAAACACAGCCATTCCATTGGCCATCTATTAGTTTTGCGGCTGCACTTGTGAAGAGTGATGCTTTAATGAAATGAGTCTACTCCGCCTTGAGTTTGGTTATAAAATAGAATCATTTCAGGTTGAACAGTTAATCACCTAATTTTCATTAATCACCTAATTTTCATCCCAAAAGGCTAAGAGGTTAGGTAAGAAACCATATTTGCAGGTTTCATCTTTGCTTTGAACGTCGTCGATAATCTGGTCATCCTCAATCACTTCAATCGGAATCTGAATCATCCAAAAAATTATAATTATCCTCGTTTAAGATTCCCAAAATATAATTTTCGTTTAGTCTTTAGACCGTCACATAGTTATACCTGCAAAAACGCCGAAAATAATTATAAAATATACAAAAACAAACAAAAGTAAAATCACACAAATTATGTTAAAACTCACACAAAGCCTAAACATACGCGGCACAGGCGTGCTGTACCTCGATAAATGAAAAATGGGGGGACTTACCTTAACGACTTGGGCACCATCCACTAGCTCCCGTCGTCCACTGAGCTCGCGTAACAGCACGAAGCGCTATCTTCCACCCTTAGAAAGAACTAAACGGTATTCGGATGGGTGTACGCCTCGCAGGCGTAGGGTTCTAGGGTTAATTGCATTTTAAAGCCTTTGAATGCGATATCCATGAGTATTTTTAAATAAAAATATAAAAAAAAACTATTCCTTAATTCAAAACCGATATGTAAAGAAATATTAAAAACAAAGATTAAATAAGCTCACGCTCCTCAATTGACTGCACACGCCGTTCCAGGATTCGCCGTAATTCGCTCACACCGCAGCTGAGCGAGCGGTTTGCTAGTCGTTCAGTGACGTATTGCGACTCCTGGAACCAGCAGTGATCGTGTGATGCCAAATGAAGATTCCTGAAAATTCCAACAAAACACGTAAATAGGGGACAGAGTAACTATGGTACATTGTTGTGGAGATAAAATAAAGCACACATTAAATGCATGAAACGTAAATTAAATTTAAACCCAAAAATATATTATCTTTATGGAAATAACGATCAAAACAAATAAATTAGATTGTGTGGTTTTATGAAACCACGGTAAAAGTGAAACTTTTTTTCACATTATAGACATTTAACTAAAAAAAAATGTTTGGAATAATTATTCCATTAAGGTGGTTGCCTAGTACCAGCTTTCCATACATTTTTATTTTGGGCGAATATCTGAAGTTACGTGGGTTTTTATAATTTTTAGTAGTTTTATGGGGTTATTAGGAATATATAGTCTCGCCTTCTTGCATATCAGCCAACAATATTAAGTAATAAACGATATTT
The DNA here is from genome assembly GCA_907165245.1 of Habrosyne pyritoides. Lineage (NCBI taxonomy): Eukaryota > Metazoa > Arthropoda > Insecta > Lepidoptera > Drepanidae > Habrosyne > Habrosyne pyritoides. The sequence continues at coordinate 8,638,292 of OU015607.1, read as the reverse complement.
TGTGGTTTAAAATAAGTGAATGTTTTATGTTTGTGTGAGTGAATTTAGGCACGCCATCTAACCAAATATTGTAGATGGCGCTGTGTATCAAATGCCTCGAACGGTCACCATCCATGACTCCCCGCGTCAAATTATAAATGTGTTGAGAAATTTATTTTCATAGTAGGTACGTCATTCGTAAACTACCTGACATCATTTATTGTTTGGGAGTGAGCGTATAAGTAAGCATGAAAGGTAGCTGCAACTACCGGCACGCTATGATGAGGTTTGGACGTGACGTTCGAATGTATTATTTTAGGACACATAATTTATTTATTACATTGAGTGCTGTCAAAATGAAAATCCTAGATGGCGTCTACAATAAATCATCAACTTTCTCGTGATGGGTATCGTTTTCATGGTTTTCAAGGGTGTTGAAGCTGATAGTGCTGTCAAAATGAAAATCCAAAATGGCGGCTACAATAAATTATCAACTTTCTCGTGATGGGTATCGTTTTCATGGTTTTCAAGGGTGTTGAAGCCGATAGTGCTGTCAAATTGAGAATCCAAGATGGCGGCTACAATAAATTATCAACTTTCTCGTCATGGGTATCGTTTTCATGGTTTTCAAGGGTGTTGAAGCCGATAGTCCTGTCAAAATGGCGGCTACAATAAATTATCAACTTTTATTTGTAAACTAGTTATTTCAATACGATTGAATGATCACTACAAAACTCTTTTTTTTTTATAGAAAGTCAATATAAAAAAGGTTGAAAGTGACAACCCTATAGCTTCAATAGAAAATAAGTAATTATTTTTACAAATAGGCTTAGTTTCCATACTGATTCATATTTATACTGGCACAGTAATATATAATATAATAAGGTATTTAGCGCGCGTCATTGACTACCCTAATTTTTTTCGGATGTATTAGAAATGACTCCACAATATCGCTAAGAAAAAGTATAAACGTCGCCTATCAGTTCGAGAAGTTGTGTTCCATCTTATAAACATCTTCTAAGGTAAAGTAACCAGTAGCTGCTCAGGAACCAGTCTAAATTCACAAATGCAGAAATACGAATACACAGAGTGGGCATGTATTGGTTCTTGAGCAGATACTGGGTGGGTACTTTACCTTACTGGTAATAAAATCATTTGTTTATTTCTTGATTTAATTAAAATGCAAGAAAGCGTTATACATTCATACGAGTATAAATCTAATCTAATCCGTGATGAAATAGGAACGAGCTTGAATTTTAATTCTAATAGATTTGTTTGAAAACATAAAAAATATGAGTGGGTCCAACGACTTGGTGTGGGAGTGGTGAAACAATTGTTGTTCTTATACTCCTTTTCCATACCAAGTTTCTGGCGCTACATCAGCTATGAAAAAAATTGGAGTATTCAATGACGCGCGCCAAGTACCTTTAAAAAATTGTTTTCGATTCGATTTTGTAAAGTGTTCTTTTGTTTTTTTTTTTATAAATAAAGTAATGTAAACACCCATCAATATACGTCAAAGGGTATGAAAATCATATGATATTCTGAATATGTAATATTTTTTAGTCACTTTGTTATATACAATATATTTTATAAATAAATATTATTTTATTTATTTATTTCTTTGTTTATTTATTTAATATCATTATAATAAAAGAATTTAGTAATAAATAAATAAATAATTGATAAAAATATATATCTTAAAACCGAATCTACTATGCTACTTTAATTTGATATAATTAAATTTGAGATTGAGGTTAATCGTAACACCGTCAAAAATAAAAAAAACTGGGTACCAATTATTGATATCACTGATTTCGAGTATACAATTACAGGAGGATGTTTAGATTACTGTAAATATCGACAAATAGCCGAATTACTGATTACAACGCCATCTAGCGATAACTGTGCTAGGAGATCAACTACGCTGGTTGCGTAGGTTGCGGTTCCTTAAGGGTATAAAAATCGCTTTATCAATCTTAATTTTACACTTGGTAAATTGGAATCATAATGGGAAATGATAAAAGTAGACTAAATCTCCAACTAATATTGGCCTTGGGTAGTAGAAGATTTTACAACTAAGTTGTGCAGTGAGCAGAAAGGGAGCGAGATACCAGCCAACGCGCCCGAGTTGCAGAGTGCGACAGAGACAGGAACAGTTGCTGAAGCTCCCATTGTGTCCGCGCGCGGACGCAGAGCGATTGAACGATCGGCTAAGGGTGTGGCGATAGCGCATAAGCGGAAGCAGTTGCCGGATACAAATGATACAGCGACTATTCATACGGTGGACTCCGCTTTAAATTCCGATGAATGGCAAACGGTAAAACCAAAACAGAAGAACAAGTCAAGATCGCAGCCCAAGGTAGTTCAAAAGGGTGGGAACACGCTAATTTCTTCGATTCAGGGAATCGAAAAAAAGAAATTCTTGCATGTGTGGTCTCTTCATCCTGATACAACTGAAGAAGCGATCTCCAAGCACGTACAAAATATTTGTGCTACCACAGACTAGAGTTTTTGAACTTTCAAGTTCAAAAACTAGTACCCAGAACGAAAAGAGACTATTCTTCTTTTATGGTTGGAGTACCCGAATCCAAATATGAGAATATTTGTAATACTGATTGTTGGCCAGTAAATGCTCAATTTAATGAATGGGTGTGGTTTCGAAACAATCGAAACACAACAGCAAGTCAAGAAACGAATCTGTAGACAAACAATAACAGTTTTCTACCAGAATGTTCGAGGATTGCGGACTAAAGTAGACACGTTTTATTTGAATCTTCTCGGATCTTCAAGTGATTTGTTTGCGATTACGGAAACAGGACTAAATAATTTCATCGAAAGTAGGGAGCTCTTTCCACAACATTATACAGTAATACGCTGTGATCGAGCGGACGGCCGTAAACAAGGAGGAGTGTTGTTAGCGGCGTCTCCGAGTATTAATTTAAAACGCGTTTCGATAGCTAATGTGGACACTGCTTTATTCGAGATCGTTTGTGCAACCGTTCATGTCGATAAAAAATATGTGTTATTTTGTTTATATTCCACCGAAGTGTGATAATAATGAATATATGCACTTGTTCCATATATTAGAAGATGTGTGTATTAGATATGATAATGTGTTAGTTATTGGCGATTTTAATTTGCCGTCTACGACAGTGGAGATTCAAAACTATTATGAGTATGTTGCTGCATTCTGTGAGTTTAGACAGGTAAACAATATTCTTAATATTAATAACTGTATCCTTGACTTAGTCCTGACAACCTTGCCGGCAGGAGACTTGGAGGTGTCTTTTTCTGAAGAACCATTAGTAGATGTTCATCACCCACCGTTATTGGTAAAGGCGACAGTGACAGTTGCGCAGGGCTCGCGTACTTCTTTGGGCTACGGTGATTCTAATAATTATAATAATGTTAACATCAATAATAATTTTCAATTATTTAAATTTATATAGTATACTACTCTTTTGACTGGAAATTGTAATATTTGACTCAAGATGCTAACTTAGCATTGCGATATTTTTATCATAATGTAAATAATGCAATTAGTATGTGTACGCCTAAAAGGAAAATAAAATCAGACAAAAAATGTAAAAAGTATACTTATCCATTCTGGTATACATCTGATTTGATAACAGACATTGCACAGAAATGGAAGTTTCATAAATTATTTAAATTAACGGGTTCCAAGTCAGACTATGATTATTTTGCCCGCTATCGCGCAATCGTTAAAGCTAAAATCAGATTTGCTTACCAGGCTTATCAATATCAGGTACAAAGTAATATAACGGAAGACCCAATGAGTTTTTGGAATATGATTAAAATTAGAAAATCCAAGATAAATAAAACTACGGTTACAAATAATGGACACGAGGTCAAGGAAGAGGATTGTGCAAAGCAATTTGCAACTTATTTCCAGTCAGTATACACCAAAGAAAAGCCGGTACTGGACCCGCGCGAGGCGGAGCGTAGCGCGGCGGAGGCGCGCGCGTTCAACTCGGCTCGCGTGCATATCGATCAGTTGAGCGTGCGCGACTTACGCAATGCACTTGCTCGGCTTAAACCGAAAAAATCGGTCGGACCGGATGGTATTCCACCATACATAGTTGAGGATTGTCGTTCAGTTTTTGAATTACCCTTATTACATATTTTTAAATTATGCCTCAAGGAAGGTTACTATCCGGACGAGTGGAAAACGACTCGCGTTACACCAGTACCTAAAGGCGGATCAGGCACCGACTTGAGTAACTATAGACCGGTCGCAGTTTTATCTACATTCGCAAAGGTGTTTGAGTCGGTCATTCATAGATGTATTTACTCGCAAGTCTGCTCTCAGATTACAAATGTACAACATGGCTTTTTTCCGGGTCGTAGCACGGGAAGAAATTTACTTTCTTTTTATAATTACTTGGTACCTGTTATTGACGCTGGGGGACAAGTAGACTCGGCTTATTTTGATTTTAAAAAAGCTTTTGATATTGTTGATAATGATATCTTATTGACTAAGTTTGCTGCGATAGGTTTTACCCCGAGTCTGTTGAGATTTTTCGCTAGTTACCTGAGTGAACGCAGACAGTACGTCGAGTACGCGGGCCATGTGTCGGAACCTTACTACACATACTCGGGGGTGAGGCAGGGTAGTAATCTCGGACCTTTGGAATTTGTTCTAATGATCAATGATCTACAATCGGTCTTGACTCAAGCGAGATGTTTGCTATTTGCTGAGGACCTCAAGCTATTCCTCGCCATAGACAATACTTCTGATTGTCAAAGGTTTCAAAATGATATTGACAAAGTAGTTCAGTGGAGTAAAGACAATAAACTTCTATTTAATGTGAACAAGTGTTGCGTAATGAGTTACAGCCGCACACGTGCTCCACTGCATTATCCGTATGAGATAGATTCTACAATCATGCCGCGCGTCACGCAAATACGAGATCTAGGAGTAGAGATGGTCTCTGACCTGTCATTTATCCTGCATATTGTAGAAATTTGGAAGAAATCATTTCGGAATCTGGGGTTTATATTGAGACATTGCAAGGATTTTACTAATATATTAGCAGTCAACATTTTATTTAATGCCCTTGTTCGGAGTCGCCTGGAAAGTAATAGCATAATTTGGAACCCCCATGAAACCAAATATAGTCTCATGGTGGAAAAAATTCAAAATAAATTTACACGGTTTTTATATTTAAAAAAGTTTGGTGTATATCCTCGATATCCATTAATGTACGAGTATGTTTGTCATAGGTATGGTAGGGTACAGTAGGTTAGAGGTAAGAAGAGACGTAGCCCTAGTCAAATATGTGTGGAAGGTACTGCGTGGGTGGGTGTATCACCCAGATGTGCTCGACGCATTGAAGCTGTGCGCGCCCGATAGGTACGTGTTCGCGCGCCGCCAGCCCGCGCTGCTGCTCGCGCCCGCAGCTAGGACTAATTTACTTAGGAACGCCCCACTATCCCGTTCAATACGGATTCTTAATATTATGTCGCAGGATATTGCAATCTGTCTGAATTCGCAGAATCAGCATACAGGTGTATAGAGAACAATAATATACCTAAATGAATGTACCTAATATAAATAGATTTTTGTAAATTAGTATATAGTGTATTATAGTAGTATTTGTAAAGATGTTTAATTATATGTTATTGTGTCGAATTGGTGTAAACTGTAAGGATGTTATAACTTACGTAAATAAATAAAACTTTGAGTGTTTTATAACACTGAAATAATGACATCACGCTTTCGTGACAGTTCATGCAATTCAGGAAATCTTCGAAAGATCAAGAAAATAACTTATCATGAAGCGATACAGTTGATTTTCCTATGACATTCTCGAACATCAATACTTTCTTGATTACATTTTACATTCAATTAAATATTGACAATATAAAAATACGTTCTTAATGATTTGAAATGTCACACAAAAATCAACTTTACTCGTTCACAGGATGGTTCACCTGTATCATCATACAAAAATCCAATTTCTATGACATTCCTTTAAATCTCTGTATATGATTCTAAATTCAAACCTAATATTAAGTAAGAACTTTAAATAATGTTAGACAAAAATGAACCTTACTCGTTCACAACATGGTTCAACTGTATCATCATACAATAATCCAATTAATATGACATTCCTTTAAAGCTCTGTTCAAGATTCTAAATTCAAATCTAACATTGAGTTAAGAACTTTAAATAATGTCAATCCAAATTGAACCTTACTCCTTCACAATATGGTACAATCAAAATACTAGAATATACAACTTGAACATAGTTATCGATTTTCATGCCACCTAGAACTAACTTCACGACGTAGAATTCAGGTGTGGGTGTGAGCGCGCATCGTAAAAATTCACTTTCATGATTTTTCTCCATCGCGCCAAAAGTATACCTTCTTTTATAACTTCAAAAATATTTAAACTAATTGATTACATAATATATGTTACATTTTATTGTCTTGCTAGTGGAAATTTACTAAGAAATCGAAGAGTTTCGTTGAATTAAAAAGAAGCCACACACAAAAAATGTGAGCCGTCACGGGACGCCTGGCAGATGTGAAACATCGAAATTATTTTGTACAAGTAATATGTATAAAATAACAGATTACGATAGAAACTACGGCGACATCTATGAACATGCATACAATCCTTCACCGCCCGCACCACGCAACACGCGAGAAGCCTACATCGCTATATCGAGATTCTCTCAGGACTCGACATATATACAAGCATCCAACATCAACAGTTGGACGGTGGTCCCCAGGCATGATCTGCGGCAGCTTGGCGGAAGATCTTTCCATTTAAAAGGAGGAGTATCATACGTCTCTCCTTCATAGAACTAAATATGGCATAATGTAAAAAAAAATATATATTACGATTTATTTCCACAAAATAATAACTGTTTATTTAATAAACAATTATTTTCATTGAACTCAAAAATTCAAAATTAAAATAAAATATTCGAATTTTGACAACTCATCATTTAGTCATACGTCGTCGTCACCACGCCAGGAATCGGTTTTACGTGCGGCTATAGATGTTTCACATCAAAAAAAAATTACCTAAGTTTGTTCAAAATTTTGTATTTAACGATGAATTATTACTAAAATCGATGGAAATGATATTGAATACTCGAATTTGATATGAAACAATGTTGTTTTAGTAATTAATATATGTAGGCGCTCTTATATATCGTCGACGGTACTGCAAATTGCTCTTACGGGCTATTGCCAGGCCAGTTGGCTTGGTGGTTAGTGACTGACTGCCAAGCCAAAGGTCGCGGGTTCGATTCCCACCCAGGACAAACATTTGTGTGCATGAACATGTCTGTTTGTTCTGTGTCTGGGTGTAAATATCTATATAAGTATGTATTTAGAAAAAAAAATAGTAGTATATCAACTATCTAGTTTTTTTTTTTTTTATTTCAGTCGCGTCGACGATATCTAAAATTGAACGTTTGTCTGTATGTCCTTTATAGAATCGTAAACTATGCAACGGATTTTAATGCAGTTTTCAGCAATAGATAGAGTAATTCAAGAGGAAGGTTTATAACCAGGATTGCAAGCGGCAAAGCCCCAGGGCGCAGCTAGTATAATATAAAACAATATATTAAAAATTATAAAATGATGTAGTACGAATAAAAGTCCAATGGATTTATTTTTAGGCTATGGATGGATCGATTTATATATACCAGGGTGTTACAAAACTACCCGTAAAGCCGAAAGGAGGTTAAATAGGGCCTTATAAAGAGGCCATTCACAATATTTAAAACCGGCCAAGAGCGAGTCGGACTCGCCAATGAAGGGTTCCCTAGCAGCACTAGCAGCAGGTAGGTAACATAGTCATATACAAGTTTTTGTAATTCGTTGTAAGTTTGATCGACGTGTTTAAAAGAAAAATTTAGATTTAGTAATCGAAATTAATGTTATTAAAAAAAAAGCAGTAGGTAAGTACCAAATCGTACCTAAATATAGAATATTTAGCATTCACAAACGTATCGGGAAAAATTAGCTACGCGCGCACGAGTGTCAACGACGTCTGCCCTCACGTGTCTGCCCGTTCGGGTTAGCGCAATTGGCGACGTTCCCCCTCTCCGCGCGGTCCGTACCCGCGCTACCGATCAAGCCACGCTCTGAGCGAATTAATAATGTTATTTATGTACTTATCACTGATTTACTATAAGAAAATAATGGTTCACGGTTTATGCGTCAGGCCTGTGATAGTAAAATTATTGTTATATATTTGAGTAAAATGAATAAATTAGGTCTACACGAAACTAAAACAACACTACTGTCTAGATCTCATTCAAACCAATTTTCGTTAGTAGTTTGCATAGTAATACACATCATATATTTTTTTTCAGTTTTATCATGCCCATATTTTAGAAGTTACGGGGGGGGGGGACACATATTTTACCACTTTGAAAGTCTCTCGCGCAAACTATTCAGTTTAGAAAAAAATTATGTTAGAAACCCCAACATCATTTTAAAATACCTATCCACAGATAACCCACACATATAGGTTTGATGAAAAAAAAATTTTTGAGTTTCAGTTCTATGTATGCGGAACCCCAAAAATTTATTTCTGATTTTATTTTAAAATCTTAACTTGCGGTTTACAGAATACATCTACGCACCAAATTTCAATAATGTAGCTCTTATAGTTTCGGAATAAACTGGCTGACATACGGACGGACAGACAGACAGACAGACAGACAGACAGACATGACGAATCTATAAAGGTCCCATTTTTGCTATTTGGCTACGGAACCCAAAAAACAACCGTAGTATACCCCAAAAAAATTTAAAAACTGGACGGCTCCAACGATTTTCATGAAATTTTGTGTGCAGGGGTTTTCGGGGGCGATAAATCGATCTAGCTAGGATTTATTTTCAGAAAATGTGGTTTTATCCGTGTTTTTAGGCAATGAAAACTGCTACAATGTCATTAGCCAGTAAGGTATCTTATGTGAGAAATACTGTTATTGGGAGCCCAATTATTATCGCATCTAATTCGTATCTAGGTATATATGACAGTGCTTTAAAAAAGAGAATACGGTAGAAGTCACGTTAGTAAAGAAATCCCGAGCAGTGCTCGGCCATCCAGCAACTTATATTTATACGGGGTATTTTGTAACACTTATATAAAAGGAGAAGCTGTCTGACTGACATATCAACGCAATACTTAGAAACTAGAAATTTTGCACAGGGGTTCCTTTTATAGCGTAGGGGAGCACTAATAAAGGATTTTTGAAAATTCACCCCTTATGGGGGTTAAACGGGGTTGCAAACTTTGTATGACACTATGTGTTTTCTTGGTCTGATCAACTTTAAACTAAACGCGGGTAAAACCGCGAGGGACAGCTAGTATAATATATGAAAGGAAGGGCACTTACTTTTTCCTGCGCTGCGGTATGGTGCTTGATATTCATTACTATATCTCAGGCAAATTTGTAGAAAGTCCAAATTTCATTTCCAGACTTATTTTCCAGTTTCGAGCTTCATGCTGCATATAGATACAATTCTTGCAGAGCGCTGTTGATGCTCGATTTCGATGTTGTTATTTAATGAATTTCTGCTGTTTTTCACCTCCTGGGTCATCAAAATACGTATCAGTACACAATGGAGCTATTAGAAGATGTTAAATAGCACTTACAAAGATTTATTGTTTAAATAACACATTAGTTTGACGTACAATAAGTGTATGATTTACAATGCCACAACCCGATCAATAATTGGCCTTGTTAAAATGAAATAGCAATCCTTAGTAGTGGTTTTGCGTGCCAATAGAAAACATACGCATTAACAAGTACTATGTATTTAGAAAATTTAAATAGAAAATTTAATTTTTAAATAGAACATATGTTAACTGGTCACCATAGTACAAGCTCTGCTTAGTTTGGAATCAGAGGTGTGTGTAATGAATATACCCGGATATTTATTAATTAGAATATAATGGAAATATTGTTAACTGGTGTAGGCCTTCACAGGCTCTTATAAATCGCCCTTACATGTGTATTTTTTATTATTACAAACAAAATACAAAACAATGTTGTCTCTTGAAAAAATCTTGTAAATATTTGCTTTTATTCTAACTTTATAATTGTCCATTCAATTTGAATGGTTCCCAACATTTTATTACCTCGTCCGATACTGGCAAAAAACACGCGTCTTTTATTTCTTGTTACAAGCTATTGTTGCCATTGAATTAATTAGAGTTCCGTACTACATAGTTAAATTCCTGCCCCCTTATTCAGCAATACAAACTTCGTCGGCGAGAGCTTACCTTAGATTAGTAGTATTAGCGTAGGCCGTGACGAAACATCCTCGAGTCAGTCTTATTTTCCTTACAGAATCGAGCCCCTGGTACCATGGCGAGTCTTCGGCGTCTGTCTATCATCTTATCAACTTAGAATCGGCACAATTATAGTACTTGCTTGCCGGCATCGTTTCAGGCTGAAAAGTATAAAATTAATTTATGAATATTAGCAAAGGTATAAATGTAATCAGAAAGTTATCTATCGCAATTGTTGCATTAATAAGATTATAAAAATCATTAAATTTAGATTCCGTATATGTAACTGATAATTGTAATTAAATAGGTTAAAAAAATTTGGGTAGGTACAGAACATCGTAACCTTAATGTTTTCGGTCAGAGGTTTTTATAATTCGGACTACTAATACGTAGAGGTCTCATTACTTAAAACTCTGCCTACCTCTTCGTGGATAATCGGCATGAAGTGAAGGTTATTTAGAAATAGAAAAATAAAAAAAAGCGGGCAAAATATTTTTATGCATTTATCGAGAAAGGCTATTTAACATCACGCTACGACTAGTAGGAGCGGAGCATCAATGAAAAATATGGTAAAAACGAGATACAAATATACCTTTCGAGGTTTACGCGCGTTTGACAATTCGCGGATTACAGTCTTCCGGAACGCGGGTTTCCCGCGGGGGACAGCTAGTACTAATATTTAAAGCTGAAGAGTTTGTTTGTTTGTTTGTTTGGTTGAACGCGCTAATCTCAGGAACTACTGTTTTGAATAGAGAAAATATTTTTGAGTTGAATTGTCCATATATCTAGTGATGTTTTACCACGCTCAGACCAATAACAGCAGAGAATCAATGAAAAATGTGCCAAAAACGGCAGCAAATTTTTTTTTTTGAGACCTTATGTTGCGTATCAAAGTATATACGGTAGGTATTAAGACAAAAAATAGTATATCGGTCTGTTTGTTCCCACTTAACTCTAAAACGGCTGGACCGGCTTTGATGGGACTTTCACTGGCAGATGGCTGATGCAATAAGAAATATTTTTTAACTCGGGAATATGTAGCAATCCTCGCAACGCAAGTGAAACCGCGGGGCATAACGATTTTTAATAATCAATCAACATATTATGAACGTATCTATGCTTATATAGACAATTCTCAATGAAGCTAAGATTGTTGAACAAGAATGAACCCTATAGCGTTAAGTTAAGGTTCATCAGCATCATTATACAATTACCATTCGATCAGTAGATTAATCTTATCCTAAAATCATTAAAGATCATTTTTGTATGTCAATCTTTCAAATCAAAACAAGTCTTTAGATCTGGGAGCTTTAATATTTCATCTGTTTTTATGACCTGTTTTACTTCACTCTCAAAAATAAAGCCCACTTCAGATACAAACGATATTCGAAACCGCTGTGAAAACGATATAAATGGGAAATACCGCGACTCGTGCTAACCCTCGTAAAGCTTTGGTAGGCATTTAAGTTGATTTTCGAACAATAAATAGTAAAAAATAAACTATAATACGATCTTTTATTAATATACTGTAAAAGAAGAACATAAAAAAGCCTACCCACAATCTTGTTTTATTATAAAATTAAATATCCAAAATTGTATTAATGTTATTATAACGCTTTGGGTCCGTACTAACCATTGAGGAGTGTCCTCATGAGGAGACAATCTTAGCTGCAGCGTCAGGTAATGATGATAAAATGATAAACAACTGAAGAAACATACAAATTTTCAGTCCTAATTTAGAGGGAGTTGATAAAATTTGACTCGCAAGATTGGACCTTAACTAACTATATGGAAAGTTAAATAAAATCTTGTAAATAGCGTACTAGGTTAAGCTGAGGTTTGGAGTAAAATTGCCGCTTGTATCTGAACCGACCTTTAGAATTGAGATTTCATAGCTAGATTTAATAGGCCATAGGGGGGGGGGGGGCGATATGAAGGCTTTAAATTGCACCTTATGCTAATTTTAATTCAAAATTCCAAATGGTAGTGCGCGATACATACCTATATTTTGTTTATTTAATTATTATTTTTCTGTCATATAGGTTTTTCGTGATTAGTTCAATAATGAATGGGAAAATAAAAAGGTAAGATGTTTATAACTTGCAAGCTTTTTGCTAAGTAGGTTAAGTTAAACGAAAGAGCATGCGACACGTGGGCTCTGCCCCGGTCACACTGGGACAATTACACCGCAATTTTCAAGAGTAATCGCCACGTAGCCAATGTATAACACGCCATATTCTACCAAGAAACAATATAATTCGTACGTACCGGGAAAACCACCTGCTGATAACCTCAAATTTCTTGTTCTGCCGACGGTGTGGGTACCCCCAGTAGCCGCCGGTGCTACTGGACTGGATGGAAGTGAGCACTTACCGGCAAGATGGACGTAGGTTTAAAGTAAAATATAATAATTTCACAGTATTTCTTATTTGCTGTTTGGACCGATAAGATTTTGTTGGAATGAAAATGCTGGCAGTGTTGATCGTTCAGTGTCGCAACAGAATCTGCCACAAAAATGGATTCGTTCGGCGCAGATTAAATTCTCTGTGAGGAGGGTCGTTGGATATTTACTTTTTTCCGAATACCGTATGCATAGGCCAAAACAAATGTTGCTCGTAATACATGGAAAATACCCAGCACAAATACATTAAAACTATTACAATTTTGGCGAGGGGTATTCGAATGAAATTAAGATAGCAAAGAAAATAATTTCAAATGCGGGCGATATAAACAGGAAAAAGTTCATGAAAATAAATTAAAAAATTATTTATATTAACTGTAAATAATTATAGGAAGTTACATATTATTGGATAAATGTTACTAATATTATAAATGCGAAAGTTTTATGGATCGATGTATGGATGTTTCTTACTTACTCTTTAACGCGACATCGTATATGGATCAAACTTTGGATTTAGGTAGTTTATAACCTGGAAAACATTTGATTCTTTTCATACTAGTAATTTATAAAGGTATGTAATCGTACTGTAGTAGGGAATTAGGTACCGATATGGGTGCTTAGTGTTTTATAGCGATGTAACTGTGGTTATTCATGCTGTTTCAACTAGACTCGCGGTCAGTCGATTAGTGGGAGAGAGACACGCATAGTGATAAAGCCCGTGGAGACGATTCTTGAAATAAGATGCATATTTGTTACTTTGATGTATCTTTCGGACAGAGCTTAGCGCCTTGATCAATTTTTGTTAATATTAGCAAACTGGGATCACTTTTATACGACCAGGAACCTTTTACAAACAATTTACGTTTAAATAGAAACCACAACCAAATAGGTTACTCTTAAAATGGCTGTTAAAATTTATAATAAGCTCCCAGAGGCATTAAAATGTTTACCCCTAAGTCTATTTAAAAAAAACTTAATAAATGGCTTGTAAAGGAATGCTTTTATTCTGTGGAAGAATATTTCAATAAGACTAGGAAATAAAATTTGACAAAATATTATGAATGTACAGTTATTAATTTTATTTTTTGTAATGATTATCAATATTTTATAAATGTAGGATTATGTGTAATTTTTTTGTTTCTGTTTGTGACTAATAAATTTATCAGTTCTTTAGTTATGTAAGTTAAATAGAATACGCCTGATTATTTTGCATGCCAGTTTCTGGTGAATGGTGGGGATATACGAGTATATACTGTATTTCAATAAGACCTTATTGTACCACAATTTCTCGCAAATAAATTATTATTGTTATTATTAAATATATACCCGGTAAAAACAAATATCATTAGGAATATTATTATAAATTAAAATTTAATATATTCAGATTATGTAATCGTATTAATAAAGCGATTTTAAGTTAATGATGAAAATATGTTTTGGAATAATCTAAATAACATCCAAAAATATTGTCTATGCGCGCTATAATAAACAACCAACAAGTCATAATACAGTTCAATAGAATCGATTCGGTATCTATTAAAATCTAATGGAAATAATGAAACATTAATTAAATAAGTTAATCCAGTCTAAATATAGTCGGGATGTGATGTATAAGGTATCTGACGGATGTCATTAGCTAACGATAGGTAGTTAGAGACACCGAATAGCTTTAGGATTGCCCTGATTCCTTTTAAAATTTGCACCGGGTTACTTTTGTTTTTGCTATAATAAAGTCAAACGCCTTACGCCCTTATGTCACGCTGTGAAAGTAATGTTATTTATTTAAAAAATACGGAGATTTGTACTAAGATCAATTAAAATACTTTTTACATGGAATGAAAAAGTATGGAACCTTGCTGAGTTTCTTGCCGGTTCTTCTCAGTTGAAGGCTGACTTCCGAACCGGTTGTAGCTTCAGTAACTTTAAATTCGATCTTCATAAGTGCCTTTCGAGGGCCTAAGCTGAATAAATGGTTATGAATTTGATTTTTTTTTAACTCAGTGAGGAGTAAGGGTAAAAAAACGATGTCCACTCCCTATAAAGCTGTGTTTCTACCAGAGAGAGAACATATCGGGTCGCTTCTTTATAAATAGCTAAAGGCAGTGGCGTAGCTACCGAAGGGTAGAAGGGTGCCGACGGGGCCCCAAGCTCAGCAAACCGACTTCAAAATTAGAGTAGGTTCTCAATTCGATTGTATTTTTTTTGTTTGTTACCACAGAACTTTCGACTGGGTGAACAGATTTTGATGCATGATTCCAATTTGAAAACCATAAGTCTTAAATTTTTTATTTTATTTTTGTATGTATGTATGTTCACCAGTTTCCCTTTTGTGTACCGATTCTCATTTTTTTTTTATTTGAATGAATGTGCTCCTGAGGTACAATGGGACCACCCCATTGGCATTAGCCAATAATGCCAAGACATGAATACCCATGAATACCCCTGAGGTAATCCTCAGGAGTATTCACATCAGAGGTCAAAAAGAAAACCAACTCATAAAAAAAAAGGTGTGTGCGTGTAACCTGTACGCGCGATTGAAGTAAAACTTAATAAAATTAAAAGATTAATCATATTATAATTTAACTATTTTTATTATTCATGTGCTTTACAAATACTATTCAAATGTTATATTAATATTATGCACTCGAAATAGATACTTGAATGTCATAGTAATTTTTTATGTATGAAATTATAGGTTTGTAGTAACTATAATGTGAAACGTAAACTTTACTTTCTAAATTTGCTACTTTTCTTGAAAATACAGCATCTATCGTTGTACCAAAACGCGTTGTTGATTGAAGTCAAAAAATATTCATGGATAGATCAAATTTTTATTTATTGAAGAAAGAGTAAAAGGTTCCTGGGACTCCGCCATTTCATTTAAGGTTAGATCAGTACATGTCAATATAACCTTGTTATTGAATATTATAGAATATCGCAATCGTCAGAAAATTTATTAATAAATTATTTATTACAAAATGTGAGGTTTTAATATTTTTGGCCAACTGCACGTTATTCATGTAAATAATACATAATGTAACTATACAGCAGTTGTATATTCGCAGTGTTACCCATACATATATGTATATAGCTAGCTAGCTACACGTGGATTAGATCCTTATTTTAAGTTTGCGTTCTATAGCCATTAGAGTGTTTGATGAGAAAAAACGGACGTCAGAAGAAAACAATTAAAATGTCAATATAATTACTTTTAAGTAACAGAATATAAACTAAAATGAACTAATGCAATAACTATTATTATAATATAAGACTGAAAATTATATACATATTATACATGCACAAAGCATTGTAAGACTACTCCCATAAATAAACTATACATTATTTTTCAGAACGTTACTTCCGTCAAAAAAAAAAATCTGAGTTACTCCCTAGTCGCGCCCAAAGAAGTTTTACTTCAAAAAAATCAGCACTAAAATAATTAATGAAATATTTAATTCACTACCTATGTAGGCACCAACTGATCTGTTTGATGTTGGTTCCGAGTATTAACACCTATTTGTTTGATATGTGCGAGTTTAATTTTAAACAAAAAGTAATTTTAATGTAATCACTATAAATACCAAATAACTACAAAAACCGTAATGTACAATTGTGCAACATAATAAGTCGTTTTTACTTTCCTTTTGCTTTTT
Organism: Habrosyne pyritoides; assembly: GCA_907165245.1. NCBI lineage: Eukaryota > Metazoa > Arthropoda > Insecta > Lepidoptera > Drepanidae > Habrosyne > Habrosyne pyritoides. The sequence continues at coordinate 8,621,966 of OU015607.1, read as the reverse complement.
AGTGCAGATGTTTTTTTTTCTCAGCCAGTATTAAGAGGACTTGGCCTGTGGACTACCATTTACTAATAACAACTCCTCAATTCAGGGTCAGTGCAGATGCTCGTGATGCCTACAAACTATCCCAAGAACAACTCAAATTCTACGAAGACAAAGGCTACCTTTTAATAGAGAAGTTAATCGACTCGACTCTCTTGGAAAGTTATAGGTAAGTAAGTATATGTACCAAACCTACGTCAAATTTTATACAAAATAAAACATTATGTAGTCGAGATCTGAAAGGCCCGTTTTGACAGCTAAGTATGTCATAAAAAAAAAACATTCTTATTGCTAATTACAATAAGGTTCATCTTTTGACCGATGGCTTCAGTAACTTTAATTTTAACCTTCATAAGTGCTTTCCGCGAGCCACAACTGAATAAATGGTTTTGAAATTAGAACTTTTTTGAATTTTGATCCACTGATTAATTGTATGATGATACCCGATGAACCTTAACATAACGTAATAGGGCATATTTTTCTATAAATCTATTAGCCGTCAAAACGTGCTTATTCATTCTTGACTAATATATATATTGGTATAGGTACTTTTTGCAATCTTATACTAACTATTTACATTTGTTTTTGTGTTTATACGATAGAATAGAGAAAGTACGAAATTGTGTTATCTCCTGTCGAAGTAATTTTTGTCGATTACCGAAAATCACTTATCCCAACGATTTTCAATGAAAGGAAGACTTAAGCGGTAAAGTGTGCGGTGTGCAATAAAATCGGGTTAAAATTAATGCTTTTGTTTTAAATGAAAGGACGCACATTCTTTCTTAGAAAAGTGCTCCTTTCAACGCTAGGCAAAGATAAGTTATTTGATTTAAGTTAATTTTAGTTTGATACAATAGTATCGAGACCACTAATATAATGTGTAATAATCAAAGCCACTCCTCCTAGATTTACATTGCATTCGACACCGTTGTGATACGATAATGAAAATATTTTTTGTAATTAAACCAATATACGATAGCTAGTAACTATATATTTCACCCTCGTTTATCGATATCAAATGTCTATGATCCATCTACGAAAAATTCCGCGTCGTATGGTAGCAGTCCCATCTCGATATGTTCAGTAGTTTTATTTATTTATTTTATTTATTAAAGGGCAACCAACAAGACATACACCAACAAAATTATATTTCATTTCATTAATAAATAAAATAAATAAATAAATATCCCGGGACATTCTTTACACACGGCCATCTGGTCCCAAACTAAGCAGAGCTTGTACTATGGAAACCAGATAGCTGATATACTACATATACTACTTTTTTTTTTTCTAAATACATACTTATATAGATATTTACACCCAGACACAGAACAAACAGATATATTCATGCACACAAATGTTTGTTCTGGGTGGGAATCGAACCCGCGACCTTAGGTTTGGCAGTCAGAGTCGCTAACCACCAAGCCAACTGGCCTGTGATTATAAGTAGATCTCATTTTAAGTGCTGCCTCAATTATAGGCTACCACAGCATGCATTATATTTTATTATAAATTCAAAGACATATATAGAAATACAAACAAGAAAAAATAGTAACAATAAAAACAAAATAAATCATCATAATCAATACATTAAATAGGCATTAAAAAAATAAAAAAAATATTAAAATTGACCCTGACAGTGATTTTAAATTTAAGTAGGTCAGAAAAAATATCAATGTCAACGTGCTTTTTTATCAGGTTATTACATTGCTTTTGTTTTGAGGTGATGGTGCGTCAAAGGAACCCTATTTTGCTATATATATATATATGTACTTTATGTCAAAAAAAAATTCAAAATTCAAAACCATTTATTCAGTTTAGGCCCTCAGAAGGCACTTATGAAGGTCAAATTTAAAGTTACTGAAGCTACTACCGGTTCGGAAGTCAGCCTTCAACTGAGAAGAACCGGCAAGAAACTCAGCAAGGTTACATTCTTTTTTATTTTATTAAATTCTTTTTTATCTATTCTGACTTTTTGGCTATTTTATAACATCAATTTTACATACATATTTTTATATTTAACAATTACAAAATACTTAATAAAGCTAACATTCAAAAACAAAAAACAAAAAAAAAAAAAAAAAAAGAAATAACAAGACTACAAAATAGAAAATGACAATAATTACTTACAACTTAAACAAGAAAATTAGAGGTGCACTGTGCAGAGAGCAGCTATTTCCATACATTTTTATCTTCAATATAATGAACCACCTTGTAATACGCTTTTTCTTTCAAAACTTTCCTAATATAATTTTTAAATTTATGATCAGACATTTTGGTTACTGAAAGCGGTATCTTATTATAAAATCGAACACAATTACCAAGAAATGACTTGTTTACTTTAGTTAGTCTAAAATATGGAATAACTAACTTCTCCCTTTGTCTTGTATTAATATTATGGATATCCAATTTTGACTCAAACATTCCTATGTTTCTACGTATAAACATTATATTTTCATAAATATATAATGAAGGCAATGTCATTATATTTATTTCCCTAAATAAATCTCTTAATGATTCACTATAGTAGTAATAGTACTATAGATTTATTATTATTTAACACAAAAATAAAATACAAACAGCTGCCAGACAAAAATACCGGTTCCGAAGGTGGTTTTGTTCTGAGAAGACAAACCTGTACAGCGAATGTTACCATCACTATACATTTATGAAAATATAATGTTTATACGTAGAAACATAGGAATGTTTTGAGTCAAAATTGAATATCTATAATATTAATACAAGACAAAGGGAGAAGTTAGTTGTTGCATATTTTAGACTCGCTAAAGTTAAGAAGTCCTTCATTGGCGTATCTAGTTCACCGGAGATAGTGTAGTTTCCCAACGGTGAACGAATTTTTCAAATCGGTCAAGTAGTTTCCGAGCCCATTCAATGCAAACAAGCAAACAATCAAATCTTTTCTCTTTATAATATTAGTGTAGATAAAGATATTTGGAAATAGCTGCTATCTTCACTCTGCAACTCTAATTTGCTTTTTTAGGATGTTTTTATACAAGTCAATAGCAAAAACAATTTTACAAAACTTACAAATAACTCAAAATATGATGATTAGAGTTCTTTTTAATTACGAGTACCTAACACCTATTATAGTTTATTTACAATAAAACTCTTTTAATAATTCAACTTACAAAAATTATATACAACATAACAATGAATGATATTAACATTTAATACTAATTAAAAATATATATGAACACAATTTTTTTTCAATCATAAATTATACCGCTCTGATATACAAGAAACAGGAATAATATAAAACTACCCCCCATTACAACATTATGCGTTAATAAAAAGAATTTACAACTCCCTCATGAGTTCAGCTGTATAACAAATTACCTAAAATAATAAAAGATTCTAAAACCATTTACACTTTTAAAACTAGATTAAATATGTACCTTTTAAACAACAATAACTGTTAACCATAAAACCAACCGAACGAATAACATTTTTTTTGTAAAAAAACTAATATTTTACAATTGTATAAAGTTTCTCATATTACGTGAATCTTGTAATGTTTTTATGAGTTTTATTTTTTTAAACTGAATTGAAATTAAATATAATTATTCAAATAGGCCTTCACAGGTACTTATGAAGGTCAGACTCTAACGCCGGGCCGGTTCGGAAGGTTGCTGGAGCGAGCGCTGCACCCACACATTGTCGTCATTAAAATAATCGTTTATATTGTAGAAAGCCAACTACTAAAACAGTCTGAAATTGTAAAGGTAAATTTTATCCTAAAAATCAGACTTGTTGAAGTCTATGAGCAATGATGAGATTATGCTTATTTCTAGTATTGAAAGAGTGCATATAACTCTTTTAGGGCTCCGTACCCCAAAAGGAAAAAACGGAACCCTTTGGATCACTTTGTTGTCCGTCTGTCTGTCTATCAAGATCCTTTTTCTCAAGAACTCGTGGAGGTATCAAGCTGAAATTCCATATCAAATACTCAGGTTTACTATCCCTTGGACCTGTGAAAATTAAAATTAAACTTCTAAGCCCACGCAATCAAAGGATAAAGCCCTTTAGGTATGCTGCAAAGTTTCGACACTCGCAAGGGAATCAAAACCTACAGGGTACTTCCCGCGAACTCAGTATCTTGAAATTTGGTACGAAGCAACATCTTATAGCATGCTCTTTTTTGCAAAATAAAAATTGTTTCTATATCAGCAGTTTTACCCCAAAGCAAAATGTCGTAGATCATAAGACTATGAAAGTAGCTAAAATAAACTAATCTAGCCGTATCTTCATCTGTAATCTGTAGTCAGCTGATTTTTCTAACTGCGAAAGCTGCTGAACTGAGTTTCCCCACAAGACAATATATTTGTGTCCCCCGTTGAAGTTTTGAGTCTAAAGTAATTCCTAAGAAAACTATTGACTCAACTAGACTAAGAGCTTCATTAAAAGCCTTCAAATTCAAATTCAAATATTTTTATTCAAATAGGCCTTTACAAGCACTAATAAATAGTCAAACTCTAACACCGCTTCGGAAGGTTGGTTTTTATTGAGAAGAGCCAGCAATAAACATAAACACAGCAATTACTCTTTTTAAAAACGATCTTAAATGTATTACAAAATATTTATTTAGTCTTACTGACAAAACCTGTGTAATCGCAGAAGTGAAGAATTATTAAACAATAATAATATGAATATCTAATAATAAAAAAATACAAACAAACTAGCTAACATTAAACTACAGCCTAGTTTTTTTATCATTTTAGTTTTTTTTGTTTTTTGATCTTGTTTGTATAATTTAAAACCAACTTAATATTTGATTATTATTTTTTGAAGTAAAACTTTTTTAGCCGCAACTTGAGAGTTACTCAGATCTTTTTTCGGACAGAAATAACAGTTTTCAAACGGAAGTTACGTTCACTAAAGTAATGTACAGATCCTTTACGGGAGTAGTCTAATTAGGGTTTGAGCATGTAATATATAATTTTCAGTCATACATTCTACTTAAAGTATATATTCTGTTACTTAATCGTGGTATAGTACATTATGGTACAAGTGTGTAATGTTGGTGATTACCGCTAAGGTGCCATTGAGACCAGAGCCGTTAGGTGAGGGTCATAAGAGAGCCGCGGACGGTAATCATCAATACACACGTATATCATACGACGTTTTTCAACACACATGTGAAGAAAATAATACTAAAAATCATTTTCTTCATAACTAGTACTTGTAGACATTTTAATAACTAAATAACTATAATTCCAACAGTGAAAACTAGATGTGAAATTTTTTCGCAATAGCGGGAAAAAATTATCAGTTCTCCTATGCGCGCGCATCTAACAATGGTGTTCGGCCATAGACTAAAAGAATGGTGTTTATTTTTTTTTAGGGAGAAATGGGGAATTCAAAGTTTTCTTTATTACAGAGAAAACAAAAGTTTATTTATTAAAAACATACAAGTTGAAATTATCTATTTAATTACGAAGTTGCATGAAATGAGCAAGCAATAACCTCAAGTACATCAATTTATTTGTACAATTGAACACGATCTTTTTGCTTTTTTGTAGCAAAACTTTTTTAAGAACGATGAAATTCGACCAATAAAAAAACTTGAGTGGTGTCAAGGGACACCCGGATGGAACGAAGATACGCATTGGAATTGACCAAAACGCTGAGTTTAGGTCCAGTGTTGAGAAAAACTTTCAATCTCTCGTCTTTAGTATTAGGTCTTCAATAAAAGATCAAGACTGTGCTAATAATTACTCATTATACTAATTTATAAATGGAACAGAATTTTAAACATGTTGTATGTAGCCTTTAAATAAATTATGAAAAAAACAAACCCAATAATAAACCATATCATTTAAATTTTGACAAAAAGTGTCGTTACAACTTTTCGTATGAATTTATTCCGTTTCACAACGCGCGGTAAGGAACTTCGTAGAATACCAGAAACCAATAAAACCCTATTTGGTTCGCGAATACACCCGCGTTAAATCTGAGAGCCCACCACAGGTCGTAAAATTTGGAGAATATCTTCTCTTAACTCACTTGTGAATAGCAATGAAAAAGTCACAGTTTGATTACAGGTGTCATTATGTGCCTTATTACGCTGAAATTAGAGCCATTTTATGAGCAAGTGTAAATAAATAAATAACAAATATCCTGGTCCCAAACTAAGCAGAGCTTGTACTATGGAAACTGACAGATAACTGATATATGTACTACATATACTACCTTCTTTATTTTTTTTTCTAAATACATACTTATATAGATATTTACACCCAGACACAGAACAAACAGACATGTTCATGCATACAAATGTTTGTCCTGGGTGGGAATCGAACCCGCGATCTTCAGCTTGGCAGTCAGGGTCGCTAACCACCAAGCCAACTGGCCTTTTTTTTTTTTTTTTTTTTTTTTAGGAGGGGAAATGCGTTACGCATACCACCGCGCCCGGGGAGAGACGCGGTGGTTATGTGGACTCCCACTCGCAAACTCCCCTTCTCATATCAAAAATGAGAAGGGGCCCGAGGGTATACCCACTAAAACCCCTCCGATGTTCCTTCGCACACTTGAGCGCCGAGGGTCGCGGGCACGTATTCAGCTTCCGCAACCCCCGGCTGGTGCCGGCCCCGTCTGGTCGAGGGGGGGGGGGAGCGAGGTGTTAACTCCTCACCCCCCGACTTCTCTGAGGGGCGCGCGTGGAACATCACACGCGCGCCGCCACCTCGGGTCCTTATGATGTTGTGGGGCGACAGACGTATCCCCGTGTCTGACGCCCCTGGACCCATTTAGGGGGGCTGGAAGAGGGCGTTGTCCGCCCTCCGCCGACGCCCGGTGCGTCTGCTGCGGATCGGGTGAGGGGTTGAAATCTCCCTCTCCCTTTCCGCAGCCTCCTTCTGCGAGATAACCGTCTCGCAGAAGGTTACCACTGCGTCCCAGGCCTCTTCGCCGCCGACCATAGACTCGATCACGGCCGGCAGCGAGAGGTCCGGGCCTACTCCGGCGATGAGGGCACGGCGCGGCTCCTCCCAAGCGGCACACTCTGCCAGCGTGTGCCGCGCCGTGTCCTCCCGGCAATGGACGCAGTGGTGACACCGGGCGTCTGGCTCCCTGTTTATGCGACACAGGTACTTCCCGAAGCAACCGTGCCCCGAGAGTACCTGCGTCGCCCGAAACGACAGGGAGCCGTGCCTCCTCCCGAGCCAGCGCTCGAGCACCGGCCGGACCGCCCCGACTATGTCGAGGCCGGCGGTAGGGCGCGAAAGCCTGTCCCGCCATTCCGCCACCAGGACCTCGCGGAGCTGAGACCGACGCAGCTCGATTTGACGCTGCATCGGTCGTTCGCCCCGCTCCGCCTCTTCCTCGCGCCACTGAAATAGCGACGCGAGTACTTTAGCCTCCAGGTCCCAGGGCGGGGATCCGGCCAGTACACAAGCCCCCTCATACGAGATCGTGCGATACCCCCGTATGACTCTGACGGCCATCGCTCTCTGCGGCTTCCGCAGCAGAGCGATCGAACCGGCCGTCAGGTCGTGGGCCCAGATCGGGGCCCGGTACAGGGCCATGGATCGCACGATACCCGTATAGAGCCGTCTACAGACGGAGCTCGGGCCCCCCAGATTAAGCCAACTGGCCTGTGTGTTGAAAAAAATGTTATTCGTTGCTACAGACAGGTGCTAAGAGTTTGGACACTACAATTTCACGACTGAATAGTAAAAAATGCTTTTAGTGCAGTTTTCCTCACCTATAATTTCGGGTATAACTTCTTACGGAGTCAGAGCGACTAACCACCAAGCCAACTACTGGCTAGTTCGAGTACTCCCAAACCGAAGTTCGCGGGTTCGATTCCCACCCAGGACAAATATTTGTGTGCATGAACATGTCTGTTTGTTCTGGGTCTGGGTGTAAATATTTAGAAAAAAAAAGTTCTTAATGTAGTATATCAGTTGCCTGGTTTCCTTAGTACAAGCTCTGCTTAGTTTGGGACCAGACGGCCGTGTGTAAAGAATGTCTGGATATTTATTTATATTTATTTATTACGTGTACACACACACGTTTTGTCTATTTTTAGTTCGATTTTCTATAAAAGTGTGATTTTTAGCTTTTTACAATTTTTTTCTGTCATTCTGAAACGATCAAAAAGATTTTAGTAAACACGTTTCAGACAGGTATAGGGCTCGGTTTATTTGACAGCTTCTGTCACAGCGCAGCCAATCCAACTATGCTACAATACTACTTGGTCGACATCTTATGGTCAACTGCAAGTTTTAAATTCCTGCGGTTCGTAATCAAAACCATGTACTAGTTGTTATGACGCTGTCAACTAGCTAGAAATAAGACACGCTTTTTTTTGGAAGTTTTTCGTTTAAATATATTTACCATTAAATTATAATGATCCTTCTCTTTTCATCCTCGTCGATCTTCTTCCTTGGCGGCACATGTTATGGTGCACTTTCATGCTTGTGTCCACTAAATAAATAATTTGTTTTTTCCTTCCATCTTAAACTCTGTTACAGAGATCGATTCCACCAGATATGCAATCGTTTAATCGGCAACACCCTAGTATCAGTGGTTAAGGATCGAACGCTTTTCGATAAGAACCAAAAACCAGAAATCTATATCAATAAGGTATTTATTTATTCTTATGTCAAATAGGCGGTAAACAGGAGTAAGTGGTCACCGCCACCTATGGACGTATGTCACACCAGTGCCTTTACCATAAGTTTTTAACGTACGTACTCGCTAGCGACGGCGTAAAACATTTCTATGACAAATGTGTACAGCGCCACTAGCGGTCACGTAAAGAACTAAAATCGATAGTACGTGTCGATAGGTAAAAAACCTATCGAAATGTAAACACTAGCGAGTAACGTTTTTTAGACTTTGCTATAGAAATTCGGTACCATGAGTCACAAATTTGACAGTTGCTATCGAGAAATACTGTATCGATAGTAGTTTACTCGCTTGTGACTAAAGTAAGTTTCGATAGCAACTCATGGTAGAGGTACTGGTGCATCCAATGGATTGTCGACCCAGAGAACTGAAGTGTTAATTCTCATGTGCCTGTAATTTCACCGGCCCTCTTACCTTTCTAACCAAAACAGTAATACAAGTGCTCTACTGCTTCACGGCGATAATGAGTATGGTGATAATACTTACCTAGATGAACTCTTCGTTGTAAGCAAGTAATTATATTATCAAACAGACTTGAATAGGGCGTAGCTTAACGGCAAAGGCAGTGCAGAATGGTAGCGGTGCAGTGTGGTACTGGCGATTAATATCAACTCATTCTTGTTGGAGGTAAGAGGCGACTACATAGTATACCCATGACCACGTGCACTTAGACCTTGTACCAAGTGGTCGGCAAAACCATTCCCAATAAAGAGGATAGGCGTCAGGCAGGCGGTTGGTCTACCGTAAAAATCTACCAAATCTCTTAAAATACGTAATGCACCAAATGTGCAGAAAGCATAGGTACCTATTGGGCTGACTCCAAATGCTTGGGAACAAAGCAGGCAAATGATGATGGCTTCAGGTTGTTTGAAATCTACCATAATACTTTAAATCTTAGTCGTAAGATTCTAGAACCAAACATAAACCGGTGTGTTCCAGTTCCTGCCAGAAAACCAGTCCCCTTCGTTCCCTAAACGCAATCTTGAAACAAACGTCAGAGTATTTATTTAAGAATACTTTTCTTAAATAAATCGATCGTAGATCAATTATATGGTTACATTGTACAACCTCTGTTCAGATGGACGTGTGAGGAAATTACAAGATATATTAAAAAATTTCAGGTCCAAGAGCTCTTACAGGATGAAGTCTTCATGACTTACTCCGAACACCCTGATATATTGGACATTGTCTCCCAATTCATCGGTGAAGACATTGCAGCTGTTAACAGCATGCTCATCAACAAACCACCTGGGACTACCAGACATTTACCACATCAGGTAATACAGGTTCTTGATAACAGTTTTCTGTAAGGAACTTCCTTGGCGCCGCGGCGAACTGGAAAGCTAGGAATCTCTCACGTGTTCGCGTAGTTTACAAGAGGGACAGAATAGAGAACGTGTTTGTTAGGCCTGTGTGTGGGGGTAAATATTTATACAAGTATGTATTTTAAAACTAAGCTCGATGACATTTTTAACATACAACTTAAAATCATTAAACAAATTATTTCACTTAATATTCAAACGATTTGCAAGTTTAACGCCTTCGAACTTATTCAATACTAATGTTATACATACATATTACATTATTTTTTTCTTTCTATCTCATTCAAACTATCTCATTTCAAACTAATGTTAGCAGCGCACGCGATGTAAGAAAGATTTTTGGTAATTTTTTCACACTTTGGGTTACATTTTTGGGGTATCACCGGATATAGTGAAGCTTCCCAACAGTGAAAGAATTTTTCAAATCGGTCAAGTAGTTTCGGAGCCTATTCAATGCAAACATACAAATAAAAAAACAATCAAATCTTTCCTCTTTATAATATTAGTTTAGACAACTAGCTGCGCCCTGCGGCTTTGCCCGCTTTCAATTCTAGTTATAAACTTTCCTCTCGAATTACTTAACACTAATCATACCAACACTTACTAGGTAACTATTTCTACCATAGCGGCTCAAATGTGACTTTATGTTTCCTGCTTGAATGTATGAAATATGGTTGTTAGGAAGGGAAATATATAGTATAACTGTATATTAATTAGTAAGAAAAAGTCACGTGCAAAAGCAATAAGATGATACGTGCATTTTCAATGCAAATTTTAAAATGGGTCATTTGACCCGTTTATGGTATGTTTAGTGTTAATACTGAACTACTTAATTGATCAATTGCTGAAAACTGCGTTAAAATCAGTTGCATAGTTTACGATTCTATAGAGGCCATACAAACAAACAATCATGTTTATATATACTCGTATAGATATAAATATATTTCACACAATATACAAACACGACAATAGAGAAATAAGAGACTGCAAATGACTATTGCCACCAATTATTACGGGAAAAAATAACTTCTTATTTGATCTGAGGAATAATCAACAAACATTGTCCATCGTTCAGAAATATTATATCGGAAAACAATATTAATTTAAAAGTTAAAATACATTTCCTAAGCAGTAGCTAAATGCCCGGCACTCACACTCACACACACTTGCCCTTATGTATGAAAGAATATAATTTATACTAGCTGCATGAGTACAAATGATGAATTAATTAAATATCATGTAGTCAGGGTAGTCATAACATTTATCGTTGCGAACCTGTTTGCAGAATGTTGTTACTTGCAATCGAGGTTTTTTAGATTGTAACGATCAATGTTATATAGTAAGATGTTTTATTGTAATAACTAAATATAAAATATATGGAATAGCCGTGTGGGAACAATGTCAGAGGATATATTTAATAACTAGGCGTTTTTTTTTTCAACATTATGATACGAAATCTAAAAAAATAATATCATTATGTTGGCCAACTCTTACCACACTTGGACACCACATAAGGAAAAGCAAGATCAAGTGCTTATATTGCAGGACCTGTTATACTTCCCATTCCGACCCGCCGAGAAGATTGTGGCGACCTGGACAGCGATTGACCCAGTCAACACCGAAAATGGATGCCTATACATGCTTCCAGGTTCCCATAAAGCTAAAACACTGTACCATCATGGTGATCATACAGAGGTAAGAGTGAAAATCGGGCGGACGATCCACCTGATGGTAAGTGGTCCCCTCCGCCTATTTGGATATTTGCAAAAACAGGGGCATCGCCAATACGTTGTCAACCCGGGGACGTGAAGTTGTTTTACGAGTATGTGCCTGTAATGTCACCGCCCCCTTAACTTTCTAACCGAAACACAGTAATACAAGTGCACTGCTTCACGGCGGAAATGTGTATGGCGTTAAAACTTCGCCGGATGAAACTGTACTAATAGGTCCACTATTTCTTAACCTTGCCTACTGTTGTGTATGTAACTTTCAATTCAAGCTTTCACTCCGTAAGATAAGAGGAATTGTTCCGAATATGCAAGACTGAACCTTTACAAACTAACAACATTGCAAGTTAATAAAGCTTGTAGAATAAACAAAATATGTCGGAATTTATAACGAGCTTTCTACAAGACAGGCCAGTTGGCTTAGTGGTTAGCAGCTCCGACTGCCAAGCCGAAGGTCGCGGGTTTGATTCCCACCCAGGACAAACATTTGTGTGCTTGAACATGTCTGGGTGTAAATATCTAAAATAATATGTATTTAGAAAAATAATGTAGTATATCAGTTATCTGATTTCCATAGTACAAGCAATGTTTAGTTTGGGATCAGATCGGATGAGGTAAAGAATGTCTGAGAATTAAAAAAATAATAATTCCACACTTATGATTTAGATAAACTTAACTATGTTTTCAGGAGAAAAAGGAGTTCTTTATGGGTATTTTTGATGAAGAGATTTACGCGCCGGTGAGTGAAAGAGTAGACATAATCATGAATCCTGGAGACACGGTGTTCTTCCATCCATATATTGTGCATGGCTCCAGGGCAAACGTTTCAGAGGTAATATTCCCGACCTTCTAAATGTCAATGAGTAGTAATAATGAGTTTGAACGAGAAAGAGAAAGGTATTATGGAGGAGCGAAGGGTGAGTGCCTGGGGACCGCAGTCTAACTTTTGATGAACAATAGATTGGGGAGAATGTATTAGGTCCTTACATATGAACTTGTTTTGCAATTTGAAAGCTTTTTGTCAAACTGGCCACTTTGATCTCAAATATCTGACGTATCGTTAGGAATTCCAAATTCAAATTTTGACTTGTGTGTTTGTGTTTCGGATTTAGCGATTCATTTGTTTTCGCGCCATTTGATTTTTCTTTGACATAGCTCTGTTTACAATATAGGAAATATAAAGTATCGGGTTATTTACGAATACGAGTTCCACCGTGGCACAAGCGCCGCAGAAACAGCTCGAATTATTGATGATGTGTATGGGGAAGCTGCCGTAATTGAACACAAACGATGTACATTCCATACAAAAGCTAAATTCTTACTTAACTACTTTTAACTATGCCACAAAAGGTTCTTTTTACCCGACTACGGCGAAGCCAAAGGAGGGTTATGATTTTGACCGGTATGTATGTGTGTATGTATGTTCATCTGTTCCCTCATAACTTTTAAACTACTTATCGTAATTTGGCAAACGAGGTATCGTTCGAAGCGTCTTGATCGTCTGCTGGTTATAGGATATGTGACGTCACAATAAATTAGATATGGCGCTCTCTACAGGACATAAAGGCATTAACTATAAAAATTCTTATAAGTGACACGATAATGTTTATTTATTGTTATAATTTGGCCATCAAACTATTGATTACTTATATTATATATAATTCAATAAAATCTAAATAAAAAAATGTTAACCGAATCTGCAAATACTTTATTATTAAATTATAACCCCAAAATAATTGAAATAAAAAAAATAAGTTCAAAAACTAAAACCCGACTACGAAAAATTACGCTTTAAAAAGTATGAAACAAGAAAATATTCTCATGTGAAATTGTTATATACAAACTATCCAATATTTATTGTCTATTAAATAAAAAACTCACACATAATATATTTTAAAGTATTTAATACCTGTTCATAGTGATGTTCAGAGGATAGCCGTGGTTTTATGCCACCTCATATATGGTCATATGGCTCATACGACCACGGCTATCCTCTGAACATCACTATGAACAGGTATTAAATACTTTAAAACATATTATGTGTGAGTTTTTTATTTAATAGACAATAAATATTGGAAAATATCCAATTAAATAAAAAACTAATAAAAAATATGTTAGGACAATTTCACATGAGAATATTTTCTTGTTCCATACTTTTTAAAGCGTAATTTTTCGTAGTCGGGTTTTAGTTTTTGAACTTATTTTTGCAATTTCAATACAAGTTCCAAAATAGATTAAAGTTATGATATTATCCCGCATGATTTACATTTTACCTTATACATTTTGTCTCTCTCTAATAAAATCATAAAACAAATGTGCTGGGACATTCTTTACATACGGCCATCTGATCCCAGACTGAGCAGAGATTATGATGATATATATTTTTTTTCTTTTTATTAAATTTTTTTATTTTAATCTTCATAACTTCCAGAATTATAGGAAAGCAATCACATGCCACTATGCCAATAGCAGCTGCTACTTCGTTGATGTATCAAACGCGTCTCAGCAGGAATTAGCAAGTCAGGTGGAAGCTGAACTGAGAAGGAGGGGAGCTGAATTGAGTTACTCTGTATGTTTCCATTATACCTATAAGCCATGCGTTCACTTGAAAAAGTTTAGATATTTATTGATTATGACAAAAAGAGCTCTTAGTGCAGAGTTCACCCGGGAAAATGCTGCCATCTTACCCATTCCGCCGTGAGCTAGTACTGCACTTGCATTGTGTTTGCTTTGCTGTGTTTCGGTAAGGGAGCCGGTGAATTTACAGGCACAGAGACTGAGCAACTTCACGTCTCAGGGTCGACAACGGATTGGCGATACTCTGGTGTTGCAAATGTCTATAGGCGGCGGTGACCACTTACAATAAGGTGGACCGTGTGCTTGTTTGTCGGCTCATGTGGTAAAAAAATAATAATAATACATATAAAAAATGCTTTTGAATAATCTTGTACAAAAACGTATCATTTGAACTACAAAAAGTTTATTAATAATATTATTATTTTGTACTTTTAAAAAAATATCCATATATATTAAAAAACAGGATTTCCAAGTAAACGCAAACTTGTTTCATTATGTGTAGATTTGTAATTGTTGTGTACCTATATTAAAATATTCTTACATAATTATTTGTTTTGGTATATTAGCTTTGTAGTATATCATATCTTTAATACGGACTATAATTTATAAAAGTACACACATACATTTTTTCTTATTCATAATAATGATTTCCACCCCACCGTGTAACTTTTGTCGCATTTTCGACGGATGTCAATGGAGACATATGATAACACCTTTTGGCCCCGAAAAGGTGGGCAGAGGTCTCAGTCCCATACCACCGATGATATTTTTAGGCCCAACATAATATGTGGTATATCTCTGGTACTTTACCGATCTTGGGCTACAATTAAAACTGAATATTACCTTACCTAGCTTTATTTCTAGTAATAATAAATAAATAAATATACTTTATTGTACACTGAAAGAAGTGAAAGAAGTTGATCCTTAAATAAAGGTACAATTGGTGGTCTTATCGCTAAAAGCAATTTCTTCCAGACAACCATTGGATGGAAAGAATTACATCGGAAGATGTAAAGGGTAGTTAGCAGTGTACTAAATACATATAGAATAATATTGCAATGGTATAATATTTAACCTATTATACTATTTCCAGGATCTATGGCGAATAAAAAGCAAACACCTAAGAGGAATACGGTCAAACTTATAGCTGGAGAATATCAAACTTATATACAGGCCAACTGGCTTGGTGGTTAGCGACCCTGACTGCCAACTCGAAGGTCGCGGGTTCGATTCCCATCCAGGACAAACATTTTGTGTGCATGAACATGTCTGTTTGTTCTGTGTCTGGGTGTAAATATCTATGTATGTATTTAGAAAAAAAAGTAGTATATGTTGTATATCAGTTATCTGGTTTCCATAGTACAAGCTCTGCTTAGTTTGGGATCAGATGGCCATGTGTAAAAGAATGTCCCAGGATATTTATTATTTATTTTTAATGTTTCTACACTAAAATATTATATACTACCGTTCTGCGGTTTCACCCGTGTTCTCGAAGGATCTCATCTATCCCGAGATTCATACATAGCTTTCTAATAGTTAAACTAGCTGTCCCCCGCGGTTTCATCCGCGTTTAGTTTAAAGTTAATCAGACCAAGAAAACACATTGTTTCATACAAATTTTGCACCCCCGTTTTACCCACATAGGGGGTGAATTTTCCAAATGCCATTCTTAGTGCTCCCCTGTGCAAAAATTCTGGTTTCCAACCCGTATAGGTTAGGCCCTGCGTTGATATGCCAGTCAGCTTCTCCTTTTATATATAGTTCCTGGATGGCCGAGCACTGCTCGAGATTTCTTTACGTGACTTCTACCGTATTCTCTTTTTTAAAGCATTGTCATATATACCTAGATGCGAATTAGATGCGATAATAAAGGGCTCCCAATAACAGTATTTCTCACAAAAGATGTATCATAATAACCTTACCTTCTGTGACATTGTAGCAGTTTTCATTGCCTCAAACACGGTAAAAAGATATTTCCTGAGAATTAATCCTAGCTAGATCGATTTATCGCCCCCGAATCCCCCTGGATACAAAATTTCATGAAAATCGTTAGAGCCGTTTCCGAGATCCTAATTATACATATATATGTATATGCAATAATTGCTCGTTTAAAGGTATTAGATAGATTAGAATAGATAGATAAGACTCGGTTCAAGTAGTTTTTAAGTTATTCGATGCAAACATATAATTTTTTTGTCTTTATAATATTAGTAGGTATGGGTGAATGCCACGCCACAGGTCGTGGGTTCGATTCCCACGCAGAATTAATGTGTTTTTTATAAGATTTTTTTACATTCATTCATTTGTTTATTTGACCAACCATTTTTTCTGCACCTGACCGAAACTATGTACACCTTGTTTTGTTATACGTTTATTATAAAATTATAATATTAATAAATACAGTTTTCACAAGATTTTTCATAGTACCCCGCTTCATATAAATTACGGATAATTGGTAATGAAATAAAAGAATTCATACAATTAATAATATAATTTTATTCTGTCTTTAATCTTAGGTTCGGTGAACTCTAAACACTATCATTGTTAATACTCTGTTTAATATATTTCTTAAATATGATCGTTGTTTTATTATAAATCTTCTCTTAACACTATTAAAGATGAGTTTCAAATGACGCGAAGCGCTGCGACATCAAAACGACCAATACAAAAATATCTATTGATGCTAAGAATTTGGAAACTAATTATAAATTATTTAAATTTGTCATTACATTTTAGTGAAATACAACGACTACACGACTATTTCAAGCTTCTTAGTTTTTATGTTCCCCGGAGTTCATATAACTTCATAATATTCTGAGGTCACAAGAAATTTCAGGTTGAATATAGTAGTATACAGTTCAGTCAGTAGTTTTAACTCTTTTCTTAATGACACCTCTTGTTTTTAATTAAAAATGTCAGTTGACAATGACATGTAGCGGAGTGTTGTTGTATTTAGTTTATTTTATTTCCATTTCCATCTATCTCGATTTGTCATTAATTCAAACATCACAAAAAAAGTCTAAATGTTTTCAATATTTCACCTTGCTGCCAATTAATTATAAAATAATTAATATAATCTTTTGATTAAAATTACTGTATTTTAATTATAATAAAATAATTGTAACACGTAATAAACAAGTAATTGAAATAATAATCAATATACCATATAATCAATTAATGTTGTGAGTATTTATTTTAATGTCGTTTTAACATCTACTCACGCGCTGAGAGACTCATCTTAATCATTTAAGTAAACGTTATTACATAAAACCTCATTACTTTATAAGTACTAACATAAACAGCATTATTACACAATATGCAACAATCAATTTCAAACCTTATACTGTTAATGATTTAACCCCAATTTGGAATGTCAAATTTCACTATTTATTTTACCTATATTGGACAATATTATTTGTATTTTCAAGATGAATTAAAGAATATCTCATATGCTTATAACTAATCTATTCTTATTTATTTTGACAGACAATTTATTAAACCTGTATTGGGCGAAGTCATTTGTTTTTATTATATTAAATCTCTAATCTACGTTGATATTTTTAATAATGATTTGTCTTTTAATTAAAAGTGACAAATGCAATCTTTGTTTCATTATTATAGATATATTATAATTTATACTATAATATAATTATGTTTTTTGTGCAATATACAGCGAAAGAAACCCTAAATTCTTATGAATAACCAATATTTACATACCTTATTCGATAGAAATTAAAATAACTTTAATTAGTGGTGAAATAACTTACTTTTTAAAACTGTGACATGAGACTAGATCTTGTTTGAAATAAAAAAAAATGTGAAGAACATAACTTAGGTACGAATTCGGTGCTTACTTATAAACAAGAAGTATCAGTTGGTAACTAAAAATAAAATCAGAATTCTTCATAGACTCCGTCAAAAATCTGTGAAAAAGAAATCGTTTGGATAAATACAAGTGGTATGTACATACATTACTAGCAAACAGAGGATCTACCTCCGACACTTATTAATTAATATTGTCTTAACTGACATGGTTTTCAGTTAAATGTAAATTTTTAGTCATGCCAGTCGCCCCAGTCACGCCATGTCAGTCGGTTAGCGGCTTAACAGTGAGTTCAGAAATCGTAGCTAGTATCAACGCGTAATTTACCATGGTATATTATTCATGCCAACAAAGTTGTAAAATAAAATCCTTTTTTGTTTTTGGTTGCTTTCCGTATACTTATAAAGCGGGGATGATTTTCTTTTTACCCGTTCCTCGTTTTTTAATCCGTTGTGTGGATTTAAAAAAATGTGGATATGTGAAGATCATTTTTCAAGGATTCAAGGATCGGTTTGAGTAATATTAAGCTTTAAGATCTTTTAGTTAAAGTCGAGATTCCCTGACCCCTCCATAAGCTAAACCGTTGTATTTGAAAATGAGTATTAAACATAACGCAGTAGTAGCATAAATAACAAAGTTTAAAGGAAAACCATCTCAGATACAAGTTTTAAAACTTAACGAGTAAGTCGACAAACTAGAAAAATCTACTTGGTTACAGTGGAACTAACACTGCGCGTGGCCGGACTTGACTTCTTTTGACGCAATTGGACAAAATTGGACCGCAAAAAAGTTGACGGAAAAATGCTTTAGAATATAGATGCACCCGGTTTAAGACAGTGCGTAGTAGAAATTGAAATATAAGGCTTTCGGTTAGGTTAGGTTTTCCCTCGGGAATCTAATGTTTCCTCAAGATAAATATCCTGTATGTTTAACGGGTATTCCATCTGGGTGTTAAATTTCATTTAAATCCGATCAGCTGTTACGATGCTAACAAACATACAGACACAATCTTCGGTATTTATATAAGTAAGATTATATCTTGGAATATTTTAGTTTTTATGAGTCAAGTTATAGATAGCCCTAAAGCTAGTGCTCCGTAATCCCATCTTTAATTAACCAGTGAATTTATCGTTGTTTAAAAGCAAAACAAAAACAATATTAAAAAAAAAATTCTAATAGCGTTATGAAAGGGACATTACCAAATTACAAACATTAATTCAGTTTCTAGCTTTCCCCAATTTCCCGGGACGTGAAAAGGTAAAAACGAAAAAACTACCGAACGGATTTGGATGAATGCACAATTAATAGAGCCGAATAACTACTTTCGCATTTACAACATTAGTAGAATGGCGCAGAGCAAGTTCAAATCTGCGCATAAATGTTAATTTTGAAGTCTGTATTTAGTAAGAGGTTAATTGATTTGGTAATTTGATGCTGAAATAATACCAATAAAATAATGTAAAAAATAATTTATTAGTATTCTTAAAAGTTAAATTTACACTTATTCATAAAACGCTTTTAAACTGCGACTCTGTTAATGTTGTCAGGTATTTATCGACCACGTTGTGATCATTGTCAAAAAAGGTGACGTTATCTCTGTGACCATTTAAAGAGTGAAGTTAAAAAGCGTTTTATGTAAGGGATAGTAAGTAAGATAGCATTTTCATACTAAAATTAGATCATTTTTGATCGCCAAGATGTCTTCAGTGTTAAGGGGATAAGCCTCTTGGAAAATATTCTAACATGTCGTCCCGCGGTTTCACTCGCGTGGCTAGAGGATTAATTTTTTAAGGGTAAAAACTTAGCCTATATCACTAGGGAATAATGTAGTTTTGTATCAGTAAATTAATTATTTAAGTCCGATGAGATTTTTTTAAGCGGAAACTTCTTGTTTTTGTGATTGGAAACTTGATGAAGCGAGAAAGCTACACCAAAAAGAGACAAACATATACATTACTAATTGTTTCAGGCGTGGCCTTGTGAAAATCCATTGTAAGATTATACAAAAACAAATATCTAGTAATAAAAAAAATATATCCATTATTATCCTGAATTAGTTACTAGATATTTGTTTTTGTATCATCAAACATGTACATGTTAGCCTAAGAGAAAATGAGCTAGGTAGTTTTTTTAAGGTTTCACTTCTACCGCGTATAAAATGCACATATTTCAACTATTATATTTATACTACTATTTATGCTGTCAAACAAGCTGACGGCCCGTCTAATGGAAACCATACCTCTTTATAATTAGTGTTGATTATCAAAAAAAGAACATAAAGAAATCTTGACGTCCAAAATATACAAACGCCTAGTAAAGGACATTCAAAGTGCATTTCAAGCTATATACCAGGATCCAATTGTCAAATTACATCCAATTATAGAATAATTGTAAAAAGCGTGTTCTGTGCAAATAATTTAGTAGTTTTATAAGCATTAAGCGTTTTGCAGGCAAACTATGAGCGTCCCCCAATTCACAATATTTATTGATTATAAATAAAAATACAGGCACTTTTAGAAAATAAATAAGACCCCCGCAGATTCATCTGCTTTCTCGGGCTAAAAATTCTATACCATAGGCTACGTTACCAAATTTCAGCAAGATCTGTTCAGTGAAAACCGTGAAAGTGTAAAAAAAACAAATAATAAACTCACTTTCACATTCATAAAAAATATTATTTTTCTTATCTGTACAAATTATAACGAATAGAAAATGCTGAAAATAATTCCCTTAGTGTTTTTAACTTCCCAGAGCAAGACAAATTTAAGAATTGAATTATAAAGTGTCTGTATTTTCATTTAAAATGCTTTTTAGGCGTTAAGCAATACATACACAGTACATAATAAGATATAAAATACAACTATTTTATCTTTGTTAAACTAGCTTACTGTTTTATCTCAAAGTAAGGGAATAAAATCATCACTAATAGCTTTAATAACTTCAGAATACAAGGCATTTCAAATCATATTATTAACTACATAAGATCACTTATTGTTATTTGTATAAAGCCCCATTATATTATTTTCTAAAATATAATAATTCGTATTTTAAATAAAATTTAGCCTAAAATTATAGTCACATTTGGAATATTTAATAATCATTTTGTACCAATTATTTCACTAATCTACTATTAACCATAATGTCTAACATTTAACTAACTAAGATACTGAAAGTATCTTACTGGTTATCTCAAGAACACTTTTTTTTAAGGACACCTAATGTCATTAATTCTATTTACAAAACTCCAATAAAGCTCTCAATACTGGCACTTTCTTTTTTAATTATCATATGTATCAACTAAAATATTAATAAAAACTTTTTTAGACTATAAATAATTAGTTTTAAAATAAGTTATTCGAACTCCATTCGGTAACTTCTACTATCATATTTAGAAACGAATATTTTAAAAAGAAACATCTACGCGTGTAGCATCGTCTCGCTCATTCGTATGCGTATCGCTCGATAGATAGAGATAGTTAGACTTAATTTCTTCCCAAATAACTGTTCTATGAATATTGAAGTTATCATAGTTATCCACAAATAAGTACAAAGGCTTTTAAGCGTATTTATAAGAATAAATCTCACATAAAATTCAATCCCAAAATATAATGGAACTATATTTCAGTTTATATTGGAAGTAATGTTCTCGTCCTTAATGCCTAGAAAATAGAGTACCTATCACATTATTTCTATCTTTTGCATACCGTCCCAATATAACCATATAATGGGGTGATTAGATTGAATAAACCCAGGCAATAGAGTAATGCTCTCGGAATTGTGAACCTGATTTGTTGCTTAAGTTGTTGATATCTAATAAGCCCGTGTTGATAGCTAAGTGTGTTAGAGATAAATGTACCTTACGGTGTTGAGATACGGTTCATTAACCATTGGATTAATGGATCGCCATCATAAAAGTAATAGATGATTTTTGGTTGTCATTCTTAACTGACAAAACGGGTAGTTTAGATCTCGATAACTGTGGATAGATGCTTTCTCTTTCCTACACATGCTTGCTAAGAGGGATAGCAGTTTCACAGATACCGAGAGCATTTCATAATAGCCATGCTTTACCGATCTCATCACAGTTCAATTCCATTTATATTTTATCTAATTCAAACTACAATTAGCTTTAATTTTATAACTAAACCCAGTTCTAAATCCACTACAGTTTAATCGCCATTGTTTCCCCTATAGTCTACGAAGACTCTAACCACTTCACCTTCATATTTCCTTTGCGATGGCATGAAGTAGAAGTCCGGGTTCGGTGATAGATTCGGGTTCGGCTCTTGTCGGGTCCCCCTCGGGAGTGAATAGGTCGCGCGTTCGGGACGGCCTGTGTAGCTGGAGAGAAAAAAAAATTGTAAGTTAATGAATTTATCAATTTGTTATTAGTTGAGGGTCATAATTGGATAACTTTTTTAAAATTTTGTTTTATAATATAGCTAAGTAGACTCAATTGTTAACATAAAAGACTAACTCCTATAAATTGTTTAATTCTATTTTTATTAAAATTACTTTTGGTTTTTATTAAATTATTTGTAAATATCGTATCTTTTTAAGCTAAACTATTAATTCACAATAAAAAAATACATGTAAGATGATTTTTTCGTATGTTAAATGTTGTAAAGTTGAATGGGGAATTAATTAAAATAATGAAAAGGCAAACAACATCAATAATATTAATTTATTTTTAGCGTCTAGGATGGAAAAGCGCCATAGGCGATACCCAATGGTCTTTAATTCTTTTTTTGCAAAAAAAAACAATTCGCATATCATTTAATAGAACTGCAATATTCAGAAAATGAAAATAAAGTCATTGCCTAGACATAGATAAAGGAAAATG
Source organism: Habrosyne pyritoides (assembly GCA_907165245.1). NCBI lineage: Eukaryota > Metazoa > Arthropoda > Insecta > Lepidoptera > Drepanidae > Habrosyne > Habrosyne pyritoides. The sequence goes on along the minus strand of OU015607.1, from coordinate 8,598,986 downwards.
ATCCCAAAAAGAATATTTTGTCGACCGTGACAGGACTCGAACCTGCAATCTTCGGATCCGAAGTCCGACGCCTTATCCATTAGGCCACACGGTCCTGTGCATATTAAGTCGAATTTATCTATCACATTCTATACGACTCAACCACCCTCTGACTCACCCCATTGAAAAGATACAAATATTTTACAGCGTAATCTCGCAACATAATTATTCATATAACTTAACTTCTATTATGTAAAGCAGAAAGTTTCATTTTGAATAAAAATATTACTCATTGCTATATATAAGGTATAGTCTGTTATTATAGACTGTAAGCGTTAAACAAAATAGTCTATTTTTGTATGATTAAGTGGATGAAGCTAATATGAGATTGAATAGTCAAGATAAAGCATCATTTTTAAGGTCAGCCCTCTAATGGGTAACTCATTCAAATTGTCATGTATACTGACTGATGAAACTAATTGAAAGTGAAATCTGTCTGTAAATGTTTTTACTTAACAATTTACCAATAAACACTGGTTCTAATGTTTAATAGCTCTGACATACACACAAACGAACAATAGTAAAATATTAGGTAGTATGTAAATAGCTTGGTACTTTATATAAAACCGTGATTACTTAAAAGTTTTTTATTATAGCACTGAGTGACCTAAATCGGCACTTAAGCCACGCTTCTCCGTGACATAATTAGTCCATTTTGAGACCGTGACTTAAATGTGGGTTTAGGTCACACGCGTAATAAATAGTATACGATACCCGTGGAATAATTGACTACTTAAGCCACACGTATCTTACATATTCTTATATACTATTAAGTTAGGAAGATGATTTTCTTGAAATATTTCTTTATGAAGTATCAACTTATGTCCGAAATCTATTATGTAACAGGGAATTCAAACGAATTTATTTACTTAAGATTTATATTAGGCATATGAACCTTATCACCTTGGCTTGGTGGTCAGCGACTCTGACTGCCAAGCCGAAGGTCGCAGGTTCGATTCCCATCCAGGACAAACATTTGTGTGCATCAACATGTCTGTTTGTTCTGTGTCTGGGTGTAAAAATCTATCTATGTATGTATTTAGAAAAAAAAGTAGTATATCAGTTATCTGGTTTCCATAGTACAAGCTCTGCTTAGTTTGGGATCAGATGGCCGTATGTAAAAGAATGTCCCAGGATATTTATTTATTTTTATAATAGGGTTCATTTTTCTATGATATTCCTAGTGGGAGTGATAGTAAACACACTTACCCATACTGTCCTCTTGGCCTCTGCAACGATCTTGTTTCATGATAATACTGTGCAGCACTATTAGAATGCTTTGGCGTCATCCTACCATTTTCGTTCCCACTGACGCTTCTTCTTCCGTTATGGCCGTTCCCATTATGGCCGTTTCCGCTATGGCCGTTACCGTTATGACCGTTAACATGATGGCCATTACCGTTATGGCCATTGCCGTTATGGCCATGACCATTATGGGCGTTATTCCTGTTTTTTCCATTGCCATTGGTCATGGCACTTGTAGGCCTCGGCGGGGGTGGGTCGGTAGGCCTCAGGGCCGATCGGGGCCTCACTGGGGCAGTCGAAGTGGTGCTATTGTATTTGTCGTCGTTTTCGAAAGGCTCAAAGGCGTAGTTTGTGTTTGCCGAGTAGTCTTTCCAAGCTGCGCTGGGGATGAGTTGGTCCTGTGGGGAAAGTGATATCGATGAAATATAAAGAAAGAACATATAATAGTACATTATGGTACAAGTGTATAAAACATTCACACAGCTCATTTATTGCAGCATATTTTACACAGCCGCTATTGAGACCCGAGCCTTTAGGCGAAGGTCTTAAGAGAGCCGAGGACGGTAATCATCAATACACACGTGTATCATACGACGTTTTTCAACACACTTGTGAAGAAAATAATACTAAAAAATCATTTAATTAGTAGATAAAAGTTTACTTAGAGAAACTTTGTAAATGTATGGCGGGAAAAATTTATCAGTTTTCCTATGGAGCCCCGTGTGTAAAGAGTATGCCAGGATATTTACATATATGTATATTAATTAGAATAGAATATAAATATTGTATATTCATGTAGAATATTTGTATTCTTTAATACCTTTTTAAAATAACGCACGGGTAATTCATATTTAGGTAATTTTTTAAAGATTATTATTATACTAGCTATCCCCCGCGGTTTCACCCGCGTTCCCGAGGGATGTAACAATTTCTATTAGTATCTAGTATCCTAGGTTTTATTCCAGGGCATTTTCTATACATATATATGCCAAGTTTCATCCAAATTCTTTTGGTAGTTATTTCGTGAAAGAGTAATAAACATCCATACATAAAAATTATAATATTAGTAGGAAATAAGATACTATACTACCGGCACGCTATGATGGCCGTTTTGACATTTCAGATTGCCATAGGAAAAGAAACTGTATTGCTTTGGAATAAGGTTCATTTCCATCATCATACAATTACCTGTTGGATCAATAGATGCACCCTAAGTTTAAAGGAATAAAGATTATTTTTCTTTGTCATTGTTAAACGTCAAAACGGCATCATAGCGTGCCGGTAGTATCTCACTTACTACTAATATTATAGTTTTTATGTATGGATGTTTTAACTCTTTCACGAAAAAACTACCAAACGAATTTGGATGAAACTTGGCATATATATGTATAGAAAATGCCGCAAGTTTAGCTGTCGGTGCAGGTCGCGTACCTTGCCCTTGGCGGCGGCGCCCTGCGTGGAGTAGAGCGTGCAGGCGGCCTGCAGCAGCGCCACCAGCACGAGCGCGCCGAGGCACGCCACCACCACGTACAGCTTCGTCTCCGACAGCCCGAAGAACGTTCGGGCGTTTCCGCCGCCCGGCTCGGCCGGCTGCGACGATATCACTGGAAAGATAACATTACTATTATTCACTTTTAAGGGTGTCTTTGTTTACACATTATAAAACATTTTTTTTACTATACTCACTCTGTTTTCGACAAACATCATTAATGTCATTTATTGTTATCCTATTTAGCAGATATGTGTAATTAGTGTTATTGGTGAAAACCGTTCTAATTGTTAAACAAATGAATAAATCGAATTTCGCGCGAGAAAAGTCCCTAGTAATTGAGATTAGTACTAATAATTGTAAATATTCACAAGTAAAGTTTAAATAATCAGTTTTAAGAGTATTAAATTCGTTTAGAAGTAAGTCCTAATTAGGTTGGTTTTACTATTATTGTGCGGACCCGCAGTGAGCGATACATTATACACTCATGCCACGTCAAAATATTAAGAATACTTACAACTTTGCGGTTCAAACACCAAGAAATCTGGGTCCACATTCAAATTCCCAATCTTCCCTTGAGCAAGCGTATCTCTAATCGCTCTCTCCCACCGATCCTTATCGCTGTCTCCCTCTGTCGCATTGGTATCGAGTGAGACAGGGTTGTCTAAGGAACGAGCGCTGGATCCCTCGATTGTGTTTGAATCGATCGATTTGAGGGTTAGTTCGGCGATTATTGATTTGGTTTCGTTTCTGTAACAATGTAATACAATATGTAAGTAGTTTGGTAGATTTAGATGTACTTTGCCATAGAGCATTAAGTTATACCTGAATCAGTTGAAAGCTGACTATCGAACCTTTTGTACAATCACAAAAAAAAGAACTCTCTTTCTATTGTCTGAATTATAGAATTTACAGTCCAGTTGGCCTTATGGTAAGAGACCCTAATTACCATACTACAGGTCGTGGTTTCGATTCCCACGCAGGAAAAATATATGTGAGTATGAAGATGTCTCTTTAATAGTAAGTATTTAGAAGAAAACAAAAATTCGAACATACTGATTTTTAAGCTATTGCATAGCTTCTATCGCGGGCCTTGAGCGTGGGGACCGAATGCAGAAATTCCGTAACGAAAAAAAAACCTAACACACCAAGAAGGTTCCGACTCTGAGTTTTTAAATTCTGTCTCTATTGAGTAGTAGTTAAGACTCAAAATTGTATGTAAATAGGAAAGTGGACCATCATGGAGCGAGCTCGGTCCGTTCTCTATTTAAATTTAGATAAAAAAGATATACAACTACGAAATAATCGAGTTATAAATTTGATTATTTTTAAGACTCTAATTAGTATGTATGATTGTTAGCCTCGAGCTCGTTACGGTTCTCTATTTAAATTTGAATTCGAAAATTGTCGCTCGTATTTGTTTTCAATTGTAAACTTTATTTACTAATAGATAAGTTCGTAAATTTTATGGAAGCACAACTGTGTTTTGAATTCTCAAATTCTTTATTTGAAAGTTAAGTCGTTCAAATTAAGTCGAATATTCAGATTGATTATCCACTTTATTACTAACACTTTAGGGTAGTTTATTCAATTTTTAGTTTTGAATATAGATGATGCATGTTTATATTATGTTGAAATCCCCCACTCCGACCGGCACAGCGGTGATACTTTTTAGTTTTTCCATCTATTGATAAATACCAGAACTTTTAATGACTTTTTGAAATATCACGCTTGGTCTCTTTAGTTCAGCAACCCGCCTTTAGGTGGCATTGGTTTTTTTTTTTGTTATAAGTACCGTACATACTTTCTTATGCACTGTAAAAAACTGTTATTGTGACATGACATTTCAATTTGATAAATTTTTGTAAAGATTTTAGATGACGATGCCTGTTCGGTCTATGCCTGGGTGTATATATCAAGTAAGTATTTAGAAGAAAAAAATAATAATTGTTAGAAAGAAGAAGAAAGAAAGAAAATACGTTTAATCGTGGCAACACACAACATTACATTACATTAAAAAAACAAAATAATATGAGAAAAACAAACAATAAATCAAACGTTTTAAAAATGTAGCAATGCTACATATGTAGATGCTACATAATGATAGACAATTTTGTTTTTAATATTTTCTTGTTTTAAATACATATGCAATCTGTAAAAAACTGTTTATAATGATATTGTTTGTATAGTTGATTCGAATATTCTTGTTTTTTTTTTTAATATGTGTAAAGCTTACTGGATGAATCCGTCGACGACGAGCCCCCGGTAGCCGGCGACGCGGCTGAGCGGGTCGGCCAGCGCGGCCTGCAGCTGCGCGGCGAGCGCGGCGTGGTCGCGGCTGCCGGCGGCGGGCGGCTTGAAGCTGTCCGCCAGCCCCGTCACGCGCAGCCGCAGCGTGTACGCGGCGCTGCCGGCCACCGCCGCCTCCGTCGTCGACTCCTCCTCCACCTCCTCTGCGGGGTGAACTGTGTATTAGCGAGTGCGTCTTAACGAACCAGCTTGCTGGTTAGAGGCCCTGACCACCACGACCTGGTCGTGGGACATTTGTGAGCGTTGACATGTCTGTTTGTTCTGTGTCTGGGCGTTAATCTTTATACAACGTGTAACAGAACGCCCCGTAAAAATATAATTAATTATCAAAGCCAACAACCCTAGTAAGCTGTCATGTCAGGGAACCAGATTATATAACAGAAAGGCCTACGTACCTATTTTACCTAAAAACTCTCTACTTTAATAGTTTTTCCATTTTTCTCAGTTCTAATTTAGTCAGTTTTTTTTTTTGTTATATTTGGATTATAAATGGACTCGTTATAAGGCCCCATTTAACCTCCTTTAGGATTTACGGGTAGTTTTGTAACAACCTGTATAAGCTTTCTCGAAATATTTAATATAATTTCTATCCCTAAAAAGCCCATACGGAATAATTTAAATAATCCGGGAACTCGGCCATAGCACCACCTACCGGGTATAATTCTAAATCTAAACCATTATCTAATGCACTTGAACTCACTAGATCCAGCCGTTTAGGAGAAGTTTAGTCACATACATACTCACAGAAAAGAATTATATGTTTAAAAATGCATTAAAAATTAAATATGTACTTGAAGAGTCGTGCCTGTAATTTCTCTGGCCCTTTCCTTTTGAACCGAAACTCCATGGAAAGTGACAATGTGGCCGAAAATGGTAAGCACGTAGCTTAGAATGGAGCAAGCTGTAAAGTTCAGATGTCAGAACACTCCTGCAGGGCTTGGCGACAGATTTTCAACTAGAAAGTGGTATCGAGTACTACCTTTAGGGTTCGATTCGTAAATCGAGCAAAGTATAGCTGACGTTTGTTAATATCAAATGATTGGGTGTGACGCAGGAAATGGGAACTCATTTGACGTTTGATTTACAACAGCTTCCGCCTACTACTTATGTCACGGTGCGTCTTAAAATGGGCAAATATTTTTGGAACGAAGTTCTTTATCTCGCGATGGAAAGGGACGGAATAAGGACGGCTAGACGCAAAAAATTCATACGAAAAGTTGTAACGACACTTTTGTTCGAAATTTAAATGATATGGTTCATTATTGGGTTTGTTTTTTTCATAATTTATTTAAAGGCTACATACAGCATGTTTAAAATTCTGTTCCATTAATAAATTAGTAATTATGTCAATGAATACTTCGTTCCTATCAGGTGTCCCACGACATCATTTTTTTTTTATTTATTATTGAACAAACATAAATACATGGAAAATAAAACGTAAAATCATTCACAAAAAACAATTTCTTATTATATTTAGTGTTATTGATGAAAACCGCACCAATAAATGAAAGAACAAACAAGCATGATCTTACCGGGGCCACAGGGTTTAATGCAAACCCTATCCTCCGTGACGACAGGTGTCTGCAGATGTTTGCTGGTTCTTTTGTTCACCGCTTCGAAGCCACCGCCTTGGGTCACGAACATCATGTAAAGGCATTGCGTGTCCGTGAATGCCAGATCCTGGAATGCAGAAAGATAAATTTATTAGCTTCTGGCTTCCGTTCCGCGGTTCCCACGTTCCCGAGAGACTTAAAGTATTTTGTATAATAATATTCTTATTTCTCACTAAATATCAAAGAAAATAATTTTTTTGTAGCATGCATAAATTTTTTTTATATAATCAAACAACAGCAAAAAGGATTTTCAGTAATTTTGGATCTGTTTAGCCACTCTGCCCGATCCCCTCACCTTCTGATCTCCTGTGTCCCTCTTCCTCACAAAGCTGAGTGTGGTGACCCCGTCGACCAAGTATCCCTCCTCTTTGCTGAGGTCCTGCCGCGGGTCCACGCGGGGCGCCGAGTACCCGCTCACCCACGTGTCCATGAGGAAGGGACGGCCTGAGCGAGGATCCATCCACCCAATGACAGCATCTGTTTGAGACTGAAGAAGAACCTCATTAGCTACTGAGTGTTGTGGATAGGACTCTTCAAAAGAAAGCAAATGAGCCCAAACTCATGGGGCTTACTCATAGTCACTGAAGAGTTCCACACACTTCCTGATTCCATCATCAGATCACCTCGGTGGCATCAAATTATTATATTGTCATCCGGACCCCACATAGTTTCAAATCGATAGGACCATTACCTAGATGTTCCAAGATTTTAAAGTGAGTAACAAGTGAAGTTAATAAAAGCTTGATAAATTGGCACATAAGACTTAAGAACATTGGGCCAGGGTCGACGACGCAGCGATGCCCCTGGTATTGCAAATGTCTACTTATCCAACACAATGAACATTTGAAATATTTATCTGATTGTTTGTATTTAGGGACAGATTTTCAACTTGAGCCAACACCGTGCTATGATTTCCTCAAGATTTTTTCCTTCATCGAGCACTCAAGCTCATTGTAGGAGTCAACCCCACGTCTCGACCCCACCAATTGAGTTCTAATCCCCACTCCACTTTAGAAGTCTAGAACAGCTTCTAACTTACCATCTTCCTATCGTTACTGAAGCCAATCCCGGTCCATTCCTTTGGGTGTTTAGTCTTGATGATGAACCTGATGGAGTCCTTGCCCCTCTTCAGCCCCAGGTACTCCCATGACGCGTAGTACTCGCACGTGTTGTTCGCGGGGTCGCAGTTTGCAGGCTGTTTCCACTGCCCACCACATTTGTCTTCCAAAGGCAGAACTCCTCCGGAGGTCGATGATTTGGTCTCCTCTGGGAATTGATTGTTTGATTCGTTTATTGAAGTTATACTTTTTATGGCGCGTTAGCGCACATCGTCACTAAAAACCGACACCCTGAAGTTAGCTGATAACAGTCCGGAGAGATCCGGAACATCGCACAAATCGCGACTATCAGTGAGTAATGATATTAATGTCTGTTCCGTCTATTTCTTAGCAGTTTTTCTCATCAATAATTTCGAGTATAACTTCATACAAGCGTACATAAGTACACACACACGTTTTTATTTTTAATAATCAATCTATTACAATAAAAATAAAATGTCTCGAAAATCTATGTAACAATTAACGTTTGAAATTTACAAGTAAGCGCAGGTGACGCAGGCGCATACATGTGCGGTATTGTTGCACATATTACCCCCGAGCGACTTTAATTTAAAATACGACTCGACCTTAAATTTTTTTATGCGCCAATCTATACACGTAATATAATTGGCTTAGTGGTTAGGAGTCCTGATTGCCACGCCACAGATTATGAGTTTGATTCCCACCCAGGACAAACATTACAGTTCATGAAAATGTCCTTTTGTTCTGTGTCTGTGTGTATATAACTAGGTATTCAGAAAAACAGTTCCAGTTCTAGTTTATGCGCAATTAAGTCAGAAACTCCGAAACCTGAACTTACCGAAAAAGTTGATACTGGCGACACCTCTCTGTGCTCCATGCCCGTGGTACTTGAGCTCATCCTGCCGGTAGAAGTCACCCGCCCCTACCCCCATTGCACCTCGTTCCAGCCCCGAAGGCGGGGAATGCACGTATTTCCCGGGCTCTTGGCCTCGTGCCCAAATCACGTGCATCAGGTCATCGACGAACGAATGGTCGGTTGGTTCTTTGGCCTGTTGGAAAATAGGATTTTAGGGTTCCGTAGCAAAATGGTCCATCTGCCGGTATGTATAAATGTGACGACTGTTTCTCTTGGCAACTAAAAATGCTATCGCCTTGAAGGGAAGAAATGAAATTAATTTTATATATTTTACCATATTTATTTATAACTAGATATCCCCCGCGGTTTCACCCGCGTTCCCATAAAATAACGTATACCAAAACATAGTATAATAACCTATGTAGTGCAAGATAATAGTGCAGTTTCAACATTGCATTCCTTTGTGCGTGGCTGGTGTCTGTACCAGGAATACCAAAATACCAAGCTCTCTTAACATAGCTTAACTAAGTAGCCAGACTAACTTTAACAGATATTTATTAGTAGAAATGAACATTAGATACCTTAATCTTTTTCCTAAACATAATGGTGGTGACACCATTTTCTTCAAAGCCTGACGCTGCGGTGATGTCATCGTGTCCTCCCCAGAAGGTGTCTACTCGTGGTGTTGATCTGCAAAGTGTTGTTTAGTAAGTCACATATCATCCATACTTCCTGACATGCGCAATTTCAGCTAACATAGCAGAGCATAAACTAAGCAGAGATGTGCTGTGGTAACTAGGGAACTGATAAACTATTATACATTACTTTTCATATATATGTATAAATACTTATATTTTCATCCCAACACAGAGCAATTGGCGAATCCTATCACCCCAAATTATCAATTATCTGTAATGTTTCGTAATCGAGTACAGAGTATACCGATGACCACGTGCACTGTACACCACGCACCAAATGGGAAACGAAGCATTGTCTAACCTTGGCGTCATACAAGCGGCCGGCTATAGAATATTTGCCAAATCTCTTGTAATGCAGCGTGTAATGTAAGAGTAGTCAAATTTATGGAAGTAAATTACTTACCGGTCTCTCGTGTAGTAATCCAATACTCTATGGTAGTTGCCTCGAGCGCTACCAATCACTATATCTGTACAGTCCATGGGGTTGAAGTCAAATTTCGGCACATATTCATGGCTTGGGAAGTAACCTGAAAAGTGTGATGATTAGAAGTTGGTTGTGGCTTATAAGTATGCCAAATGATTTGGCACAGCTCGTGCAACGTCTAAAGAATGATTATTTGATGGTTGACTTGTTTCAGTCTTCTTTCACCATTCCCTTATGTTTTTCAGTCGCTATTATTTTTTTCAAGTTGTATGTTATAGTAGTTTTTGTTACTAACATTAAGGATTTTTAATATATTTTTTTAAAGTAATGCCTGGCGTCCACTAGAGATCTTAGAGAATCGTTATTATCAGCAGTTTTAATATCAATATAGAAGGCTATATTGATATTAAAACTATATAATTAGCAGAACCTTTGCAATCATTTGTCCATTTTTGTTTTTACCCTGCTGCCGAAGGAGGGTAATGTTTTTTTACGCGTATGCCTTTTTCTATGGCACGCTCTGTAATTAAAGCGGTTTGACGCATTCTTGCAAATGAGGTGTCATTAGATTCATCTTAATTGTGGGAGCAAATAGATAGCGTCCACGAAAATAAAATATAGTATCTTTTTTGAGTATTACTTTTTACGCAGCCAGGATTTTGTTTTTTTTTTTTATATAAGTGCATTTCGATTCCACTCAGCTTGTTGCTCGCAAAGTGGACGCCAGGCCTAAGAGTCACTAGTTAGGTTATACAAAAAAAGTGTCAATCCCTCATGCCACAGGACAGTTTTTAGTTCACTCATTCATTCAAATTATAACATTAGTAGTCAATAAACATGTAGAAAGTAGTAAAGTTCAAGTGCAACATTCCAGAGTACATTTGAAATTGAATCCTCGGAAGAAGTAACAGGGTAAAAAGAAGTTGTCAAAGAAATCAGTTCTTTCCTGATAGAATCTCACCGCTTTAGGAAGAAACACAAGTACCTAAGTTAAGACACAAAGGAAGGAATAAGGGATAAGGAAATGAGGTTAAATAGCAGCAAGCTTAGCGAAGCTAGAAAATATTAAAGCAGAGTTTAAGGTTTAAAAGCGAGAAATAAAATTAATAAAACGTATCACAGAAATACAGAGTTATTACTTCTGACATTGACTTCATGCAAAAATATTCGGCTTCAAAGAGTGAAAAGTTAATTCTTCCCCCGAAATAAACTAGAATTACCAATATTTATTAGGAGTAAGTAAAAATGTTACGTCTCATAATTATCACAATATAGTGCAAAAAATTGCTATACAAATATTTATTTTGGAAATACATTCATTGGTTTTTTAAAGCTTTATGAGTATTTATTGCTTTTTAAAGAATCTACTATTTATTTCTGTTGGTATCTGTTTTTTGTACAGCCTTTTCTAAGTATTTACTTAAAATGGTGGCCGCATAGTATTACCACAGCTTTTATGTATATTTACTATGGTGGTATGACTATGACGAACTTAAAGTACCAATGAATATATTTTTTTTAAATGTGCCAAGCGCATGTGCGTTACCTGCGTCTTCTTTAAGTCCCTTCACTAGCAATGTCTCGACATCCGGTTCTGCATTAGGTTCAGGGGTGGGATCGGGTTCTGATTTGGGTTCTGGGGATGGTTCTGGTTCTGATTTAGGTTCTGGAGTTGGTTCAGGCTCAGATTTAGGTTCAGGGGATGGTTCAGGCTCTGATTTAGGTTCAGGGGATGGTTCAGGCTCTGACTTAGGTTCTGGGGATGGTTCAGGCTCTGACTTAGGTTCTGGGGATGGTTCAGGCTCTGATTTAGGTTCTGGGGATGGTTCAGGCTCTGATTTGGGTTCAGGGGTGGGTTCGGGTTCAGGTTTACGTTCTGGGGATGGTTCAGGTTCTGATTTGGGTTCGGGAGATGGTTCCGGTTCTGATTTGGGTTCAGGGGATGGTTCTGGTTCTGAAGTTGGTTCTGGTTCTGAATTGGGTTCAGGGGATGATTCTGGTTTAGATTTAGGTTCTGGAGACGGCTCTGGCTCTAATTTGGACCCAAGGCTGGGTTCTGGTTCAGATTTGGGTTCTGGGGATGGTTCTGGCTCGGAATTTGGTTCGGATGTAGGCTCAGCAGTAGGTTCAGAGGTGGGTTTTGGTTCTGATTTAGGCTCAGGAGATGGTTCTGGGGTTATTTTGAGTTGTGATAATTGTTTAGACTTAGGCTTAGACTTTGGTTTTGATATAGGGGTTGTTACAGTTTTAGGTCCCAATGTGGGTTCAGGTTCGGGTCCAGATTTTGGTTCGGGTTCGGGTTCGGAACTAGGTTCCGGAGTCAATTCGGGTTCGGAAGTGGGGGTAAATGTATCGATAGGAGTCGATGAGTCGATATCTGTAAAAATAACGGTATCATGCAGCATTATATTTACATTAGTGTGATGTTTTTTACAATTTTGCAGTTAGTTTTGCTTAATTAATATGAAGGCCAATGTTTGTGCTTTTTCGCTTGTGGCGTTTGCTTTGCTGATTTAGCATTTGTGTTATATTGTGCATTTATATTTATGTTTTATTCATACTTACTTTGAGTCGTGTTTCCATCGACAGCTCGTTTGCGTCGACCTTTATAACATAAAAGAAACATTCAGTTATCTACATTCAAGAACAAAAATGCTTTACCTAATACTTACTGCTATGGAACAAAATTATACTTCAAAAAGGTGCCGTCTATTTAGTTTCTACAAAATTGTAATATCATCGCGATGGTCGAGTTCAGAAGACTCGGAGGTCCTGGATTCGATTCCCGGGCCGGGAAAGGTAATTATATATTTTCTTTGTATGTGATGTATGCCAGTAGCCTGAGATTGGTAAAGTACCCAATGTCACATGTCATGTTGGGATTCGTAAATATCTTCGTTGGAATGTGGGTTCAATTAATGGGGCATTAAGATACATTATAAAAAAATTAGTATTTCCACCCCTAGAACTTGCAAAAAGTTAAAACGATCGACACGCAAAAAAAAAATATATATATATATACAGGGTGACTGGTGAGATACCTTCGATACTTATGGAGAGTACTCGGTACTCGGTTCTCGTTAAAATGATGTAATAAAATTAGGTGCTTAATTTTTGACCAAAATTTCTATAAAAATAAGTGAAATTTGGATATTATACTATTATGATAGTGATAGTCACGTGCGGTACGCGCTAGTCGCTAACCCCACGACCTGTTGCATCACCGCATCGACTCATTAGTGTAAGCGCAAACGCCGACAGGTTCACATGTCCGTGTTTCCGCTTCCTGCCTCCGCGCCCCGCGATTGTAGATATTTACGCGCTGTGTGAGTGTGTGTGTGTTTGTGTGTGTGAGACCTGTGACCCGTGACATGTATCTAGGCTAGGTAGTTAAGTATGGCTCATCAATACAAAAACGCAGAGTACCTGGACATGGTTCGTGCGTATACGCGTGCTAATGATAGTTTGCAAGGTGATCCGTCCGTTTTAAATCGCGTTAAAGACAATATGTGTAAACGTGCCGAACTATGCATCACACGAGGCGGTACACATTTTGAACAACTTGTAGGTAGGTAGGGAGTTTAATTAAATTCAATCGTTGTACATAGGTATGATTCCATTTTTTTTAAATACGCCGAAAATACCAAGGTTCTTGAACTTTTCAGTGGCTCTGTAGATTTAACCTTGTCTCAAATTCTATTGTCTACATTCTACACTTTATTTAGTCAATAAATTAGTGAGTATCTAGGTATTTTTGCCTGTCCTAAGCCAGGATTAAAGTATGAAGGGAAAACGGATCATGCTCATGGGGATCACACAAGGGGAGAGGTCTTGATGTAGGTAGGCAACATCTGTACAGTGTACGTACCTATGTATTCTGTGTTTATAGCGCGCTGCGCGTATCCGGGAATTGCGCAGATAAATACGGGACTCTCGGTGTACTGTTTACTAAGTTTACTAAGAAGTAATTTAATATTTATTTTTAATGTTATTTTTTTTCATCATATATGACCGCCAACTATCACATCCTCAAATATTGAAGGTATCTCACCAGTCACCCTGTATATAACAGTTAAGTCTAAATAATATAACAGCATCTCTTTTACCTTTAGAACTGGACACTTTGTACGAAACGCTAGTTTTAACAGTGACGTCATTTCCGAGGTTTTTAAAATCTAATCCATCTAATGAATGCATAGCTACTCTCTTATTTCTATTGTCATTTTCTGACGCTTGAGTAGTAGTTTCTGCTTTCGGTTCCGGTTCCGCAGTAGGTTCCGACACAGGTTCTGGTTCTGCTTTGGGTTCAGCGGTCGGTTCTGGTTCTGCTTTGGGTTCTGCGGTCGGTTCCGGTTCTGCTTTAGTTTCAGCAGTCGGTTCAGGCTCAGCTTTGGGTTCAGCGTTCGGCTCAGGCTCTGAATTGGGTTCAGGCGCTGGTTCTGGTTCTGCTTTAGGTTCTGGTTCCGGAAGCGGTTCCGGGTTTTGTGTGCTAGCTGGAATGTTACATAATATTGGAATACCATTGAAAGTTGTGGTTTTTTCAACAGAACAACGACTGCAAAGTTAGCTTGTTTATTTATTATTTCAAAGGCAGATTAAATGCTTACGTTTATGGTCCATTGATGGTCCGAGCACTGGGAAGTTCTTGCATTCCTTTGTAAGTCCTGAGGGCCGCCATCCGAGACCTGTTTATGACATTTTTTTTTATTTACACTATCAAAATACAAATTACTTCTACCAATTTTATAATTTTCAATTATTACATTCACTCATCGGTTATTCCAGATATATCGGTGTCTGATTAGAATCTAAAAAATATCAAAGCCGAAATGTCAGCGCTGAGAGCTACTACTTTTAAAATGTTATTCTTACCAGCGTAAGAAGTCCCGTTGACCATCATGACCACTTCAATTTCAGCCTGTTCCTTGATGATCCTCCAGTACAAGTTGAAGTTCTTGGAGAGTTCCCGTTTGCTGTAAAGAGCTAGGTTGATATTCTTGTCTTTCCACGGGGACTCTGTAAATTACATAGTTTCTAATTATATTTGTTTCTCACATAAGCCGATAAACAGGCAGACGGTCCACCTTTTGGTAAGTGGTCAGCGCCGCCTATGGACAATTGCTCTGGGTTAGAAATTTATTATAATGTCAACAATAACTTAAAAGGGCATGGAAATGATAACGTGGCATTGCTCAGAAATCAACACTGTAGCTTGGATTGGTAATGAGCTTGACAGACAGGGACAATCCTCACCCCACATTACGTTGAGGCTTAAAAATTACTTAAAAATCAGTATAATTACTGATACCTCTGCCTATCTCCTTAGGCATTCGTTTTTAATTATGTCAAAAAATGAGAGGCAGTGACAGGTGGCAGGAGATCCAAAGTACGGGATCTACTCAGTTTGGACTCCTGTCTTCCGCTACATATTTCAATTCACAGGCCAGTTGGATTGGTGGTTAACGACTCTGACTGCCAAGCCGAAGGCCGCGGGTTCGATTCCCACAAAGGACAAACATTTGTGTGCATGAACATGTATGCTTGTTCTGTGTCTGGTGTCAATATCTATATAAGTATGTATTTAGAGAAAAACAAAGTTGTATATGTAGTATATCAGTTATCTGGTTTCCATAGTACAAGCTCTGCTTAGTTTGGGATCAGGTGGCCGTGTGTAAAGAATGTCCCGGGGTATTTATTTATTATTTATTTATTGTACCATAGCTTAGTGTATTTTGCTTCTAATAATGTAGGTAAATAATATATATTCAAGGAGTAAATAAATAAATTTATTATTTATTATTATCAGGGATTATGAGAAGATATATAACTTACTCTTATTACATCCTTTACCGTAGAACCCATGTGGACAGTAGCACATCTTGCTCGGGGACTCTGTCGCGTTGATATCAATACATTTGCCTCTCAGCCCGCAGTCGTTGTCCTCAGAGCATTCGTCGGAGAACTGGCAGCGTGGTCCGTTGAACATTTTGTGGCATTTGCATCGGCCGAGGATGTGGAATCCGTGACCAGAACATGACTCGTGGTAGTCCTTACCTGTTGGAATTGAAGGATTGAAAGAAGGTAAGGTTTCTTTTTTACTGGATTTTTGAGTTGGCTTTAAAAAATAATTTTAATCGTTTCCTACTTATAATATATTATAAATGCGAATGTTTGTGAGAATGGATGTATGGTTGTGTGTTACTCTTTGACGGAAAAAACTCAAAACGGATTTTGATGAAACTAGGCACATGGATAGTTAGTTAAATGGATTACATAGGATACTTTTTATCCCGGAAAATTGTAACTCCGTATCGCGGGTGAAACCGCAGGGAAAAGCTAGTTCAATATATGAAAATCAATGTTTGTTTGTTCATTTGATTGTGATTAATTACATTGAACAATATAACATACTTATTATTACTATTATATATATGTATGTTTTTTTAATGAGAATTTTTTTCAAAGAATTTACGAAGATTACAATAAAAAAAAATTCACTATGTTTAAACGGGTAAAACCGCGTGGGACAACTAGCGTAACATAAAGCTTGACAATATCTGAGTCTACAGATTTATATAGTAGTATCGAATATCTCATAACATGTTATTTTGATCGTCACTTGTTTACTTCTCAAGTGCAGTCTTATCTAATATCTTATCAAAATGAATGGTTATATTAAATTCAATACCAGTATTGTACATAGCATAATGTGACATCTGTCAAAATATAATTTAGAACTAATAATTTATGTAAAGGCGATAAGTATCGCAATGCCGGTCACCTTGGTGTTAATATATTTATTGTCTTGTCTTCAGGAATGCAGAAATCATATGTTGGAATGTTAATTCAATGCAAGGAGGTTAGTGAAATACTAAATAGTTTTGCTTTATCATAGGGTTGATTTACATAATCATACAATTAACCATTGGATTGATTTATGAACCCTTTTTCAAACTGAATAAAATTCATTTTTCTATGACATTCTTAAACGACAAAAGAGGGTTCTTTATGAAAATCTTTCTATTGGACAGACTAAAACCTATGCGCACGCTCACTATGGTCGCCGTTTTGGCGCTTATCCGTTCATAAAGTTTTGTAAGTAATTTACATCTGCGTTTGAAGGAACAATTGCTGTACTTTATTACTATTACTACTATAATAAACACTACATTAAATAAGGTAAGAACAAGTATTATCAAACGCAGTAGAGTGCTACTAAATCAATCAGTTAAAAAAATCGATATTACTTCGTAAGGTAGTTCTAAATTTAAAAATGACAAAAACTAAAGATGTCGAGATCTAAAAGGCCTGTTTTGACCGCTAAGATTGTCATAGAAAAATTATCTTTATTTCATTTGTTATAAGGTATTGTATCCAACGGTTAATTGTAAGATGATGAAACCCTTCATGATATCTGTGTACACATTGAAATCAATTTATTAAAGACATGGATTTTTACACATGGAGTTTCGCACACAGACACCGCTTATAAAGGCCAATCTGTTGAAGCGAACTTTTTACTAAATCGCCAAGTGAACTTATTACCCAAACTAGCGGTATTTATGACCCTTATGTCATTAAAAAATGCTATCCAAAAACTGACTTAATTGTTTATGAAATAAGATGCATCTATTGATTTCATAGTAAATTGAATTTCAATGTGGATGATCCTTACCATAATGATACTCGTATAAGGTTCAATTTTCAGTGACATAGTTGACCGTCAAAGCGTTCATCTTGAAGGTAGTTTATACTTACGAGGCAGTATGTCGATGTCTGCACAGGACCAGAACCTGTAGTTGGCGCCCCACTCGCCAGCCTCGCGTTGCAGTTGAAGCGTGCAGTTCTCGCAGGAGAAGTCTGTGGGTAGTCTCACCTCGTACTTTTGCGCACTGGAATACAATAATGCCCATAGTTAGCAATAGTATTCTTAATATAATAGCAAATAAGGTTAATTGTCCTCTGATATAGAAACTCACACAGAGGACGAGAACAAATATCTATTACTTTTATGTTTTTGTTTTATGTACCGGTCCAACTAACTTAGTTTATGATCTTACAAACACTATTGGGTTTATGTGTTGCCTTAGTAAATAAATATTATTAATTACTAAACTATGCGTGATGGCCGTTTTTAAGGTTTAGAATGTAATCGTAAAATAAACTTTAGTAACGCACTCACAAAAAGATAGGTAATCATTCGTATGAAATTTATTTATTACGAAGTGAGCACCAGAAATATTCCAAAAGTAAATAATACGACAAATAAAGTTCAATATTGTAATGATAAGAATAACTCACGTGACGTCATCTCGCACAAACTCCGTTCCTCCAGCTCTCGGCGTTAGGTCAAGCACTGGTCTTTCTAATTCATCTAATATTCTTAAACTAAATCCACCCTGAAAAATAAAATAAAAACATCAAAAGGTGATGCGCCCAACGTGGGGCTCGAACCCACGACCCTGAGATTAAGAGTCTCATGCTCTACCGACTGAGCTAGCCGGGCTTGTACTATTGGAGTGAAATTATCAATAACTTACCCGGTGAGCATACGCCAGATGCCAATGTACTGTAAAAGTAGATCCCGCCAAAAATGATGTTTTTAGCGTCCCTGAAACAATAAAATATTGAAATAAGACACGAATAATTAAATCAATGTCGATTATGTAAATAGATTCCGGCTCCGTTATGTAAATTATTGTTAGATAAAAAAAAAGAATGCCATCTAGTACCGAGTAGTGGTACTATCAACTTGACATAGATTCAAATTAGTTACATTCAGTCACACAGATGTCGTAACTGGTCTTAGAAATGTGATTCGATTGTTTGATGTGGGAACGGGCTTGCAACATTTAACAAGCTATATTATTTATTGTGGCTGACAAAACATTTTATTACATAATAAAAAATGTTCTCACGCTAATTTCCCACTTCCCAGTTTGACGAAATTGTTTTATTATGAGTGTAATACAACAGGTACCTAATTTCTTTTATCGCTGGTCATAAGTTAATGACTATTTTTTTTATTTATAGACAAAAATAAAGTGAGGTCGTTTATTATTATTATATATTCTTTACATTATGTAGTATAAAACAAAGTCGTTTCCCACCGTCTCTACGCAAAGATCTTTTAACTACGCAACATATTATGATGCAGTTTTCAACTATGGACAGAATTATTCAAGGGGAAAGTTTATATATATAAAAAAATACTAATTATATTAGAGAAATGGCGAGAAATTAAAAGAATTGAGACTATTTAACTGCGCGCGTTTGACAGTTCGCGCATTGCAGACCTCCGGAACGCGGGTGAGACCGCGGGGGACAGCTTGTATATACTATAACAAGTGCTAATGGCAGCTTGTTGGAATACAGTTCTAAATGTTTTGACAGTCGAGTAAGTCAATAAAAAATTATCTATAATGCTGTTATGAAAAGGTTCATCTTTTGATCCAATGGCTAACTGTATGATGAGGCTGATGAATTTTATCAACGCCATAGGGTTACTTTTACATTAACACTCTTAGCTGTCAATTCAGACCTGAGGAATATGTCAAGAAAGCCGACAAACAGATAGTCGGTGTTTGGATGCCCCTAGTAATGCAAATGTAGCAATGGCAATAGCAAACGATATTGTTAAAATCAGTAGCTTGAACTACTGACATACGTATAGGATACTTTTGAAAACTGCTACAATGTCATTAGAAGGTAAGGTTTTCAAGTTACATCTTTTGTGAGAAATACTGTTATTGGGAGCCCTTTATTATCGCATCTAATTCGTATCTAGGTATATATGACAGTGCTTTAAAAAAGAGAATTCGGCAGAAGTCACGTTCGTAAAGAAATCCCGAGCAATGCTCGGCCATGCAGGTACTTAATGTTGGATTTACGATGTTTTTTTAGGACTATAGTCTTCTAATACCCTCTTGTTTTTTATGTAAGAAGTATAGTAGTATTTTCTGTATTTTATACAAAGCATTAGGCTCCGTTGTATTTTTTTAAATTACGAAGTTTTTAGGAGTACGGTTATGAATAGATATCATACCGAATAAAAAAATGACATAAAGCTATGTGCGTTTCGTTTTTAAAGTAAATATAAATAAAATAAAAATTATGAAATGATAATATGTAATGCCCGATTTCAGATGCCTTTCAATTCATAGAAGCCAAAAAACAGACCATGTCCAAACGATAGATAAAGGTTATCGTCAGGCTATGGTGTGTTCTAGCTTTTGGTATAGGTACCAAAACGGAATGGCGCACCATACACGATTCGACCGTGACAGGACTCGAACCTGCAATCTTCGGATCCGAAGTCCGACGCCTTATCCATTAGGCCACACGGTCCTGTGACGTAAAGGCTTGAAAATTTCAATACAATGCGAAGGCATGCGCGCGCAATTCGGAAAGAAATCAATAGGACCAGCTGGAGTAGATGAAAGCATGTTAGAAGTGTTAGAACTCGCACCCGGTTTCCAATAATAAACATGGTTTTCTATGGGAGAAATAGAAAAAAAAAATATTTGCCCAAAAAAAAAAACCAAACATTTCCTCGAAATCGGTCACAAATCCACGAATAACACACGCTACCAGAATCTATGCTTCTCCACTAATATTATAAAGACAAAATATATGTATTTTGTATGTAATGTACCTATGTAGTAAACACAAAAACTACAGTACCGATTTGAATAATTTTTCACTACCATAAAGCTTCTTTATCCCGATTTAGGTCCCGTCCTCCCTGGATGTGTCTAACTCGAGTGTTACCGCGAGACGGAACATTTTTCCCGGGAAAATGTGAAATCCCTCGGGAACACTGGTAAAACCGCGGGAGACAGCTAGCATTTAGAGTAGTAGAGCTTTTAGTGCAGAGTTCGTCTGGGGAAGTACTACCCTTACCCATTTCTGCCGTGAACCAGTAGTGCACTCGTATTACTGTGTTTCGGTTAGAAAGGTAAGGGGGCCGGTGAAATTACATGCACATGAGACTTAACAACTTCACGCCTCAGCCAAGACATTGGCGATGCCCCCAGTGTTGCAAATGTCCATACTCCATAGGCGGCGGTGACCACTTACCATCAGGTGGACCGTCCGCTTGTTTGTCCGCCCTTGTGGGATAAAAAAAAATTATTTAAATTAAATTCGCTAATCAGCAGTTCACGTGGAAAGCGTGTAACGCCAGAGATTCATATCTTTATGTCTATATGTATTTACGCCCAGAACATCAGACATGTTCATGCACACAGTGTGTGTCCTGGGTGCAAATCGATCTCACGACCTGTGGCAAGGCAGTCAGTCTGTAACCACCAAGCCAACTGACCCGTCTATTACGCCGATCTTATAAGTTGGGAGCAGGGCAGGAAGATTATAGTGATATCATAGGACATGCAGCATTATCAGAATATGACCTAGAAACTAGATATGAGAATCTAAGAGATGTTTCGTTAATCTGTATATAAATAAAAAATGTGCTGTTTTGGAGAGGGCACTGGCCGATGAACGATTAGACCGATTTGACGAATCTATAGCTATATTACTTCTATGATTCACTAGCTGCGCCCTGCGGCTTTGTCTGCTTTCAATCCTGGTTAAACCTTTCTCTTGAATTACTCTATCTATTGCTGAAAACTGCATTAAAATCAGTTGCATAGTTAGCAATTCTATAAAGGACATACAGACAAACATTCATTTTTATATGTAGAATTATGTTTATTTCATACTAGCTGTCCCCCGCGGTTTCACACGCGTTCCCGAGGGATTTTACATTAGTTTGTTCATTCTCTCATCAATAGTTTTCGCAGCGCACGCGAGGTAAGAAAGTTTTTTGGTAATTTTTTCACACCTTGGGTTACATTATTTGGAGTTTTAGTATGGATCCCTAACTAAAAAAATTAAAATAGCCTATATTACTCAGTGATAATGTAGCTTTCTAATGAAAAAAGAATTATTAAAATAAGTCCAGTACTTTTTGAGTTTATTCGTTACATATAAAAATACAAATCTTTCCTCTTTATAATATTATAATTATTATTATTATTATAGTGTAGAAGTGAAGATATATAATTCTTCTGTCCGTGTGTATGTTAATGGACTCCACCTAAGCGGCTGGAATAATTTTGATAATTTTTTTGTGTTACCTACAGGGGATTCGAGAATGGTTTAGATTGGAACCGGTAGGTGGCGCTGCGATTGAATTCCTGCATTGTTTTTTTTTATGTATCTTCTGTATGGACTTATTTCGACAGGACACGGTCTGTCGGGATAGATGTATGGGGAGAAAATCTCCAGAACCACGGCACCTTTGCAAAAAACTTTCACTATTCGGAAGGTGCATCATTCTGGATGGACATAGGCTATGTAATAATCCCGAGAGAAATTAGATCCCTCGGGAACGTGGGTGAAACCGCACTCCGTTCAGATTATTTCAAATATAAAAGTTCAAATAAAGTATTTCAGAAAAAAAATTACAAAACATTTCTTATGCTCAACTAATAGCGTATAAAAAAGGAAGTTAATAGTGGCGAGTAAAAAGATCCGCAGCCGGTAGGATTCGAACCTACGCTCCCAGAGGGAATCTGATTTCGAGTCAGACGCCTTAACCACTCGGCCACGACTGCTTATTTAAAGATCGCGAAATTATGGTTTATACTATAAACATTATTTTGTGAAAAATCTTAGGGTTTACTCGCATTTCTAGTCTTAATGCAATGACAAGAATCTATATTATTAATACGAGAATCAAAAATTTTGAACCCCTTTTACGAAAATTACGTGGACGGAGTATGAAATTTGGCACATTTAAAGCTTACCTATTTGGAGAAGGAGTGCAGAACTATGATATTTTTTATAAACTAATGCATTAGAGATACATCAAATTATTAAAAAAACATAGCACACACTACCATATGCGTTAGACACACACACACATATAAATATAATGCTCATGCTGCCAATGTCAAACATAATGACGTATTTATACAAGCTCGCAGCTGACATAATAGAAGAACATTCAAAAAAAGTTCTATGCAATGATTAAAGAGGTTATACTGTGACAAAAAATCTCAATAAAGTTACAACTTAAAAAATAAAGCATTACGGTCGAATTTCGATCGCTAGGCGACTACTAGTTATAATAATGACACTACAGATACCTATTAAACAGATAAGTAGTCTCTATTGATTAGACTTTACTAATAAATAAGCTTAGTGTATTTATGAGTGAATTAAATAGAAAAGAAACTGAATTTGTTCCGAAAACAAGGGTACTATTTCTAAGACTTCTCCAACATTTTTAATCACCTCGTAAAATGTTCCTAAAAAAGTTAAAAAAATATTATAGACATTTTTGGAGTATCTCGAACATGAAAATAATAGCTTCGACTGTGGCGGCAAGTACCTAACAAAGCATTCTTACATATGAAGGAAAGCCTTCCGTATTTATTTGTAAATAAGACACATTTTTGGAAGCGACCGTTCGATGTGAAAATCTATTCGACTTAGGGCCATACTCCTATACGACGATGATAATTATAATGATCTTTATTGGTTACCATTTCTCATGGTTATAAATTCCATCATTTCCCTGGAAGAAAGCATTACTGACAGCCCTATCAACTACTAAAGTCATCGACTTCCGAATAGCCTGTTTTGACAGTAATAAATGACAGTGAAAAATCATCTTTATAACTTGAAGATAAAGTACAATAAATAAATTGCTGTTGAACCTTATTATAACGCCATAGGGTTAATATTTCTATAACACGCTTAGCTGCAAACGAGCCAATTAGATACCTCAACAACTGTAGTGAGTTACTGATTTACCTATAAATAAACCACGATACTGTAATAGTAAATAAACTATTAAAAAACAAAAGACAGATCACAAAATAAAATTTCAATAATAAACTATTCGCACAAGAATTCTGGTTTCGCTGTCTGTTTACGTTCTAGACTTGACCTCGGTACCTAGGTCATTGCTCTTAGGCAGGCTGTTGACAAACGATGGTCATACCACCAACTTATAAAGAAATACAACTCCGATTAAATTGAACCTTTTTTTGTGACAAAACGTCTGTAAGTATTAAAAAAAAGGAATGACATAAAACCTACATTGTAATTTATATACAGCCAGCGCGAAAAAAAAGTTTTGATATGAAATTATTTCATACTGGCTCTAGGAAGGAGGGATCTAATATATTATGGGATTATAACACAGCCTATGTTACTTCTGGGCAAATTAGCTTTCAAATAGCGAATGGAAATAGTAGTTTTTGAATTTATTCATAACTAACAAAAATTTTCGCGTTATAATATTAGTGGAGTCTTGTTTTTCAATGATGATCTAATATGCTATAATTTGTTCGAAGGCATGTTTTATCTGTGTACCAAGTCTCATCGAAATTCGACAAATAGTTTTTACGTGAAAGAGAAGCAACATCCATACATACAGCCTTCGCATTTATTAGATTATTTTTGTCGGGTTCTTGTATTTTTTTATAAATTGATTTAATATTTTTGGTAAAAGATGCAATTGCACAGACCACTTAATTCAGTCAGTTTGAATCGAAATTGGAGGAGAGGCCCCAAGCTACGATTGCTTTAATTTCCCATTTGATGAATTTTGAAACATTTGCAACACTGATTTTCTAAAAAAGCAGTACAAAATTAATTGAATTAGCTGCGTCAATTAATTTGATTCTAGTTTGTCGTAAGAGGTGACTAAAGACTATACCGATGACCAAGTGGACTATAATATACTGCGCAGCGAGTGGTGAACGAAAGCATTGCCAAAGGGGGTAGGCTAAATGTTGCCATGCGTCCGTGTTTTTCGAATTTGGAGGGAGTTAGGGGAGCCTCCGGGTGGGGCATAGAATAATATCCGCGATTTATTTTTAATGAACTCCAAGGTATTGGGTATAAATAAATAAAAACAATGTATTACATATTTTATTTTGGTTGTACTCAAACTGTTGTTACTAAGATTTTACTAATGGTAACCCCAGGTTTCAGCCAGGCAATAGAGTAAGACAATGATAACTTTAACAATGGCATAATAAAGTCTAACGAATTCAGGTATATTTTAGCTCGTGTTGAACCAACCTAACATGAGTCACCACAAACTACAGTAATCTTATGCTTGTATGACTGTTATTTAGCCTTAAAGACCACAGCGTTGAGGTAGGCACGAATCATGTCAATTGTAGTGTTTGTTGCTGAGATATTTTTCGCTCTTCTTATGTATTTGCTATATGTTTTTCTGTGGAGGAAACAGGGAGGAAACTAAACGTGTGAGAAGTAGTAAAGGAATGAAGGAACGTTCTTTTTTAGAGAGCTTTAGACCTGTTTTGTGGGTATGTGTTGTAGTAAGAATTAATTGAGAGTAATTGAGATATTATGTACTTTATTCTAGTTCCCATATTATAAATTTAAAAATGGGTAAGGATGAATGAATCGATATTTACTTATCGATACATGATCATCTCTAAGTACTCATAATGCCTGTAATTTCACCGGCCCCCTTTCCTTTTTAACCGAAACACAATACTACAAATGCTACAGCTTCACGACGAAAATTGGAATAGTAGTACTTCCCTGGACAAACTTAGCATCTACTGCTTCTAAAATTCTTGATAACTCCAGGGTTTATTGACCAAAATAATCATGGCTTACCTTTCGGCATCCCACACGGAGGTTTCGTCCTAGAGTTGTCCAGGAAGTCCAGGTCGAACCGCCTGGCAGGCGGGTACGTCAACGCCACATGTCCATACACACACACAAACAAAGCACTCACTACACACACTAACGTCACGGCCGCCATCTTGGTTTTATTCCTTCACTGGGCGGTACATGTCCTCATGACTGAATGTTTGGTACTTTAGGATTTTACTTCAGTTCGTTTTCATTTTGCGAGTGATAGAAGTGTTGGTATATCTGTAACAAAACAAACAGTATTATATTAATATTTTTATGGTTGTGGAATGAGCTCTTCCATGATTTTCCCGATTTTGAGTACAGATTGGGATTCTCTAAGAAGAGTGTCTCTTAGTGATGCCCCTGATGGTACAAGCGTCAATAGACTACGGTGACCGTTTAACATCAGGCAGGCCCTCAGATTACTAGACACATAGGGGCAGCATTCAAAAATAATTATTATCAGCTACAGGGAAAATTAAAACAAAAGCGAAGGATTTAAATATCGTTAAACCTAGTTTGAGCTCTATTTATATAAGTATTAATTGAGAAAAATATGTAGTATGTCAACTATATCAGTTATCTGGTTTCCTTAGAACAAGCTCTGCTTGGTTTGAGATCGAATGAACGTGTCTAAAGAATCCCCGAAGATATTTACTTATGGCACGTATTAAGGGGCTTACACAATAATGTAAGGAATTTAGCTGTATATTAGTTACACAGAAGGTACAGAACTAATTGGTTTAAATTTATTATCAACATAGTATTTTAAGCGACACTAAAATTGATATATTGAACATTCAGATTGATGACTTATATGCTTATGTATTTCTTCTTTACGCACCAACCGGTCATCTGGTCCCATACTAAGCAGAGCTTGTACTATAGAAACTAGATAACTGTTATACTACATATACTTCTATTTTTACACGCTTTATATTAGCTTCACCTGTATGTATGTATGTATGTAACCGACCCCTTTGAGCTCGATTTTGTCCTACTTTGAACGATCAGATTTAATTCAAACTTTGCACACCTGTCAAAGACCGATGACAATGCAATAATCCGATCAAAGCATCCGATTATCCTAATTAGATTCGCCAGGATTAATTAATTTCTTTCCGCATTCCATGCGAGTAAGAGAGATAGAGCTAGTGCGCGAACTAGGCATGCGTGCAGTTCCAGAATTACTCTTTCGGGCACTCAAAAAAATGTAATTAAAAAATGAAAAATAAATAATAATTAAAAAAAACTAAAAAAACACGCTTTATATAGAAAACCAAACTAAAAGACAGAAAATAAATTTTAATAAATATTCATTAAGAATAATGTATTTTTTTTTAATAAATATAAGTTATTAATAGTTTGAATAAGAAAACAAATGTTTTATTTTAAAAAAGCGGGGGCGCTTTTCAAGATATTGTAGAAATGATAATCCTTCTCTTGTCTGTCAATTAAAGATTTATAACTATTGACACCATGCACCCTACGCTTCATTTACAATAAAACATTTGTTTTCTTATCCAAACTATTAATAACTTATATTCATTACAAAAATTACATTATTCTTAATTCATATAGTTATTAAAATTTATTTTCTGACTTTTAGTTTGGTTTTCTATATAAAGCGTATTTTTTAGTTTTGTCTAACTAATATTTATTTTTCAAAATACATACTTATATAGATTCTCGCTGTCCCTCGCGGTTTCACCCGCGTTCCCGAGGGATGTAACATTTTCCCGGCATAAAAAGTATCCTATGTTACTGCTAATACCTCCAAGAATATGTGTACAAAGTTTCATGCTGATCGGTTAAGTAGCCTTCGCGTGAAAACGTAACAAACAAACTTACATTCACATTTATAATATTAGTAGGGATTAATAGGGTTTTACACCCAGACACAGAACAAACAGACATGTTCATGCACTCAAATGTTTGTCCTAGGTGGGAATCGAACCCGCGACATGCGACTTGGCAGGGTCGCTAACCACCAAGCCCCGTAAACTTTCATAGTATCGCATGTTTCTACAACACATCTGTTACAGCGAGCGTCGATCGCGTGGCTAAGTCAAATTGCTCTAATTTTCTTAGCACATAATCTCCTATATAATGACAGTTTGTTGAAATCTACTCAAACTGTGCAATCAAACACAATTACGTTGTCTTTCTCTTGTTACATTTCGCTAACATTGCCCCGCGGCGTTGTCCGTGTAATTTGGAAAGTGCAACTTTTACATCATGGGCTACTCTACACCTCTATTTATAGTATCTACAATTATACTAGCCGTCTTTCGCGGTTTCACCCGCGTTTATCGATATCATATATCTATGAAAAATTCCGCGTCGAATGGTAGCAGTCCCATTCCGATACGTTCAGTAGTTAAGAGGTGATGGTGCGTCAAAGAAACACTATTTTCCTAAAATAGATAGATAGAAGATAATAAAGAGGTATAGTTTGTAAGTTAGGCTGATATAATAATTGATAAGGAAGTTATATATTTTGTTCTGTATCGAATAAAAGCCTAAAGTAAAACAACAAATTTAAAACTTTTAATTAAAAAAAAATATTATATTATTTACAATGTCAACGAACTACCGTAAATTGTTTTCTTGTTGTAATTCTATAATACTATTGCTCTTACATCACAGCCCTAGATAAGAAATATCATAGGGCTGTTACGCTCGAAATCACCAAACTCAGCCATGCAATTTTGAACTCTAATTCAATAACGATAAGATTGTATACAAATATTAATAATGGCTAATAATAAAGGTCGATTATATCCGTCACACTACACCGGACAGACACTCTCTACTACTTTCACTATAACAATACAGTATGTTGTTATTTTGACTTGCTACTGGATACTACGCAATGCGTATGCGTAGATTCTCATCTACTATCATCAAGGGAAAATAGTCCTTAAATAAAAGCCCTTAAAGGCGGGACAGTGGCAGTCAAAGAATGGCTTGATTGATCTAGACTGTAAATAAAATTATTCCGTAAAAATTTTGTAGCTTTTTGGGTTCCGTACTCAAAGGGACAAAGTCTACTGTCCGTCATTCCGTCTGGACTGTATATTTTATACCGTAACTAGGTGCACCCTGCGGCTTTGCCCGCTTTCAATCCTGGTTATAAACCTTCCTCTTGAATTACTCTATCTATTGCTGAAAACTTCATTAAAATTCCATGCATTGTTTACGATCCTATTAAGGACATACAGACAAACATTATTTTTTATGAATATAGAAGATAGGTAGATGCTTGTATTTTATACTTTATCACTACAAAGTATAAAACAAAGTCGCTTTCTCTGTCCCTATATCCCTATGTATGCTTAAATCTTTAAAAGTACGCAACGGATTTTGATGCGGTTTTTTTAATAGATAAAGTGATTGAAGGGGAAGGTTTTTATGTATAATACAGTGACATCCCACGGGAACGCGAGTAAAACCGCAGGGGACGGCTAGTATAAGTATATTTGAAACTACTATGCCACTATTACAAATTATAAAAATGAAATAAAGTTTGAAATTAAAGAACACCACAACACGAATTGTGCGTCAATTAACCACTTTTCTTTAAACTTTTGTAACAATGGAATCTAAATTCATTAGTCCAGTAATATTTATTTAATAAATACTTTAAAAATCTCACGCCAAATTGTGACTATCAAAAGAGACCTTATTGCAAACAGAATAACCACTGGCATTTGCCCGGCCGTATTATATTAAAAGCATAAATAGCGTAATAATTAACAAAGCGGTTATCATCCCCCTTATCAGAAAGTGAACGACCTCACGGCATGCAAGTGAAAGTGGCAAGTGGAACGACCACCTGCGAATATTTACCGTTTTATCCTCCAGTTATTTATGGCCAACCCTTTATCAGATTTCGGTAGTCATTTGACGCTTAATTCATAAACATATGCAATGTTTTGTGCAATATAGAATTGATGACTGTTTTCTTAGCCTATATTTACTTTTTTTGTTTTTTCAGTGGAATGTTCATCAAGCTAAATTGCGACCTTCGGTTTGGCAGTCAGAGCGTTAACCACCAAGCCAACTGGCCTGTCGAAATATAATGTCTATGTATGCTTAAATCTTCAAAACTACGCAACGGATTTTGTTGCGGTTTTTTTAATAGATAGAGTGATTGAATAGGCGAATGTTTGTGTGTATAATACATGTGACATCCCACGGGAACGCGGGTAAAACCGCTGGGGACAGCTAGTTATCTATAAAACCGGCAAAAAAAATCATGTCTGCTGTTTGGGAGCGCCCTTAAATATTTATTTTATTTTGTTTTTAATTTTTTTTATAGCGCCAACAGAAATATAACATCTGTAAAAATGTTAAATGTCAAACTTTTCTTTTTTAACGGTTCATGAGATACAGACTGACAGACAGACAGACAGACGGACAGCGGAGGCTTAGTAATAGTATCCCGTTTTACCCTTAGGTACGGAACACTAAAAACGGTTAACCATGGAAAAAATACGTAACTTATGGACCACTCCTTAAATATGTATATGTACCTATAAACGAAAATGGGAAAATGTTATTGTTTGAAATACAAGTGATCTGCATGTCTTCAATGTTTAACAAACAAGAATTATGTTTTAATAATATCTTTATTATGTAAACTTACGACATGAGATTTCAAAACAGCATTGTTTTGGTAATTATCCTAGATGATAATGATATGAATCTTAATTTCAACATGCTATATAATATCCGATATGGTCTAGTGGCTAGGATACCTGGCTCTCACCCAGGAGGCTCGGGTTCGATTCCCGGTATCGGAAAATCTTTTTGTGATGTTTTACGATTTTATTTTCATATTTCTCAAAAATAATCTTTTAACACATTTATAGATACATATCTTTTTGTATACACAACTGCGAATTTATTCCGTTTATTAGCTAATTATGAGAAACAATTTTAATTACACAGTTTGCAAAGAGAGGCACGCCATCTAGCCACCGGTAGCGGTACTTAATTAGTGAGGTTACTGGGTGCGGCGTATAATTCATGTGAACACATCCAACCATATAATTCTGAATGAAAGACATGTTTGATTTTTACATTATACTGATAAACTCCAGACATTTCTTGCATTTACACCGATAAACAAATTTGAAGCCAGTGATTTCAAAATAAAGCCCATTTCTGAAAATTTGCTACACGATGCCTTATGATAAATTATCGTTTCTGAAATTTTATCTCGAATAGACTATGTTTTAAATAAAGATAAAACATTTTCAGGATTGACACTTATATTATATCGTGCAGAAAATAACATTCTTCGGAAACGAGTGAAACCGTGGGGTGGAAGCTAGTGTTTAATAAATTTTGATGCAAAATCATTAATTATTATCGACACAGATTATTAATAGACTACCGATTAAGAGCAAAAAGTCAGGGCCGAATTTTGTTACAAGCATTCAAAATTATTGTCATATTAAACTTTAAAGTCGGCATAAAAATAGAAAACCATCGAGTAAACTTTAAAATTATTCCGTGAATAAATTAATAAGAGACTAACTCAGTGAAAATAGTGTTAAATCGTCAAATAAAAAGCTTGAAATGATCGTGACGAAGCAATTTGTTCCTTATCACAACGGCTTCATGGTACTTAATGGAACAACTTTACAATTTACATTTACATTAACCCTTATTCATATAACATAAGAGCTATAATCATACACTTTCATTTTTGTTCGAATTGTAAGTTCTGCAAATGATTTGCATTTAATTTTAATCTTAACACGTTGTGATAAAGGTGGTTTTTCTGTAGCTTTATACAAGGAAGTGTATGGCTTCCGTTGTCTGAAGGTGGGAAAGATTCTATCAATTGTTTGGTTAATTTGACCTTCCCTGATGAAACCACTTGGGTTGATGACATTACCTATCACAATACCTCAGTTACATCATTAAAGGTAATTATTCTGGGTGCTAACGACCTTCAATAGGACACGAGTGGGAAAAATATGCCCATTTTTTCAAAACTTGTGTGAGAAAAGTGAAGGAGGTTACATGTGATATTTTACTTATAAATGTTGCATAGAAATTTGAGATATCAACTTTTTTTATAAGGGTTTATAGCCACATACATTGCCTATTTTCTTATACTAGTGGTCGCCTTGCGATCGAAATTCAACCGTAAACTCATTTCTTTTAAGTTTGAACTTTATTGAGGCTTTTTTGTCAGAGTATATAACCTCTCTCTATGATCATTGCATAAAACTTTTTTTGAATTTTCAGTTTTACATTGGCTGTGTGAGCGTGAGCTATTTATATTGTAAACTACATATATGTTTATTATGATTAATTTAATGTATTTGTGACAGTAAATATTTCTAAATTTAAGCTTTCTTCACTCCTTCTTTATATAAATTTTAATAATTCCGAATCCCTGTGCGCAATATTCTTAAAATGGGGTCAAAAGTTTTCGCATCACGTATTAATATATAGATAGGGATCTAATAGGCCATTTTGACCGCTGTCACTATTGTAGAAAATGACACCCTAAGGCGTTATGATAAGGTTCATTAGGATCATAATACAATTAACCGTTGAATCAATATATAGACTTTATTTCAAAAGTGTTAAAGTTGACTTTTCTATGACAATCTAACCGTTAAAACGGGCCTTTCAGATCTCAAATTGTAATGACGAATGTATTTCATCGAAATGCTTTACACAAGAGTGCACAAAAAGAAGCATAGAGAATACTGTTAAGAGACAATGCCAGTTGTTAAAATGAGTTACATAGAGTGAGAAATTGAATCCTCAACCGTTCATTTCGTCAGTATTGAAATAGTTGACATGGTTCAAATGATGATCTTTAAAACATCAATTGATACACTATTTCGTTTTGTAACTTATCAATTCCAAGAATGTTTGTTGGCCAAACAAGCAGGCGTTGGTCACCGCCGTCTATGGACATTTGCAACACCAGGCATCGCCAATGCATTATCAACCCTGAGACGCGAAGTTAAGTCTCATGTGCCTGTAATTTTACTGACCTTACCTTTATAACTGAAACATAGTAATACAAGTGCACTACTGCTGCACGGTTGCAAGGAATTTCAGTGTCCAAAGGTTTTAGGGCACAGAAACACTGTGAAAACAAAAATTGTGGTAAAAAGTGAAAAAATCGATAATCGACGTGAGAACCAAAACGAAAAAGATTATATTACGCAAATGAACATCTATGTTATGCCATCAGATAAATTCAATTCGATATGAAACATCGATTACAACATGGAAAATATCGATTTACAATTCGCATCGACATACGTAATAAAGTTGGTCAACATAGATTAGATTGTTTTTTAATTACATTATTACAAACCTTACCTACTTTTGCATGTTATTGAACAGGTTCAGTTCTTTCATCATATTTTACTATTAATACAACCAGTTTACGATTCATAACCTTTATTATAGTATGTGAAGCCTTTTTTGACGTTTACGAATGTCAATGGAAAATTTACCTTATTCTTTCCTAGATAAGGTTCATTATCTATCGATTCAATTGTACATTGAATAATGAAGTAGATGAACCTTATCGTAGAGCTATTTAGAGCTGATTTTTCAATGACATTCTTAAAATATAAAGAGGACTTCATAAGTGGAACAGACTATGGTATTGAATCTAATAATAGGAATAAAATATTTTATTGAACCAATAGAATTCTATCGAGAAATCTTTGACTCATAAACGAGTTAATGGGTAGGTATGAGAATAAATTAAATTTACAATTAGACTTTCCATTTGAATCAAATTCTAAGCCGACAATCAGGCAGACGGTTCCCCTGATGGTGGTCACCCCAGCGCCGCCACTTTTGTAAAACTAGTGATATGGCTATAGTGCGTTTGTTCGAATTTAGCTCCGCTATAACTGAAGGGATATAGATGAAATGTGGTACACAAATAGAATATGTTCTGGATTTAAACACATAGGGAAGACATAGGGTTCGTGAAAGTGCGGGGCGAAATTCTAATCCTAACTAATATTTTTTATTGCGAAAGTGAATTTGTTTCTTTGTTAGGCTTTCACGGTTAAACGACCGATCTTGCTGAAATTTATCACATTCATAGCCTATGGTAAGAGGGACATACTTTTATAACATACTTTTTATCCGGAAGTCCGTGTGAAACCGCGGGGGACAGGACTGCCAGTTTAGAATATATTTTTAATTGAAAACCTATTTTATTATCCTACTTTCTGCTAATATTATAAACGCGAAAGTTTGTATGTATGGATCTTCCTCTTTCATGCTAAAACTGCCCAACGGATTTGGATGAAAATTGGCATATAAATAGAGCATATATTTGAATAACATATGGGCTACTTTTTGTCCCGGGAAAATGTCACATCCTTCGGGAACGCGGGCGACACCGTGGGGTCACGCTTTCAATTTGCCACTCAAGCATTTTTTCTACACCCACCGCACCTTTACAGGTTTAGGAAAAAATGGTAATTATTATATTTCGAGCTAAATTCTTAACAGATTTTTGACGCGTGATTTAACCGTATAAAAATTAAAAGTAAAAGCGAATTGAATCTCGATTATTGTAGTCATTAATACAAGATTCGTTCACGGTCGAACGATTGTAATAATCGGTATTTACTGTTAACCGTTAATATGATAGTTGTGATCGGTTATTGTCGGCACTGGGGCTGATGACACGTAGATCAATTAATTTGCCACGAGGTGTGATCGTCCAATAGGGATGTTAATCAGTGGCGTAGCTTGCCGTAGACGGGCCTGTATTATATTTTGTCGAGGGGCTCAAATGACAGATTAAAATGATTATGGACAATTTTTTGCTTACGTTCGGGGCCCGTGTAGCTCGGGGCCCCGTATCATTGATACGGTAGATACGGCGGTAGATACGCCCCTGATGTTGCTTGACATGTCAAATCAGCAACTTTTTGCAAATTGAATCTCTAAAAGATCAGCCGCCTTATTCAGCTAATACAAACTGCGTCGGCGAGCCGCTTCACGGAAGCCTCGGAGAGCTTATCTCTCACGTGATTAGTAGTATTAGCGTAGTTAGCGAAAGAGACAGAGCACGGAGGCCGCGACGAAACATCCTCGAGTAAGTGTCATTTTCCTTACAGAATCGAGCCCCAGATGCATTAGTATCTATGAAATTGCTAGTTGTGACCTACTTATAGCACTTGACATAAAATTGACATTTTCTGCCGTGAAGCAGTAATGCACCTGTATTACTGTGTTTCGGTAAGAAAGGTAAAGGGATGAAATTACAGGCACATGATACTTGATACTTAAGAACTTCACGACTCTGGGTCTACGCATTGGCGATGTCCATAGTGTTGTTAATACAAAGTTGTAAGGTGGACCGTCTGCTTGTTTGCCAGCCCATGTCGTATAAAAAAAATTACTTTGTTTATTAGCATAAGTTGCATAAACTCTCTAATCCTAGAGTAAACCCAGCAGCTTGGCTGTAATTGAAACATAAACATCAAATGCGCACTTTCGCTCAATTTTGTAATATTGGATAACCAGAGATAAACAGAGCCCAGTTTCCAAGCTCGATGACAAAGAAAGTGTAGTAATATGTGTGAAACAAGTTGAAATGCGTACCAACTACGCAAGCAATGCGTTCTAAATGTGAGCACAAACAAACTTTCGCTACTCCACCTGACACTGGCTTGACGTAACTAAACGCGTAGCAATGCGTAAAGATTCTTTTCTTTTATTATGTAGTGTGAGAGAATAAATAAATATCCTGGGACATTCTTTACACGCGACTACATTTAACTGAGGTTGAACTATGGAAACCAGATAGCTGACATACTACACATACTACTTTTTCTTCTAAATACATACTTTGATAGATAATCACACCCAGACAGATCAAATAACTGATTATAAACTACATTCAAAATACATATATATGACTACTTCTGTTCTTTAACTGATTGAGAGCTACACGTTAGTATTGATTGCCAGTTGGATCGGCGTAAAATATAATATAATAAATAAAATCATCATCATCATCATCAGCCGTCTCCATCTCCGTCCACTGCTGACGACATAGGCCTCACCTATGGCACGCCATGGTAATGGAAAAAACAATTTTCATTTACTAAACGGTTGATATGAATGTTAAACTAAAATAAGCTCTATATGTAGATTAAAAAGACTTACAATAGATACACAATGCAAAAAGAATATAGCGTCTAATAAGATGTGCCTATCTCATGGCCTCTTATGGAAGTCTGTACACAAGGTGCAAATTACAGTAAATGAACTGCTGTGCCTTTACCATGAGTTTTCAACGTACGTACTCGTTAGCGACGGCGTAAAACATTTCTATGGCAAATCTGTACAGCGCCACTAGCGGTCACCTAAAGAACTAAAATCGATAGCACGAGTCGATAGGTAAAAAACCTATCGAAATGTAAACACTAGTGAGTAACGTTTGCTATAGAAATTCGGTACCATGAGTCACAAATTTGACAGTTGCTATCGAGAAATACTGTATCGATAGTAGTTTACTCGCTAGTGACTAAAGTATGTTTCGATAGCAACTCATGGTAGAGGTACTGATCTAAAACACATCACAATCGCGCGAAGTAATGATAGAGTATAAGAAGGTTAATAAGTAGTTTGTCGCCTCAAATATCAGTTTGCAGTTAGAGGCGATATTCTAGTGGAAAATTTGGATGGGCCAGTTGACTTGGTGGTTAGAAACGGACTTGGTTTCGATTCCCTAAAGCACGTTCATCTCTCATCCAGGCATGGTATCGAGTGCGCCAAAAGCTGGGTTGTATGGAAAATGGAACACCGTGCACACACCGTGATGTTGCGCGATGTACTAGTTTCCGCACTATGGTGATATGACGATTCGATGTTCGTGCACAGGGGCAAAACATTTTGTGCACGAACATGTCTGTTTGTTCTGTGTGTGTATATATATCTAATGCATTTTAAGATTTAAATAAATCGTATATATCGTAAGTCAGTTATCTGGTTTTCATAGTATCTGCTTAGTTTAGGGTCAGATGGACGTGTGTAAAGAATGTCCCGGGAGATTTATTATCACTATTAAATTGATGACAGACCTAATGATAACTGTTCAGTTGTGCATCAAACTAAATTTATTAACCTCTCTTTCTTTTCCACTAATTGAAAAGGGTAAGGGAGGTTACATACATGCGACATACCAGCTCTTTTATTCACCAAATACAAACCTATTTGGTGACCCGGCTGAACGAAACCTCAAAAAACGGACCTCTCGCGTGCTCGTGTATTTAGTGAAAGAGACAACACTATGGTAATAGTGAGTTTGACAGAGTTTCTTTCTCTCGTCTTATTGAACTAGAAAGAGATGTAGCTATAAAGACTTCATTACGTTTAGCGATGAATAACAGAATTGAGAGCATCAACAGTGTTTATTAACGCAGCAAAAACTTTGCAAACAACCAAGCGAAACTTTAACAAAATTTGATTGCTCTCCTTCTCTAAACCTCTCTCTTTTATGTGTTTGGCAGTAGTTGTACGTTGATTCTTCCAACTAACATTATTAATAGGAAAGTTTGTGAGGACAAATATAGATGTTTGTTACACTTTCACGCAAAATCACTAAGCGGATTTGTAAGAAACCTGGCAAATAGATAGTTGATAACCTGGATTGTCAGATAGGATACTTCTTACCCCGGGGAAGTGTAAAAAAAAACCTCGAGAACGCGGGTAAAACCGCAGGAGATAGCTCGTTTATAATTATTATAACCATTAACTCTCACTTCACATTAGGTAATGATGAATCTGTCCATGCCATCATTTTTACAAACGTCGAGGAACGAGCGCTCGGAAAGCGGACCTCTCATGTGATTGCGCAGTTAAAGAATGAGACAGAGAAAAGAGGCCGCGACAAAATCGATAACCTTGTGTCATTTACCTTACAGAATCAACCCTACATAGTTGGTACCGATAATTATGTGGCTGGCTTTGGTTTCTATGAGCTTCAGTTAATGTGAGAAAACCAAAACTTTGTTGTAGTTGACTTTGGAAATATTTTGTTACTACTTACCTGCCCCGGCTTCGCTTGAGTGGGGTAATACAAATGTATTATACACATAAACCTTTCGGAGGAAATTCTCTAAGTGATGGTAGAACTTAGAATCTATTGCTTAGTTGAAAAGATATAAGCAGATAAAGAGACAGATAAATATATATTTTGATTTTTGGAGATAGACAAGACACCGTGACTGTTTCTATAAAGGCTTCAGTTTGGCCCGTCTTAGGACAAATATTCCCATGGGGCACCGAAAGTTTGAGGTCCTAATAATAAGCTCGAAGAAACTAATAAACAACAACCTTTTTCGAAACTAAATTAAAAATATATTTTAATCGACTAAAACTAAAAATCGAATGATTACATGATCTACCTGTATACGCCAACAGGTGCGAATGTGTTACGAAATATCTCCACGTGGGTATTTAGAGTTTATTGAGACATGAATGGGCCTTGACATACCATAAAGTAGGTACCTATTACTCATTCAGTGACTTGAGAGCGTATTGTAATGTTACAAAGTACTGCACTCACATAGATGTATGCTCAATGTAGTATTTTTTGAAATAGTAAGCACTGACAGCCAGTTGGCTCGCGGCTTCCCAGGACAATTACTTGTTTGCGTGTATTATGTCTGTTTGTTCTGTGCCAGGGTGTAAATATCATTAAAAGTATGTATTAAAAGGAAATTCAATATCAGTTATTTGGTTTCCATAGTAGAAGCTATTTTAGTAACATTTTATAATGAATAAATCCCCACCTTTTATGAAATTACCATATACTAACTATGACGATAATTTTTATTCAAACGGACAATTCATTAAATGTTCGACCCTGCACTATTTTATAAAGGTCACTATGTTACCAATAAAACAAGTACTAGCTACCCGACAATAGATGGCGTTGTAATTTAAAATCAATTAGTTTTCGAATCTATTGGAAAGCGACAAAGTGGAGCGTACGTGAGTTTTGCATGGTTTTGCTAAACGTTCAAAATGTAGGTATACACAAAAATCACAGACAAATGAAAGTGATTTGTTTGCATGTTTTTTGTTTAGATAGAAATTTTAGGAAAGTAGATTTTACTATAGAATGGCTCTTTTAGTATTTATTGGGTACATTCAATATTTGATCATATATCGTTTTTAATGTTGCATACCGACGTTACAAAAGTAATATTTACCAGTAATTATCCCACTAGTATTATAAATGCGAAAGATTGTGAGGATGGGATGTATGGATGTTTGTAACGCTTAGACAATGGACCGAATGGATTTGGCTGAAACTTGGCACGAAGTTAGAGCATGCTTTAATAATTTTTTATTTTATTATTTACTAGCTGTCCCCCGCGGTTTTACCCGCGTTCCCGTGGGATGTCACATGTTTTATACATAAAAACCTTCCTCTTCAATCACTCTATCTATTAAAAAAAACAGCATCAAAATCCGTTGCGTAGTTTTAAAGATTTAAGCATACATAGGGACATAGGGATATAGGGACAGAGAAAGCGCCTTTGTTTTATACTATGTAATGCAGACGGGATTTCGATTGATCTCAATCTCATGATGGTAAGTGAAGATGAGGCCGAAGATGCTCTGTAATAACATAAAGGTTATATACTTATTATCACCGGGAAAATGAAACAACCCACGGGAATGCGCGGGACAACGAATTCTGAATAAAGTAGTATTTGAAAAAGAAATAAAAAGAGAATTTTTCACACATGTTTCTTTTAGTTCTTTAATAGACTAAATTATTCAACATTTAAGAAGTAAGTATTTCATATACGAGTAAGCCTTACAAGGAACAGCATTTATATTATTATCAACTAACTAGTTACCTTACCGCGGTTTTACTCGAGTCCCCAAAGGACAGTACAGCTTTCTATCAGTTAAAGACGCACTGATTACGAAAATTACTCTAAAAACTACAAACTCACAAAATTCGTACGGTCTCTTTATTATCCTCCTTCCTTGAATTATACTTAAATGCGAAGGTTTGTTACTCTATCACGCAAAAACTACAGAACAGATTTGAATGTAACTTGGCACATAGATAGAGCATACCCTGGAATAACATATAGGATACTTATTATCCCGGGAAAAAGTAACACCCCTCGGGAACGCGCGAGAAACCGCGGGTGACAGCTAGTATAAACTAAAGTTTAGTAGCGTTATAAAACATAGCATTAGTTTGAAAAGTTAATTTATTTTTAATTTCACGATTAAAAAGGGTTATTGTTTCAATAAGCCGTGACGTTCGTCCTATAGTTCTATAGAAACCATAACAAACACCATTATACTTCAAACAATAGTTAGAATGGATTTAATTGCTCCGTAAAATGAACTGCGATCTATATCTTAGAGTATTGTTTGATAGTACACTCAGTTAGATATATTTCAGACTAGGTGGACTAGCTTTTCTTTTGTTTTATAATTATAAAAGCAAAAAATATACCTGTATGTACTTATGTACGCACGTTAGAAGTGTAGCGGAGCTACTTATATCTAGACCTATTTACTAACTTAATCTAGACTTATTTACTTACTTATTTCTAAACTTATACTCGAAATGATTGGTGAGAAAAACTGCACTAAAAGCATTTGTCTTTAATATTAAATCGTGAAATTGATTTTTGTAGTGTCCAAACTCTTTGCATCTGTCTGTAGCAACGAATACAATTTGTTAACGTTGTGAGGTTGTTATTGACAATAATATTATTGACACTGACAGTTGCCGATTGCCAAAAAGAAGTATAACTTCAAAAACTATAAAAAGTAAATTTTCTCTCAAAACACACAAATTAGTAATGACTGTGTGACATGAAAAGAAAGAAGCCTACGACTTAGCCTAATGTTGAGGTTTTACCCACAACGTTGATATTCTGTCATCGACCTTTACAATGTCAAGTGGGCCCACAAACAGTCAGTAAGTGGTCACCACCGCCTATGGACATTTGCAACACTGTTGTCGACCCTGAGACGTGTAGTTGTTAAGTCTCATGGGCCTGTAATTTCGACCCCCTTATCTTTCTAACCGAAACCGTCATACAAGTGTTCTACTGCTTCACGGCGCTAATGGGTGCGGTGGTAGCACTTCCCCAACGCAACTCTGCATTAAGAATTATTTAACTTCTAAAAGGTTATTCTAACTTTATTTATAGCAATGTAATAAAATCTTAGTAGTCGATTTTAACATACTTCCAATTGGCCAATCGATTTGAAGCTGCAAGTATGTGAGAGTCGCAACACTACACAATAATTTGATGTCATCGAGCTGATCTGACGATGGAGCCAGGCGGTGGATAGTAAAGCTTTTCAGGTATTCCCTCGTGTTTATGCTAATTAGTTTTTTTTTTACAAATCCTATACATAACATTTTGTAACGTAACGAGAGTCTATTACCTTGTCAAGTTACAAGTATTTAGTTAGTAGTATGTGATAATTGCACAGTTTTACTTTTACAACTTCTGTGTTATTCATTTTTAGGTCAAATGAATCTGTACTAATAATATACAGAGAAAGCGCGAGTTTGGGAGCTTGTATGGATGCGAAGCATATCTTCAGCTAATCAAAAAAATCTTTCACCTATTAAAGGGTACATTATTCGTAAGAACAAAGGATACGTTATAATGCCGGGATACGTAGAATCCTTAGCAAATGCGGGTAAAACCGCGGCACGGAAAGCTATCAGAAATATTGTTGTGATTGTTTGTCTGACTGTACGTAAACTACGTGTAGTTATTCGATTTTAATCTGCGGTTAAACGTGAAAGTTAAATATTAGGAGTTTTATTATATCTTATAAGCTTACGAAGATCGATGTAACAATATAAATTGCCTTGTTGGTTATTTTCACTTTTTGATCACAGATGATAAAAGTTCATTGTAATGGACGGTCCAGTTGGGTGAAGAAGGACAAGCATTTGTGTGCATGAACTTGTCTGTTCGTTCTGTGTCTGGGTGTAAATATCTATGTAATCCTTTTTTACTTATATAATATACTAGCTGTCCCCCGCAGTTTTACCCGCGACTCGGACGTCTGTAATACGCGAACTGTAAAACGCGCGTAGTTAAAGTAGTTTTAGTTCTTTAAAGTTCTCGCATTTTCTCAATTATATAATAATATATAAGTAGTATTGAGGTGATAGTGCGTCAAAGGAATTTTATTTTCCTTGTAAATATCTTTTTATTGCCAGAAAAGATTGCAAGAAGAGAATTGATAGAAGATATAGTTATCTTTTTAGAATCGCTTTTTCGTTTCATCTAGATTCAAATCACAACGGTTATAAAAACTTCAAAAATTCCTTATTACCCAACTCGCAATTCCTACCGCGACAGTTAAAGCAACCCATCACAATGTCGGACGCAACAACGCCTTTAAATGTGAAAATGTTAAGTGAATCCGAAGATTAGCATAAGTATATATGAGAAAGCCGATTGTCAAGCACCTGATCAGTAAGTCACTTTCAATTTTTATTGTGTAACAAAACGACTTGGTGTACAATAGATTTCTATAGAATTTGAAGTGAGATTTTTAATAGATTATTAATTACTTGCCAATAGGCGCAATTCTGTTGAGTATCAAACTAAACTAAACTATGTTAAAAGAGTGATTTTTTTTATACCACTTGGGCCGACAAACAAGCAGACGGTCCACCTGATGTGAAGTGGTCACCGCCGCCTATGGACATTTGCAAGAATAAATAACGTATACATCCACCCTCACAAACATTCGGAATTCTAATATTAGTAGGACAAGCTTTACTACCCGTGGTTTCACATGTACTTGATTTGAAGTGTGAGAATTTTTCAACTGTTGGAGATTACAAACTCATAAATTTTTCATTCTCTCTTTTGATATTAGTATATATTACTTATTGTATCTAGTATACAGATAAAACTCTTAATAAATAAATATTAAAAATTTAAATAAAAATAATAATTTTAATTTATTCTAGACCACGTTTGGGGACCATTCTGTTTAAATTACCCTAATTTAAACAGCCTGTTCGTTAATTTTGCGGTCCCCGACGCTAAAGTTTACAAATATTAGAATCTTTGATTTTTATCATTTTGCTACGGAACAGCTGACACTTTCACTATGACAGTTATCACGTTTTGGTGAGCCGACAACGCCGTGAACTGTTAGTATGCCTCTAGAGATGCCGAAAACCGTACTGTCAATAGAAAGAGTAAAGTCTATTACGAGATCTATGGGTTTTATTCTTGCGTCACATTGTTTAACACTTTGTTTATTTTTTATGATTTCACGTGGATTTGACTATTGGTTAAATGTACGTTGTTTTTGTTATGAAACCTCTAGAGTTTATTGGCCTTTTTTATGAAGAACTAGCTGGCAAAGCGGGCAAAGTCACAGGGACTTTGCCCGCTTTTCATCCTGGTTATAAACCTTCCTCTTGAATTACTCTATCTATTGCTGAAAACTGCATTAAAATCCATTACATAGTTTACGATTCTATAAAGGACATACAGACCAACATTCATTTTTATATATATATAGATATCTGGTTTCCATGGGCTTTTAGGTCAAAGCTATTGTGTTGAATAAGTTGAGTTTTGTATGGAATAAGTACTTATGGCATCATAATTGTAATACATCAAAAGATACACTCTTTGACGTTGGATCGGTACTTAATAATTTAGGTTATATTTTTTGATATTCGACACAGTTAGTGTTTGCAGTTGTTTTACAGTGGTTAGTGTTTCATCATTTATCTTGAATACATGAAAGTTACCTATTGTATGATGATATAAATGAACCTTATCACAAAGCTAAAAGATTAATTTTTCTATAACATACTAAAGTAAAAATGTGGTTTCTTATATTAAACAAACTACTGTTTCTCGTATTTCCTCTTACTGTTTTAGAGCGTAAATAATGAGTGTCTGCTGTAACCATAACAAAGTTGCAATTACACGTAATCCATGGGGTTATTATGCAATACCATGAACGCTATGAACAGTTTGTGCAATGTTATTCTTGACAATCGAAGAATTGACCTCTTGTTTTATTTTTTGTTGATATTAAGTAATATGGGTCCGCCCTGAATCGTAATTTGGCATGGTTATACATATTCATCACGCCTACTACGTTGTGAAATCATGAAACTGGTATCATGAAACTGAGATGTTTTTAATGAGAGTGAAATTGTACTCAAACTCTCAATCTCATAATGTTGTCAGTACGGTAAGAACCCACAGCACCCTGGGCTTTGAATCTGTATACAAAATGACACTGTTTCGTCGCGGCCTCTATGCTCTGTCCCGTTCGCTTACTAAGCAATCACCTGAAGGTATGCTCTCCGAAGCCTCGTTGCGCGGGGACCCTCTGCACTCGCCGAACTTCGTTTATGGTTGTAAGAGTCATCAGATGCTACCCCTACTATGCGTTCGGCCTGACATGCACCCGTGATTACTACTTATACATATAAACCTTCTTCTTGTATAAAAGATCTAAGCGTACCAACAGCGAGGGCAACTTTGAAGATGAACCTTGTCATAAAGCCATAGGTTTCATTTTTGAATGACATTCGTAGAAGTGGTTTTGTGACTGTACCTGCAATGTTCTTAGATAAAGGTTACTGAATCACCAACAATGCTAAACATCCTACGCTACAAATGTACCTATAAAGCGGTGTAGAACGGAACTAAACATTAACTGTTAGGCATAAGGTTGAGTTTTGTTTAACTTTTTGACTATCGCCAGGCTGTGCTAAGTCACAGTTGGTGTACTTCACAAGGTCGGTAAGCTTACATCTTATATGTTTCATGTTTTTAGGGTTGCCACAAGTAATTTTATTAAAATGTACTCGTAGTCGCCTCGGGCGCTGGTATAACACCAGATTCTTGGAGGGTTCGGTTCTCGGGTTGTGTAAGGTAATATTGTAGTATTATTGAAGCATAGTTTTTGGAACGAAGTTCCTTATCGCGCGTTGTGAAAGGGGGCTAGACGGAAA
The DNA here is from genome assembly GCA_907165245.1 of Habrosyne pyritoides. Lineage (NCBI taxonomy): Eukaryota > Metazoa > Arthropoda > Insecta > Lepidoptera > Drepanidae > Habrosyne > Habrosyne pyritoides. The sequence goes on along the minus strand of OU015607.1, from coordinate 8,554,501 downwards.
AAATTCATACGAAAAGTTGTAACGACACTTTTTTTCGAAATTTAAATGATATGGTTTGTTTTTTTCATAATTTATTTTAAGGCTGCATACAACATGTTTAAAATTCTGTTCCATTTATAAATTAGTATAATTAGTAATTATTAGCCCAGTCTTGATCTTTTATTGAAGACCTAATACTAAAAACGAGAGATTGCAAGTTTTTCTCAACACCGGTCCTCAGCGTTTTGGTCAATTCCAATGCGTATCTTCGTTCCATCCGGGTGTCCCTTGACACCTCTCAAGTTTTTTTTCTGTATATAGTATAGGCTTTTGAACCACAATCAGTCAAATGATGTGGCCGAAGATGGATCCAGGTTATAAACTATTTATGTGCCAAGTTTCATCCAAATCCGTTGGGGAGTTTTTACGTGAAACAGTAACAAATATACGTACATCGATCCTCACATACTTTCGCACTTATAATAATGGCGGAATAGGATAATTGGATTTATTTTAACAATCCCAAAACTCGAATATACTTTGATGTGGCAGCCCTGCATGCAGTTGTGACATGTTGCGTCATTGTAAAACGCGGGTCATTCATGTAAGTGACTACATAAATGATTTAGTAATACGAGCTAGTTGTCAGACTATTGAGGACTATTATGTCAGAAGATTTGTCAAAAAAGCCTCTGTCTAGTGACCAGATATTCGTCTAACACTAGGTGATGGCTGTTTTTGGACATTTTTAGACGGAGATTTCATTAAAATTAATATTATAGTTTTGTATAATAATTGTATTATAAATTTATTGTATTATAGATTGTCATGCAAAAAGTACTTAACATTATCGGTATTGGTTTATATGTGATTTTACCCGCGTTCCCGTGGGATGTCACATGTATTATACATAAAAACCTTCCTCTTCAATCACTATATCTATTAAAACCGCATCAAAATCCGTTGCGTAGTTTTAAAGATTTAAGCATACATCTTTAAAACTAGGGATGTAGCGACAGGGAAAGCGACTTTGTTTTATACTATGTAGTGAATGATTCTTAACTTAAGGGAAGAGGGTTTATTTTTCAATGACATTCTCACCTGTCAAAAAAGGTTTTTTGTGACGATTTTAATGTATTTCTACATATAATAAATCTGTAGACGTGGCGTTTCTGTTCATTAAACATATTGAGAAAACCTTTTGTAGGATAACAAATAGAACCCTTTACTACCATATTTGTCTGTTTGTTTATTTTTTGTTTAATAAAAAATTTTTAGATAGTCCCCCTTAGTCACAATTTCTGTTTGCGCGTACTTCTTTTTAACTACGCAATAGATTTTTATGTCCTTTCCACATTCATTTATAAGATTTCTTCTGGCAGGTTTATGTGTATTTCATGTTATCTCACTCAAACAAAGCCGGGGCGGGTCCCTAGTCTTTATATATAAAAATCAAAATGTTTATGTTCCTTATGGAATTATAACGGCTGGACCGATTGTGACGTAACTTTCAGTGACACAAAGCTGATATAAGGAGTTATCTAATTACTTTTAACCCAGGGAAAATTTATTATCCCTCGGGAACGCGGCTTAAACCATGGGACACAGCTAGTAGGCAATAAAAGTAAATTCCATCTGAATAATATCAAGCTAGGCATTCTGACTTGAAAGACAAGATATAACAACAAAAGGCATAGCTTGTCGACCTTGCAGACTGTAGGTGCGGACTTTCTTCCATACCGACTCGGGCGTTCGCTTTGAAGCTAAAGAAATATAGCCATTATATATGCGCATATTTAGCGAGTACTTTTATTATGTAGTCGCCATTGGTTAGGGCGCGGATTTAGGATTTTGTTCATTTAGAAGGGTATAGCCGGTGAAATGACAGCCACATGAGACTTAACAACTACACGTCTCAGGGCCGACAACCCAATGCCGATGGCCCTGGTGTTGCAAATGTCCATAAGTGGTGATTTGTCGGCCCTTGTGAAATAAAAATAATTCAACCAGATAAATCATATATATCTAAATATAAAAGGAGAAGCTGACTGACTGAAATATCAACGCAGGGCCTAAACTATAAGGGTTAGAAACTTGAAATTTTGCACAGGGGTTCCTTTTATAACGTGGGGGAGTATTAAGAAAGGATTTTTGGAAATTCACCGCCTAAAACGGGGGTGCAAAATTTATTATTATTATTATACTTTATTGTACACCAATAATTTACATTTAAAACTTACATAAGAAATGTCATGTACATAGGCGAGCTTAACTCAAATTTGAGTTTTCTACCAGCAAACCTTTGAGTGATAGAGATAACTACATATGTATATTGAGGGCAAGATCCAGTGTACAATTTGTAACAGCTAGTAGTACGTATTCAAATTTGTATACATATGGATATTTTCACTCAGTCCGAACAAACTGCAAATACATATTTGTGTGCGTAAGTTAAGATTCTAATCAACATGTTCACGGGCTTCAAATAGATAGTATTCAAGAAAATTCATTTAGAGAGCCTCATAGGCTTATTCAATAAAGTTCATTAACATTGCCTGACGAGGTAGCCGCTGATATACAAGACACGATAATGAATGGTTGTCGGCGCTGTATCGTTTTTTCCTTGAATTGTGAAGCAAAAACGACTCGAACACTCGAACTGGTCGGTGGTGAAATTGCAATTTCAACGAATTTTCGGCACGTAGTTAATCATATTAAAGTGACTTCTGAGTGGCCGCTCGTATTCCGAATGAAAACAGGCCACGTGCGAGTGGGAGTCTTTGTAGGATTCCGTACTACAATTAATTAATATTGAAGTAAAAACTTCTTTAGCGGCGTTGAGCACTTTTTCACGTTTGCCGGCATTCCCGAAGTGCAACCCGTTGTTTTTTAGCTATTTATTGAAAACAAGGTGTTTTCTATTACTTCGGTAATTTATTCATATGGGTGGAATTGTTTCGTGAGCCCGATTGACGGGTTTTTAATCCAACTTAAAAAAATGGAGGAAATTCTCATTTCAATAGTTGTAACTTTATGTTGTATATCAGTTATCTGGTTTCCGTAGTACAAGCTCAGCTTGGTTTGGGATCAGATGGCCGTGTGAAATTAATGACCCGGGATATTACATATTTCGAAGAAAAATCAACTGCATACCTATATCAGTCCAAAAGTTACAGCCCTTTAAAGGCAGGACAGAATTACTAAGCTTGGGTTATTGTTGGATACGGAACCCATGATACGATATTAGAGCCGAAAAAATATATTGGAGACCGTTTCTCAGCGGTACACAATAGATTCATAATAATTAAATATTTTATGAATGAAATTAAATTCCCACGAATAATAACAGAAACAAACAACCACATATTGATAGATTCGATGTATTGTCTACTTACAATACGAGGGGCAAGAACAATCAGACATCTCTCATGGATAAATAAAGACGTATTCTGCTAATGCCAACGCTCAAATGCCGGCCATAAACTGTAATGTAAATTGGATTCTAAATTCTTAGGGATAAAACACAAATTTGAAAAATTTTTGTCCTAAAATTGTGATTACTTTCGAACTTCACTTATTGAAAACAAGTCACAGATAGTCTTTTTTTTTAAGTAGCAGATATCTTAGTGCTGAGTTTGTCCGAGGAAGTACCTACCACTACCGCATTTTCGTCGAAGCAGTAGTGCACTTGTATTACAGTATTTCGGTTAGAAAGGCCCAGGCACATATGTTAGGGTCAACATCGCATTGGCGATACCTCTGGTGCTATGGACATTTGCAACACTAGGAGCATGGTTAATGCGTAGTCGACCCTGAGAAGTGAAGTTGTTAAGTAATGTAATTTTACTGGGATTTCATCATTTTCAAGGGTACCTTTCTGACTGAAATACAATACAAGTGCACTACTGCTTCACGACGGAAATGGGTATGGTGGTAGTAAGTACCTCCCCGGACGAACTCTGCACTAAGTCCTCTGATACTTCTCAAATTTCTAGTGCTTATGTTTTTTTTAATTAATTTATATGTTTAAAAATATACGGGCCCCTAAAATAATGCATAACCAACATACACTTGTTGGTATTTTTAATAAAAGTTGTATATCAATGGGTGATCTTTACAACGCATTTACAAAGAATTTTATAATGAAAGTTGTTACTCTGACATGATGCAATTTCGGTTGTGGTCTAGATCACTGGAAAATTATTATAGTTTATGATCATTATAGAGAAAGGAAATACTTGTGGTGAAACTGACTGAAGTCTGGGTGAAGTCTGGGTCTAAGTTTACGAGCATATTACCAAAATGTGAAATCTAATAGGCCCGAATTGACAGGTAAAAGAGTCAAAGAAAAATCATTTCTATCATTCTTAAAATAGGGTTCATCTATTGATCCGGTAGTTAACTGCATGATGATGCTGTTGAACCTTATCATAACATCATAGGGTTCATTTTGCTATAACATTCTTAGCTGTCAAAACGGACCTATGAGATCGGATTTAACGGTTGTAAAGGCCGATTTGACGTTTAAGAATATTATAGAAAAATGAACTCTATTGCTTAATCTAATCTAATTGCTGCTTCATCATACAACTAACTATTGAATTTAATTAATAGATAACATAATATAATAATAGATCAACCTTATTTAGAAAGTGTTAAAGTTTGTTTTACTGTGACATTTTTAAATGTCAAACGACGCACCATCACCTCACAACTACTGAACATATCGGGATGGGACTACTACCATTCCACGCGGAATTTTTCGTAGATGTTTATACGCTTAATATGATATTGCTAAACGCGGGTGAAACCACAGGGGACAACTAGTATATTATAAACGCGAAAGTTTGTGAGGACGGATGTATGTATGTTTGTTACTCTTTCGTCCAAAAATTACCTAACGGATTTGGATGAAATTTGGCACATAGATAGTTTGTTACTTGGATGAACACATCTTATTTGATTTTTATCCCACGGAAAGGTAACATACCTTCAAAACGCGGATGAAACCGCGGGGGACAAATAGTTTGAAATAAAATGTAAATTCTAAAAAACATTGAGTTAGCACAAAACTAGGAAAGCAGTATAAATATTTAGCATTGCAATGTTAAATAAAATGTCACGTAATGTTATAATTTGTATGAGACATGCACTTCTGTCACGCACATGTCAATGTCAAATTTTTGAACGTGTCTTTGTCTATTTTGTTATCTGTAATACCTAGATATTAAAAGATTCCAAGTTTTTAGATACATATTTTATTTTTCAATAGAATTCCATCCAGAATAATTGGAGGATTTTTAAGAATAGTAGGTTTATTGACACTTAGACGATATCAGACATAAAATAAAAAGAGAACAATAAATAAATATTAAAAAAGAACAATGAAAATGTTTAGTCTTGAAAATTTTGAAAGTTATAAGTTGATAGAAGTTAAAGAAAGTTGAAAGAAGAGAAGTTATACAGGCTGTTACAAACCCCGAGGCCATTCACAATATTAAAGAACCGTAGTAACATACCCCAAAAATTTTGTTGTTGTAAATAAATAAATATAAAAAACTGAATTTTATAATGAAAAATAGAAAAACTATTAAAGTAGACAATTATTAGGTAAAAAAAGGTACGTAGGCCTTTCTGTTAAATAATCTGGTTCCCTGACACGACAGCTTACTAGGGTTGTTGGCTTTGATAATTAATTATATTTTGTAACACGTTGTTTAAAAGGAATCCCATAAAAACATGAAATATACGATGCCCTATTGCAAGTCAATCAATATACTACAACAATTTTAAAATTATCAATATGTATATAGATAACTAAGTACCTACCTACTTGTTTACTTATCCTTCTTTCCCTACCGGAGCTGTTTTTTTTTCGCAACTTTCAAAACTTGTACTGATAAATAAACAGTGATAAAAACTCAAAACACAATCTCAAACGGCCTTAAACTGACCTTAAGGCAAGTTTACATAATTCACTCATTGTTTGACTTTACACCAACAACGTCTAAAACAGTTGTGCAAATCAAATACAACCGATTATGTATTCTAACGCTATTGCGATAAGAATTATAAATGCGTGACTGATGGCAAAGGTAAATTGGTCAAGTGTGTATTACCAAATAAATGCCCCATCCGCTTATAAATTCGTTAAAGATGGCCTATAGATAGTGTAACGGCTTTACAACTTGAGATGTTGAAATTAACTTGTCAAAAATTATAAAATAACGGTAAATAATTGGTGAAGGATAATGAAACTTACCACGTTCTGAATAAAGTTGCTGGCCGATTGTTAATTGGATAAATCTGAAAAGAACAATTCAATGTTAATTTGTCACGTAACAATACAAATTAGTTCATCTACTTAACAATAGATGGCGCAGAATTATATTTTCATTACGCAATGTCGCAACCCGCACGCACAAAATTGCGAAAGCTATCAGCAAGTTAATTACCGGTCTCATAGCTATTTATGAACGTAAACAATCGCAGATACAGTGATTTGGAATGTGGGCCGACTTGTAACAGGTATTTTCATTGTTTAGTAGTCGATGCGATTTGCATACGCGTTATTTCACAATCCTATCTAAGCACCCGGTGGCCTATGCTCATAAATTGGTTCTTGCAACATAAAATTGGTAGCAAACCAGTTGTCAGCTTGCTTGTTGTGAAAAAGTACGATCATGGAATATAAAACCACAACAGAAAAATACAAAAAGATATGCCCCGGGTGAGGATCGAACTCACGACCTTAAGATTATGAGACTTACGCGCTGCCTACTGCGCTACCGAGGCTTATGATAACGGTGTCGAAATAGGTCATCACATTGTTAGCAATAAGGAATTTTAAAGAGAAATTTATACCATAATATAATTCACTGAAAAATTGTTTCATTTTATGCTACAATAAATAGGTAAAGTACATTTACTGATCCAATATTCAATTATATGATAAACCTTATTATAAAGCCATAGGATTCATATTTCAATGACGCTGATAAAATAGTTGCAAATGAACCAAAAACAAATCAACCGCAAACAAACACATGAAATACATTGCCTGTCAAGTCATCAATACATCAAAGATAGATAGGCAGTCGATAAACAGTGCAAGCACGTTTTGTAACGTCTCACTTTCACTTAATTATGCTAACTGCGCGATCTTCACTTCGCTTGTTCACGGCTGGAGTAGCTTGGCTCTTATTGTATTGTTTTTCATATCTATGGAAGTACATTTATGTGGTTATTGAACTATCCTTTAGGAGTTTTTGAAGTGGAAACTTCTTTAGCGGCGTTGAGCACTTTTCTTGGCATGGGTATAAAATGTTAAACTCGCGTCAGGACACGTGACCTGATCGAAAATTCATAAGACGTTAAAGATCCAGTTTTCGCTTCTGCCGGCGCTCCCGGAGTGCAACCCGTTGTTTTTTTTTTAATGGGCTATTGTCTATATGTAGGTACTATTATTATACAGAGTTAAATATGAAAAGAGGTTGTAATCTCCGAAGGTACTAATCCGATTTCAATGACTCTTTCTCTGATGGAAAGCTATGCTATTCCCGAGTGCATTATATACCTTAGGAATGCGTGTGAAACCATAGGATGGTGGAGTGATGTTAGTTTTTTTTTACACTATGATGAAAGCGGACTTGTACCGGTGGTAAAATTAACCTTAACTGCCGCTCTAGGGCCTAAACGGAATTATTGGCATTGTTATTTTTTATTTTTAGCTGAGGACAGTAAAAAAATAAAAGCAATTTTGAATTTGTCAACATTTTCCAAGAAATTTTTAAAATAACAGAAGCTTTTTTTTATATTAAACATATTTCTCAATTTTGTAACTTAACTAATTTATATCAAAGACAAATCCCAATTAAAACCTGTATTCAGTTAAAACCAAAAACGAGATACCATTTTAGTACGCAACCTTTTTAGATGCAACCATAAACAACATAGAATTGAGCTCACTGGAAATTATTCACATTCTATTCGCTTTATTGGATAAACCTAGATTTGATTGCAAACCTAAAAGGTAATGCAAGATTAACTTTTTCAACCGTTCTCACTAACATAAAATGGTTAAAAGGAATTTTCACGAAGGTATTTTATACTAAAAACCACACCTAAAAAATATTTATTAATTTAACAGCCAAATTACAAAGTGATGTTGACACAGTATTAAAGATGATTTGTTGAGACCAGTTTTGTATGTTGTAAGAACTCTTTGATTTTTATTGGCATCATAAAAGTTTAATTAATAATTTATTTAATAATAATAATTTATTTATTTATCTCCCACAACAAGTTACAAAAAAATATGAACAACTTCATTTACCAAAAATTTTTACAATAGCACTTAAATTGCGGGAGACTGGTGCCTAAGTTAGGCAGAGCCTGTATTTCAGGACACCAGGTCTCCACCCCACAAACATCGTAACAAATATTTTTATTTTAGTGACAAATATTTTCTTAAATATTATAAAAATTAATTTAGTAAGTTAAATCTAAACTATAAAAACTAAAAATTATAAGGAAGGAAAGATGTGTTTTCTGATGAGAATTATCTCTTTAGCCGAAATTACACAGTAAATATCAAGTTAATTGACCTGTCAATGATATTAACAAACAATTTTTAGAGTAGGAAGTACCTTACACATTTCTGCCGCGAAGCAGTAGTGCACTTGTATGTACTGTGTTTCGGTTGGAAAGGTAAGGGAGCCGGTGACATTACAGGCACATGAGACTTAACAACTTCACGTCTCAGGGTCGACAACGCATTGGAGATGCCCCTAGTTTTGCGAATGTCCATAGGCGGCGGTGACCACTTACCATCAGGTGGACCGTCTGCTTGTCGGCCCAAGTGGAATAAAAAAAATACACAATGACGAATTAGAAAATAGACACATCATTCAACAAGATTACAGCTCTCAAAAACCGCGCGAAACGAAAGAAAACACATACCGCCTTACGGTGTACCTGTTAAGACTACCGCAACTAAATGGAATTAGGTCTGTTACCAACATTTACTGTTGCCATTTCTGATGCAGACAACGCATCTACAAATTATATATATCATTCCATATACATATAGAAAGAAATCATAACGACAAATGACCCGTCGGCCGTTCGAATAACTCCAGATGCATGTTTTGTTGAACAAAGAAACGTGTCAAAATGTTACAAGATATGGAATAAAGATGATGTAAAGTTAGTCGTAAGGTATTATACAATACTATCATATTTGAATGATACTTATCGAGGTCAAATAACCGCATGAAAAAATTTTGTAACACACCTTTTTTTGGATAGTATTTTATCAGACGAGAAATCAGACTGACGTGAACTGAAAAAGCATTTCTTTTATAATTAGCAAGCTAATGTTGTTAAATTATTCATCTTGAATTTACCATTTCTTCAGTTTAATTGGAATGTGTTAAAGATAAATGATCAAACACTAACCAGTGTATTGTACCTACATCCAAAAATATGCGAAAACATTAAATATGATCAAAATTAAATCATTAATGTGGTTGTTCAGTACCGATCTAATCATAAAGAGTATGTTATTTGATGCTGTACAATTGCCGTCACAACTTGCTATTTCATACAAAACTCCATACATTCGATCGTTTTGACATTTCATAAAGAATTGCTGATTTGACATGTTTATCCCTATTTAAAAGATTTTTCCTTGGCGAGGGTTTGCCAAGGATGGAGAGACGTTGAAAGAATTGGGGGAGGCCAATGTCGATAGGCAACCTGACCAATGTGGTTGCTAATAAATTTATAATGTTTTGATATGAAAATAAGATTAAAGAATACTGTTTTATAAGAATAGCATGCAACTTAAAAAGGTCAGCGAATAAATGCTTTTAATATAATTATTAAAAGATTTTTCGTTCAAAATCATTAAATAAAAAACCTTCAGTAAAGAATTTCGTAATTTTACTATTACCAGACATAATACAATATTAAATTTGACATTACACAACATAAAACCAACATAGAATCTAATCAACGAAGCCCTAAAATCACGGTGCAAATTATCCCACACATGGTTTGTTTTTATTGATGTTGCTGTACCAAAATATGGCTTAATTATAAATAATGATTCACCCACGTGCACCGTGAATTCACATAATGATGTAATGACTCCATCTTCAAGGTACCTATTAGATTTAAAATTTCGTAGTAATCGTGTTTTTTATTATGTAAATACGTTAGCTGTCCCCCGCGGTTTCTCTCGCGTTATCTCGGGATAAAAAGTATCCTATGTGCTAATGCAGGTTATATTCTATCTTAGTGCCAAGTTTCATCCAAATCCGTCGAGTAGTTCTTGCGTGAAAGAGTGACAAACATTCACACAGACTCTCGCATTTATAATATTAGAAAGACAGGACAATATTCAGTCCAAGTGATAATTCGATATTGATAATTTTAGTTATTAAATTTACTAATTCCTGTTGAATAAGGATATTAATAGATAACTTGTTTTAAATAACAAATGGAAAGTAATATTCGTTAAAATAAATGAAAAAACACAATTTATTAACATTAGGCCTGTAGAGGGCACTTATGCAAATAGCCATGTGAGAAGAACGGTAAGAAACTCAGCAAGGTAATGTTTTTACACCAACCTGTATCTAATTTTAAATCTGAATAAGTAATACCTACCGTTAATGAAATAGTGCGTCCACAAAATTAAAACCATGAGCTTTATTGACTAAAAGCAATCAATCACTCGGTTTTTCCTTTTTCTTCGAAACATGTTAAGCTTATAATATTGATCCTTATATCAAGCACATTAAGGACTATGGTGCCATGATATTTGAACTCAAAACTTTGTGTTTTTCCATCTACATTTTTTGCCGGATGTCATCATAAACTTAAGTCATGCTATCGAGTACAAGGTCAGTATCAGTTCATACAAAATGTGGCCACAATAAGGTAAAATCGAATGATACGTGAAGTTAATGCTTGACGATTTAGTTACTTCTTTGACCAATAGATGGCGTTGAAATGTGAAAATGATGGCTAGACTGACAAGCGCGACCGTAAAGGAAATTAAATTGATATATATGTTTTCATATCAACTAAAGTGTGTATAAAAGGGGTCTAAGGTATGGATATCTAAAATGACATGGTTTTCAAGGTGCCGTGACCAAATGGGAAATTACAAAGCCCCAATTTCGTACTCCGTCGTGCTTGTATGTGTGTCACAAGCATTTCAATCGGAGATTTTTGGTTCGATGTAGACATTTGGGGAGAAGGCGTTGTCTAAGAAACGCTATACAATGGAGAAGTGAAATTACAAACAAAATATAAACAGTGGTTCCTTGGCTCTTTATTTTATTAATACACCTGTGTAGCATATACTTGTGGGGCTGATTTTCTAAGGTAAATGACACTAGCTCAAAGACATTTCGTCGCGGCCACTATGTTCTGTCTCTTTCACAAAAATCCACTCACGTGCGAGGTCCGAGGCCTCGTTGCACCGCGAGCCGACGAAGTTGGTATAGCTGAATAAGGGGGCTGATGCTATGTGAAGGTGACAGTTGCTTACCTATCGGTTTTATTTTAATTGCTGTACCTACATCACGCTTGCCTCTCAGATGTTGGCCCTTACCTTATATGGTGTGATTAAACATGTGTTACCTTGTGATTGTTGCATTAATTTGCTTTTAAACTATGCTTATGTTCACTATAAGCAGTCTGGGCATCACCTAGCCTTGACAGCGCGCCAATTTTTGTGTCATTTACTTATTTACATGAACACAATTTGATCGGTGTAATATCCTAAGGCAGTGTTCTAAAAAAAATAAAAGAATATTTTAAAAAGTTTAGTTTCAAATTGAAATACTGGCACAATAGAAAAAAAGTAAGTATTCAGAAAATACAAACTTCGTTGGCGAGAGCGCCACGAGGCTTTTGATGGACATGCCTCTCACGTGACCGCGTAGTCAGCGAAAGAGACAGAGCATAGGGGCCACGACGAAGCATCGTCGAGCTGTCATTTACCTAACAGAATCAAACCCAAATTGTTTATTTTATCTGTCACGCTCTATACATAGCGTACATTCAAATAAAATATCGGCATGTATTTCTGAATCGTCGTCTCTGGAGATTAAAAACTTTAAGAAATCTTATAAGATCTAGGCTCAGCAAGTCGCCAAGGGCAATTCGCTGACCGTGACTTCATCCATTATAACAGTAGGCAACTATTATGCATCATTTTCATGCTATTATAGGTGCTTACCTGTCTATGAAAACTATGAATAAGTCAAAGGTTTATTTATGACTACCTTCCACCACACGGTTCCACTCGCGTTCTTGGGATTTGTGGTCTATCTTCCGCAACATTATCTATTTAAGGGGGCCGTTGGCTTGGTGGTTAGAGACCACAGAGAGAGAGGCTAGAGACGGTTTGACCTTGACAAGCATTTTGATGTGAAACATCTATAGCCGCACGTAAAACCGATTTTTGGCGTGGCCGCTATATGTTGTGAAATTTGAATATTTTATTTTAATTTTTGAGTTTAATGAAAATAAATGTTTATTAAATAAACAGTTATTATTTTAGTGGAAAAAAATCGTAATAATTTTTTTTTACATTATGCCATATTTAGTTCTATGGAGGAGCAACGTATGATACTCCTCCTTTTAAATGGAAAGATCTTCCGCCAAGCTGCCGCAGATCATGCCTGGGGACCGCGGTCCAACTGTTGATGTTGGATGCTTGTATACGACTATATGTCGAATCCTGAGAGAATCTCGATATAGCGATGTAGGCTTCTCGCGTGTTGCGTGGTGCGGGCGGTGAAGGATTGTATGCATGTTCATAGATGTCACCACAGTTCTTATCGTAATCTTTTAATTACACATATTACTTGTACAAAATAATTTCGATGTTTCATATCTGCCAGGCGTCCCGTGACGGCTCACATTTTTTTGTACATGAACATGTCTGTTTGTGTGTGTTTAAAAGGGCGCGGGCGGAAAGGAGGCGAAGTCTTCGTTGCTTAGCAACGGGACTGTACAGTACACACCTCCTTTTGGGGCTCGATTCTGGAAGGAAAATGACACTATCTCGAGGATGTTTCATCGCGGCTTGCGTGCTCGGTCTCTTTCGCTAACTACGCTAATACTACTAATCTCGTGAGAGATAAGCTTGTATTAGCTGAATAAGGGGGTTGTTCTGAGAGATTAAGATCAGTGGCGACTAGTGCAGATGTATCTCCGATGATATAGAATACTATTTATCCCGGGAAAACATAAGATCCCTGGGGAACGCGCGTAAAACTAACAACGAATCGTTTAACTTCATAAGACCTACAGCAATACACAGAAGCAACCCGCTAATTAGGTATATTATTCTAAATTCAAATATTATTATGCAAATTTTTTTTTTTTTAAGGAAGTTAACTAACCTAGTTACTAATCATAAAAAAATGTATATCATTAAAATGTAAACTGTCATTTAAAATTATGTATTATCATTAGACTTAATTGACTGTTATGTTTTAAAAATAAAAAAAGATTACGTAAATGACACCTTACATAAAAAACAGGCTGGTAGGCGCGAGTACGGTTTGCACGCTGGCTTCCGTACCAATATATTTATCTTATAGTCTGTTCTATCAAATCTGTTCTTTATGACATTTCAGAATGTCATAGAAAAATTTACCTTATTATTTGAATGATTAGGTTCATCTGCACCATCGTGCAATAAACCCCAATGGTTTATCAATGAATGCAATTATATGAATGCATTTAATGAATGTAATTATTTCAGATGCAATTAGGTTGATTTTGGTATGATACTTATGCATGCCAAAAAGGGCTATAATATACATGATATTAAGGAAAACTATTCACATTGATACACTAGCTTCCATAGTCTTTTAAATTATGCTCTACTACATTTTTTAAATGCTAAATAAGGCGTATTTCATACATTTTTATGTCACTCCTTGGACCCAATAATGTAAGGAATAGAAATATTATATTAGGCATAGAATCAGATTCAGAAGGAAAATTCGAATATATTTTCATGATAACATATTATACTAAATTTCTAAACGTTTGATTATTTTTGAAGTTAAAACTTCATTAGCGGTGTTGAGCACTTTTCTTGGGATGGGTACAAAATGTTAAACTCGCGTCAGGACACGTGACCTGATCGAAAATTCGTAAGACGGTAAAAATGTACAACGTTAATGTTCAAGTTTTCACTTCTGCCGGCGCTCCCGGAGTGCAACCCGTTGTTTTATTTTGGATGTGATGATGGTTTTATCTCCTGGAAGCTCTTACACCCTTACGCGGACAATAATTTATATTCCTGTGCAACCGGAACTTTAACTGTTTGTCCATCAAATTACATCCATCTCAGTTCAGCGGATTATTCAGCAACAAACTTTTCGCATTTCAAACAGACACGGTAATTTTTGCACTGCTTCCGTTTTACTGTTCACAATATGGACCCCTAAATCTACTAAATAGGAATGCCAGCTCATTATAGTTTAATACGTCTGTGAAATACTAGCAAAAAACTGGCTCTAATTAAAGCACTGACACAGTTCCTGAGCTCCATACCACTGTCGTTAATACTCTATGATATTACAAAATGTTTGTCGGAAAAAATGTCGCTGTACAATGAACAATGTGTGTAAAAACAGCATTAGATATAAGGTGAATTGCGTGTTTAGACCTGCGGGTCTAAAAAGGCCACTAGAGCACTGCTGAATGTGATCCACTTCCTGAATTCATAGCTGTTAAACTCAGTAGTGTTATGATTGTACACTAGATGGCGCTGTCCACTTTCTACATCGCACTATGGTTTCGTTCCACGGGAAACTATATAAACCTAAGACATTTATTAATAAATTTGCTTATGCGTTCCGGGTATAAATGAGTTTCATTTCCCTGACTATACGGACTGTGAACAAGGTCCTTATGAGTCGGAACGTTTTTTGAATAAAAAGAAATAATTCCACGGTACAAAGTGACAAGGCCCCTAGGAAATTTGTTATTATTAAAATTGGATTTAAATTAAAGCAAGTTCATGCAGTGAAGTTATCAACAGCTACAGCGACGCCCCCTAGCGGAGATTCTTCGAATTATAGTGCAAAAGTGATAAGTGGTGCTAAGTGCAAGAAAACAAGCTGTGAGTACTCTAAATTTAATCTTATAAAAGTGATATTTAACTTTAACATTCATGGAAATATAAAATCTTGGAACTTGTAAAATAACTGGATTTAGTAGTTTGGAACTTAGAATAATTCGATTAAAAACGACGAGACGGGGAACCTATGCCCGATTTTGCCTCGACCGTATTAAGTTCCAAACACTTAGAAAAATTCGGTTCAGTTCGGACTTATAATATTTGCAAGTGATTTTATAAAAGTTGAAAAAATGGATGCTGATTTCATACTTATGGATGAGTTAAAAGAACAAATAGAGAAAGGAAGGAGTAACTTTAAGAAGTCTCCCAAGGATAGAATAACTGAGTCATACGTCGTCACCAGATTGGAAAGTTTAGAAAAAATTGCCGAGAGATTTTGTAAGAAGCATGAAAGCATTATTTGTAAATACAAGAGAGATGAATTAGCCGAAAGTAGTTACATAAAAAAGGATGTTTTCGATGTAGGTTACGAAACTTATTTAACGTACAAAGGCGAACTGAAAGCGGTACTACGCAACATGGGTAACCTCGCATCTTCAAGCTGTGATCGTTCTTCTACGTCGAACGGAAATAAAGACTCTCTTGTAAGATTACCTAAAATATCTATCCCGGTATTTAGTGGTCATTATTCTGAATGGACGACATTTAAAGATTTATTTGTCTCTTTAGTGCACAATAATTCATGCTTAGATGACGTTCAACGCTTGCATTATTTAAAAACTCAACTCAAAGGTGAAGCAGAACAATTGATTAAACATATTCCAATAACCCAGGCGAATTATCAAAAATGTTGGGATCTCTTGCATAACAGATATAACAACAAACGATTTATGTCAAATTGTATACTTAAGCGCATGTTTTCTCAACGCGTCCTGACTTGTGAATCTTCCAGTGGTCTGAAAGATCTCCTTGATACTACTTCTGATTGTATGCATGAGTTGTCAAATTTAGATATTAAAGTTGAATCTTGGGATATCATTGTTATTTATATTGTTAGCCTGAAGTTGGACGCTGAAACCCGTAAACAATGGGAATTGCACGTTAATAAATTAGGTGAAAATTTACCTACTTTTATACAATTTACAGAGTTTTTAGAATGTCGTTTCCGCGCGTTAGAGTTAATAGAGCCCTCAAAACCTAAGCATAAAAATACACAAAATCTATACCAACCCAAGTCCTTGCACATAGCATCAAATGTAATTTGTCCTCACTGTGCTGAAAATCATAAGTTGTTTTCCTGCAGTAAATTTGCCAAAGTAGATGTAAATAGCCGTCAGGACATAGTGAGTTCATTGGGACTTTGCTTTAATTGCCTAGGTGTTAATCATACAGTTAAAATGTGCCGTGTACCTACATCATGTCGTATATGCAAGAAAAAGCATCATACGCTTCTTCATAGTAAAGCTAGTTCGTATACGATTGCAGTCGGGACGGGAACTACGGATGTAACAGAGACAGATCAAGAACATGAAATGTACCCGGAATCATCTTTATCGATGAATGAAGCCAACGATAGTAATATAGTTAGTCATTTTGTAGCGGGACAAACACATAGCCAAACTTTATTGGCTACAGCCTTGGTTAAAGCTGAAGCCAAAAATGGTAGTATTCAGATATTAAGAGCTTTGCTTGACCAAGGATCACAAGCATCGTTCATATCTGAAGCAGCTGTGCAGCTCTTACGGTTAGAAAAAATTTGTGCAAAAAGTTGCATATCTGGTTTAGGTGGAGGTCAAAGTGGCTTAACCTCAAAGTTTGTGGTTATCGTCAATATGCAGTCACTTCTTGACCCATCATTTAAAATGCAGGTAAGAGCGCATGTGCTGAACAAGGTCACTACTGTTTTGCCTGAGAATAAATTTGTCCTACCATATTGGGCAGACTTAAGTCAAATCACCCTGGCCGATCCACAATACAATTTACCCAATAAGATTGACATTCTATTGGGTGCTGAAGTATACTGTAGTATTCTGAAAAAGGGTTTGATAAAACATCCTAATAGTTTCACAATTGCGCAGAATACTCACCTTGGATGGGTGTTGTCAGGCCAGGTGAATAGCAGTAATAGTGACGGAAGAGTGGGGAGTCACAATGTAATTTTAAATATGCACGTTAAGTTGGAGGATGATGAGCTACTCAAACAGTTTTGGGAGCTAGAATCTGAGCCTAGATTAGTAAATAAAACAGTCTTGACTCCTGAGGAACGAGAATGTGAAGAGCATTTTGTTACTACAACACGTAGAGATGAATCAGGTCGCTATATAGTAGAGTTGCCTTTTCGCGCAGATACTCATGCTAGAGATAAATATGGAGATACAAGAAAAATAGCAGTAAGTAGACTCATAAGTCTAGAGAAAAGACTAGCAAAATGTCCAGAACAAAGGAAAGATTATGCCGAAGTTCTGAAGGAATATATGAAACTTGGTCACATGGAAGAAGTAAACCAGGATTCAAACCAAGGAGGGGAAAGAGTATGGTTACCCCACCACGCAGTGCTTAGACTAGATAAAAGCACAACAAAAACTCGAGTGGTATTTAATGCCTCAAATAAATGCGTCAATAGTGTATCTCTAAATGACACCTTAATGATCGGGCCAACGTTACAACCAAAATTGCGACATATTATCATGCGATGGCGCTTACATCCCATATGTCTTACCGCTGATATTATCAAAATGTATCGGCAAGTTAAAGTGGCAGAGAAACACGTCGATTATCAAAGGATAGTTTGGCGTGACGAGATTGAGTCCGAAATTAAGGACTATAGACTATTGAGGGTAACTTTTGGAATGTCATGCGCTCCATACTTAGCTGTCAAAGCTTTACAACAGGTTGCTATTGATGACGGACATAATTATCCTGCAGTTGCAGCTAGGATCATGACAGACTTTTATATTGATGATCTCATGACGGGTTGTCAAAATGAAACAGAAGCTATTATTATATACGAGCAAATCAATTCATTGATGGAGAAGGGTGGTTTCAAGTTACAGAAATGGGCAAGCAATAGAAGGGATTTACTATCTCTGGAGGAGGAAGAGAATGAAGAAGGAAGAGATAGGAAAATAAAGGAAGATGATGTTACTAAAATACTTGGCCTTACCTGGAATCGTCGGACAGATGAATTTGATTATACAGTTAGATTATCTACTAAGGCTTCTGTGGCTGGAACTAAACGACAAATTATCTCTGAAATCTGTCGTTTATACGATCCTCTTGGCTGGATAGCTCCATGTATCATAACTGCTAAAGTTTTTATCCAAAAACTGTGGTTGACTGGCCTTGGTTGGGATGAGAGCTTACCAACGGAACTTTTGTGTGAATGGGATCTCTATCGAGATGAATTGTGTCAGTTAGACAAGATTCATATCCCTCGTTGGGTTCAAAAATCTGACAGTGATGCACGAGTAGAATTGCATGGGTTTAGTGATGCATCGGGTGTGGCATACTCTGCCGTAGTTTATATTAGATCTGTTAAGGCAGATGGTAGAGTTGAATCACATTTGGTTACTGCTAAAACTAAGGTAGCCCCTATCAAACAGGTCTCTATCCCGAGACTTGAATTGTGTGGAGCTGTTTTAGTCACTAAATTACTTGTTGAAGTAGCTGCAGTTCTCAAAATAGATAAACCATATTTACATGCGTGGACAGATTCAACGATTGTTTTAGCATGGTTGAGCGACCATCCGAGTCGATGGAAAACTTTTGTCGCCAATCGCACATCGGAAATTCTGACACTTTTAGATTCGTCCCAATGGTCCTACGTCAACACCAAAGACAATCCTGCAGATTGTGCATCACGTGGAATAACACCCACAAGTTTAATTGACAATGAATTGTGGAAGTGTGGGCCAAGCTGGTTACGTGCTGATACTATAGAATACCTGAAACCTACATCTATATGGAACAAAACTGAATTAGAGATGAAAATTATAAAGGCACACTCAACTTCCTTAGAGGATCATGCTACTGATCCATCTGTAAAATTTTCATCCTTACGGAAGCTGGTAAGGGTAATAGCTTACTGTCGACGTTTCCTTCGTTTGAAGGATCCCAATACTGTCAAGGAAAAACCGTTACCGTATCTCATGGCTAAGGAATTACAAGAATCGCTTTCATGCTGTATTCGGTACCATCAGTCTTATACGTTTGTTGAGGAAATTGAGAGCCTAATAAAGTTTCAGAATGTGAACAAAGGGAGTAAACTACTTACGTTTAACCCATTTATTGATAAATATGGTATATTACGAGTTGGTGGTCGAATTCAAAATTCAGATTTACCAAATCACAGCAAGCATCCCATTATAATTGCTGGGGAGTCGCATTTAGCTAAACTCATCGTCGCAGATGCGCATGTTAAAACCATGCACGGTGGACAGCAATTAACATGCAATTATGTTCGAAACAAATACTGGATCACCAATCTAAAAAATATAGTCAAAGGTCATATTCATAATTGCGTGCCGTGTATTAAACATGCAGCAAGATTTCGAAATCAATTAATGGGTCAATTGCCAGCCTGTCGAGTTACTCCTGACAAGCCATTTTTAAATACAGGCGTAGACTACGCAGGCCCGATTAATATCCGTATGTCTAAAGGAAGAGGCCATAAATCTTATAAGGGTTACATATGCCTCTTCGTTTGTATGGCTACACGTGCGGTCCATATTGAAGCCGTATCGGATCTCACTACGGATGGCTTTTTGAGTGCCTTTAAACGTTTCGTTGGTCGGAGAGGGCGCTGTAACCATATCTGGAGTGACAATGGTACCAATTTTGTTGGTGCATCGAAGGCACTCAAGCTTTTATTAAAAAGCGAGCAATCATCGTTTCCAACAGAAGTAGCATCTTTCTTAGCTAATAATGGTACCGAATGGCACTTCATCCCTCCTCATGCTCCTAATTTTGGAGGATTATGGGAGGCAGGGATCAAGAGCACTAAACATCATCTTCGTCGAGTGATAGGTGACTCTACCCTAACCTACGAAGAGTTAGCTACAGTACTGACACAAATTGAAGCATGTCTTAATTCACGTCCACTGTCTATTGCAAGTCCGGATCCAGATGACTGCATACCATTGACACCTGGTCATTTTTTAGTAGGAGAGCCGCTATTAACTGCTCCTGACCATTACTATGAACACCTTTCGATAAATAGCTTACGTCGTTGGCAACTTACTCAACGTATGCTTCAAAGTTTCTGGAAAAGATGGTCCCAAGAGTATTTAACGCATTTCTTCCAAAGATATAAATGGAATACTAGAACTCCAGATTTAATGATAGGAGATGTGGTTTTGGTACGTGAGGATAATTTACCACCCGCAAAATGGCTTTACGGTAAAGTAGAGGATGTCCATCCTGGTAAAGATAATCTCGTAAGAGTTGTCACACTTCGTTACAAAAATTCTATAATTCAGCGCCCAACTTCAAAGCTTTGTCGTTTACCCATCACTGTTAACGATAGTTAAAATGTTTGTTTTTAAATTATTTTTTTTCACTTATTTATGTTTTATTTTAAGTTATGCTATGCTTAATCATTATACATAAGTTTAAATGTTATTTCCTTTAAGAAGTTTGCCTTGTTGAATATGATGTTTGTAAATTATACAGTCCACATTTTGCTTAGATTTATACGAAGGAAGTTTATTTGTATTTTTATTTATATATTTTTTTTTGCTTTCAAATGTAATGTTAGTACTATAATGTACAGGGCACATGTAAACAACTAATCTGTATGAATTTTGGTTATTGTTATATTTTGTTGATTCTAGGTTATGAAGGACTACCTAGTCCTTGGGTGGCGATATGTTAAACTCAGTAGTGTTATGATTGTACACTAGATGGCGCTGTCCACTTTCTACATCGCACTATGGTTTCGTTCCACGGGAAACTATATAAACCTAAGACATTTATTAATAAATTTGCTTATGCGTTCCGGGTATAAATGAGTTTCATTTCCCTGACTATACGGACTGTGAACATAGCAATGTGGATTTTGATCGATGTATGAACATACATATGGTGTATAACATACCTAGCTAGTCATAAATCTGTAATTTTTATATTTGATTCTAGAAAATGTGATATCCCTCGGGAACGCGGGTAAAACCGCGGGGGATGTTTGGATGGATGGACGATTGTTATTCAAACACGCCAGAGCGGTTCAACGGGTCTGGGTGAAATTTGGCACAGAGATAGATTATAGTCTGGAATAGCACGTAGGCAATATGTAACGACCCTCTGAAACGCGCGTAAAGCCGCGGAGGACAGCTAGTTAATTATATTTATTTTCCCAGCTAGGGATAAAAAGTAGTCACTCTTCATGCTATGTGTGTGCCAAATTTCAGTAACACCGATCTAGCTGAAGTCGTTTCGCCGTGAAAGCGTAACAAACAAACTCACTTTCGGATTTATAATATTAAAGATGATAGTGGGATGGTCATTCATTTTGTATAATCCAATTCATTACGAGAATCGGATTCGATGCAATTGCTTTGGGTTGCTGTGAGCGTAATTATTGGTATAAATTCCATTTAGTAATTTGCTTCAACTTCAACATAAGACTTTAAAAACAAGAACCTGTGAAATATGTATTTAAAATACTACAAAATTTTACCTGACACAACAGGACATAATTGATTGATGCAAATATAATGTTTTAGAACAGTATGTTTTTTTTGTTCGCCACGTAACCAAAGACAATAATTATTTTTCGTAGAATTACGACAGTATATTATTCGTATAACGCACTCCCTCATAACATCTTACCACGTAATCACAATAAAGAATGTTATATTCAACATAGAGCCTACAGAACTAGAGGTAGTATGAACAGGCAACTACCAGCCCCCTTAGAGGTGCAACGAGGCCTCGGACCTCTAACGTGATGGCGTAGGAAGCGAAAGGGACAGAGCATAGAGGCCGCGACGAAACATCGAGCTTGTGTGATTTACCTAACAGAATAGCAGGGCAGATTAGATGCCACATACCACTTGCAAACCAGTTTTCAGTAACGCATGCCGAGATAGGGTTGCGTCATTCGCTCGCATGCCACAGGTAGTGAGGCAATTTATCGATAAATTTCACTTATCCATTATCGATATTTAAATAATCGGGTAAAATATTATGCGGCCATCTATCTAAACAGTACACACTATTTTATGATTATCTTTATAGATTACAATTAGACATCTACCTAAATGCACAAACATTTTTTGTCCTAGTGCCAATTCAACCCAGTTAGTGTCTCCAACCCACTTCTATTTTGTGGAGGGTAGGGACAGCCTAACAGATACCTAGACCAAGTCATACCGGACTAGTACCGGCTTAAACCGCACCTAATGCCAAACTTTTTTTTAGATAAATATGCAGGTGGTTCACCTGATGGTAAGTGTTCACCGCCGCCTATGGACATATGCAACACTAGGGGCACCGCCAATGCGTTGTCGAGCCTGAGACGAGAAATTGTTAAGTCTCATGTGCCTGTAATTTCAACGGCCTTACCTACCTTCCTAACCGAAACACAGTAATACAAGTGCTAATCTAATCAATCATGGTAATATTGGTAAAATAGTATAAAAAATCAATAATTACTACAATCGTTAGGCGTTTCGTAACAGGTTAGTGAATATGGGTATTAATCTATGGATACTAATGGGAATGAGGCCTAGCTGTGAGACACTCTCTTGCGTGACCTATGGCATGTAATATTATTAATCTGTGATAGAATAATACCACTATGAGGAAATTGACAGTTCTAAAACATGCAGTGTTTTTTTATTAATTTCTCATCGCTGTTTGTACGTAACAATAGTATCTATATGAAATACTAACAAAAAAAAAAGAAAAGATTCACAAGCAAAAGCGCTCGTTATTTTAGATATATTGATTTATGAGAATGCTGGCTACACTAATTGGTTGTTACAGACAATAATCTGTGCTTTTTAAATAATAATTGAATCGATCAAAAATAATGGCAGTAATTGTTGTGAATTTAAGTACAAAATATATTTTGCTATTGAGTTATGATATCTATGTAAGTATATATACCATTGAATCTCTAAAAAAATAATAATTGATAAAGAAAAAATAATGTATAATAAAATAAGTGTATTTTTTTATGTAAGTTGTAGAGTGAGTTATGTCAGCTTGAATGGTGAATGAAGGTGATATCGAAATTGTCTCTATACTTTTGTAACCGACTTCCAAAAAAGTTTTTTGCTAATTTAATCTCCTTAACATCTTTAGAACCCCTGGCTAACCGCAATTTGGCAGATCTGAATTGCACAAAATTATAACAAAAACTATCGAACTTTAATGAATACCATTCAGTAATGTCGCTCCAGTGACCATTTTCGACCCATCGCTTCATGATTCTTGGTTACTATCGATACATTCATCGACACCACATATACAACCCATCACTAAATCAAGCATATGAGAAAAAATCACATTGCGATGTCGGACGTAAAAGCAGTTCAAATCGTAGGAACTATTTTATAGCCAGCTCCACTAATGGCAAAACTTTTCTCGTATTATGAAATAATAATAATAATCATTTATTTCAGACACATGGATCCATATTTGTTAGTAAAGCCTTAATTTAAGTGTTAGTAATACTAATAATACACAAACCCAATAATCAACACACAAATACAAACTAATTACACACATTTGCGTATATCTAGTTAGAAGAGCGTGCGAGATGCTTGCTTGAATATTACAAAAAGAATAGTGCTATGCTATCGTGTATAAACACTCCATAAGTGGGCTAGATAATAATAAATAATTATTTTATGTATTTTAAAACAAATTGCTTACTAATGGAATTCTAAATCTTTCAGTTTTTTAAGTGAACACAAAGTTTGTGTTGTTATATATGTAGTTTACTAAGTATATCTGCAATCTGGTTTCCATATTACAAGCTCTGCTTGGTTTGGGATCAGATGGTATAGAATGTTTCATGATATCATCATAGCCAAATGTTGTCTGGTGGAGATCGCTTCAAGAATAGAAGCACCTAAATTGTATCAATGTCTCATATTATTTTTGTGTCTCTTTATCTATGATTGTATACAAAAGAGAGACATGATGACCGCTTTAATGCTGCGCTCATAAAGTTTCGTAAAAATTTACAACAAAACTTTTTTTTCCTTTTGATTTCCAATTGCTCGTGTTGTTAAATATTCAAAGGGGAAGACACTGTAGCCTGTAACACAACTATTATATAGTTAGCAATTGAAAAAAATGTTTTTTTGTCATAAAAGTTATTTAATTATTAAATTATTATAAATTAGAAGTAAAAATTGGTGCACTTTACAACTGTGCAACAT
Source organism: Habrosyne pyritoides (assembly GCA_907165245.1). NCBI lineage: Eukaryota > Metazoa > Arthropoda > Insecta > Lepidoptera > Drepanidae > Habrosyne > Habrosyne pyritoides. The sequence continues at coordinate 8,530,009 of OU015607.1, read as the reverse complement.
TACAATAAAGTATACAAAATATTATTCATTCAAACGCAGTTGACAATTTATACGAAACCTCATTAGCGGACAAACATAATGTGCCTTACGTTTAAGTGAGTTTAAATTTAAGAACAATAAATGAAAACATTTGTATATCCCGGGACATTCTTTTCACACGGCCTTCTGGGGCTCGATTCTGTAAAGAAAATGACACTAACTCAAGGATGTTTGGTCGCGGCCTCTATGCTCTGTCTCTGTCGCTTACTACGCTAATACTACTAATCACGAGAGAGGTAAGCTTTCCGAGGCCTCCGTGAAGCGGTTCGCCGACGAAGTTTGTATTAGCTAAATAAGGGGGTTGTAGCTTCAGTAACTTTACATTTGACCTTCATAAGTGCCTTCCAAGGGCCTGAACCGAATAATGGTTTTGAATTTTTTGAATTTTGATCCTAAACTAAGCAGAGCTTGTACTATGGAAACCAGATAACTGATACACTACCTATACCTTCTACTTATATTTTTCAAAATATATACAAACACACCCAGACCCAGAAAAAACAGACAAGTTATGCCACAAATGTTTGTCCTGGGTGGAAATCGAACACGCGACCAGGGTCACGGCACCAGACTCATACTACCGAGCCAAAAATGCCGTCAAAATATTGTTATTTAATATCACTTCGAAAAACTCTCACGGGCCATCTCATTCACCACAGCGTCCAATCAAGTGGTTATCAACTCATTGTGTTGTCATGTTACGTGATGAATTATGATCATAACTGGGTACCTTCATCACAACAAAGGCATATAGATTGTTACACAATACAATCTTGTTGTTTTACTATAACGTCCGTTTTGACACCAAAGAATGTCAAAGAAAAATCAACTTTATTGCTTTAGACATAAGGCACATTTATTGATCTAATGGTTAATTGTATGTTTCTGTAAATGTACCTTATTATAACCCCTTAGAGTTGATTGTTCTATAACACTAGTTTCTGTCAAAACGGGGCTACTAGATCTCGAAAACTGTAGTAACCCGCTTATCTATTTCGTGTCTAACTAATTTGATAGTTGTTGTTATTGAAGGAACGTTCTTGACTTAGAACTATAGATACCAATATATAAAAAGGAAGTGTTTGTGTGATTTTAAGGCTGTTATTTATTCGATGCATAATCCTACTAATATTATAAATGCGAATATTTGTATGTATGGATGTTTGTTACTCTCACGCTTACATGATTGTAATTCGGATGAAACTTGGTACATTAATAGAGCAGCTATGATATTCTGCCATCAAACTCGACGATGAATTCACGCAGTGACTATTCTCTGTCTCTCTCCGCGTGTTCACCTGAGTGTTCACTCGGCGAGTTTTGGTTTGTGAATAGCACTGCAGTACCTGGATGCGCTTTGCTCGGGGTGTCTTTACTAATGTAACTACTGCCGTATTCTTTTTTAAAGTTCTGTCATATACAAGTATACCTAGATCAGAATTAGATGCGTTAATAAAGGGCACCCATTAAACTGCTATTCGTTAACAGTTTTACTCACAAAAGAAGGAACTTGAAAACCTTTTACCTTCGTATTCTAATGATATTGTAGCAGTTTTCATTGCCTGAAAACACGGATAAACAATGTGCTCTAAAAATAAAACCTAACTAACGATTTATTGCCCTCGAAACCCTCTGCATACTAAATTTCATGAAAATCGTTGGAGCCGTTTCCGACATTCAGATTATATACATACAAGGATTGCTCGATTAAAGGTATTAGATAGATAGATATCCTGGAATTACACATAGGCTACTTTTTATCTTGGGAAAATGTGACAACCCTCGAGAACGCGGGTAAAACCTCGGGGGACAGCTAGTTATAAACAAATTGTTCACTAATGTTCGTCTTGAGGAATTGAACCCACGACTTGTGGCAGTAACGGTCTCTAACCACCAACTCAACTGGCCCGTTAAAAGGTGAAGGATTTATATAAATATTGCGCCGAATTCGATTGGGAGCAGAGCAAGCAGATATGTTACGTATACACAAGTGTTATTAAAGTCTTTCACAAATAATTTATTAAATGCTAAGAAAAATATTATAATCACGTGTTGCCATTTTGCTTTACGATTAAATTGATTGTTTTCCTGAAGTTAATGTTTTTAAATATCGTTTTCGACATTCACACTTGCGTAAAGCTGTTGTGATGTTCAGATGTTTCGTGTCTCATGAGTTCACATTTGATTTTAATACTCCTTTGTTATGTATATAACTTATGCAAAGATCACTTAGTGTCTCAACAGACGGTCTGCATACAACCTGCATAAAGTTGGGATGCAGTATTTTGTGCAATTGATATCTAATATTATTCAACGAGCAATTCTTGTACGTGTGTAAATTTACTAGCTGTCCCCCGCGGTTTCATCCGCGTTCCGGTCTGTAATCCGCGAAAAGAAATATTTTTTTTTGCGTTTTTGCTAAATTTTTTCATTGATGCTCTGCTCCTATTGGTCGCAGCGTGATGTTATATAGCCTACGGCTTTCCTCGATAAATGGACTTTAATAGTCCACACAAAAATATTTTTTCAATTCATACCAGTAGTGCCTGAGATTAGCGCGGTTAACCAAACAAACAAACAAGATCTTTAGTAAGTCGGTATCTCGGAAACAGCTCCAATGATTTGGATGAAAATTTGTATTTGGACAAGGTATTGCTTTTTAAGTGAATCAAAATATATCTTCGAAAAATCAATATTTTACTAAATAAAAAACGCCGAACGGAACTCGGTCGCCCAGCTGATATAACTGCATTAAAATCCAAAACCATTTATTCAGGTTAGGCCCGCGAAAGACACGCGAGATTAACCACTTCACGTCTAAGGGCATTGGCGATCCCCCTGGTGTTGCAAATGTCCATAGGCGGCGGTGACCACATACCATCAGGTTTTCGGTCTATATGGCTAAAAAAAAGATAAGCATATGTGAAAAATGTCCCAACATATTTTATTTAGAAATTATGATACTATTATTAGAAAAATACGCCAACTGCATCTAATCTGCGACTTAACAGTTGAAGTCTGTTAAGACACTAAGTAATTATACGATTGTTAGCAGTCAATTTCAACGAAGGTATTTAGTTAGCTAATGTTGTATGTCGGTATTTCTAAACATAAGTGTAAACAGAAGAATTCTGTAATACAAACTACGTCGGGTCGGCGCAACGAGGTCTCAGAGAGCGGATCTTTCATCTAATCATCTTTTTAAAGAGAGAGACAGAACATAGAAGCCGCGTTACCTTACAGAATCACATTTATTGAATAGATTTAGTTAAATATTTTTATTAACTAATGTAACAAAGAACTAACCTGACCGTGTAAGGGGATAAGAGCCATTAGAACATAGCACGTTCGTCCCTTTTAAAAAAAAAGGAAAATGAAGATGACGGTCTGATGATATTCGGTCACCGCAGCCTATTAACACTTGCAACACCAGCGGAATGACTCGCGCGTTGCCGATTTGACGAAAATCTCTTCTTGATAGGATGATGCTTTAAATGCTATTTCATTTCCATAACCTGCTCCAGAGTTATAAAGAAATATTTACCTCTTTATGATAATAGTACTTATAGACAATAGCTCATTTTAAAAGAACAACGGGTAGCACTCCGGGAGTGCCGGCAGAAGTGAAAACTTGAACATTAACGTTGTGTATTATTACGAATCCTCGAGTCCTGTCACGAGAGTCACATTTTGAACCCATCCCAAGAAAAGTGCTCAACGCCGTTTTCATATTGTTCAATGGTGTGGTAGGGGACATACCATCCTAACTCTTTTCCACGGTGTGATATAGGACTAAGGAGTATACATATGAACGCATGCACTTAACACAGTACACCGAGTGTGAAACAAAAGCATTCCCAAAGAGGTTTGGCATCAGGCAAGCGATCGACCGTAAAATACCTGCCAAATCTCTTGTAATGCATTTTAAGAGCCAGTTGGCTTGGTGGTTGAAGACCGAAGGCCACGCCGCAGGTCGTGGATTCATTTCCCACCCTGTACTAACATCTTCTTGACTTATCTGCCTGTTGTGTCTGGGTGTAGATGTATAATATAAGTATGTACCTATTTAGGAGAAAAAATAGTATATGTAGTATATCAGTTATGTTTACACAGTACTACTGTCCCAGTGTTTATATTTAAGCATCGAATGGGCAGGAATCATACAGATTTTGCCGAGTTATCGTACAAATTATGTAACATATGCACGGTCTTTATATTAGGGCAGGCGGATTTTCATTTTAACCGACTTCCAACAAACGAGGAAGTTATCAATTCAAAGTACACGTTTTTTTTAGTTTTATGTGTGTATTATATCTTATTTCCTACCAGATACCATATAAATGGCCTCTCAGGAAGAGGTTTTCTAGAAAGTATATCTCTTTCAATCAATAAAAAGTCAGTAAGTTACATGAAAATAACAATCACAGTGGCTATTTGATGCATTCTCGTCTTTCTTAAACACGGAAATTACACAAACGTAAGAAGTTGTGTTTAAAATGTGCGTAATGAGAGACTTCCTGAAAGACCGTTCATAGGGCTGTCACTCGATTATAAATTAATGAATAAATTAGGTAAAATTATATTATTTTGATGTTCTTCTTTATAAATAATGAAGCAAGAATTACAATCTTTTCGTTTACAAATGATGACCAATTATTTACTGTTATAAAATGGATTGTTTTCTCTCCTGCCTACTGTGTACTACTTATACCCAATTAGGGTCATGTAGGTCAATTAGGTCTCGCTAATTACACCTAAGATCTACCTAAGTAGGGACAGCTTTTTCCAGATACCCTGGGTAATACGTAAGTTTGTTGCAAGAAATTTTCATTTGTAATAACCAGAAAATCGATGGAATCATTACATTTTCGAAAAAGGTTTCATTTGCACCATGTTGCTGAAGGAGGCTAATTAATATTTAAATGTGTTCATATATGCGATTTCTTTATGATTTTTTCTGATACGAAGCTTAGATAAAGCTGTCCCAGAATTAACGACCCAGAAAATAGGTATAACGCCAAGCGTAAATATGTAGATCGTGTGTAAACCTAGATTCTCCCGATGGCCAGTCGCTGATTCGATCGTCCATCCTTACAGTTTTTATTATTACCCTTTTCATCATTTGTTCGGTTTGATAGCGGGGCATAGTGACTACTTTAAAAAAATATATATGTTGAGGTGATATGCCCCGCAGGAAATAAAAATACGGGGTATACTGACTACAGAATCCGGGGTTAAGTCGAACTTGGTTAAAATTCCTCGCTTCCTTCTGTGCTAACCGAAAAGTTCGCGTAAGGGCCCATCTTCTAGTACGTCCTAGAAACCGGGGAGACCACTGCAGCTTATAACAAGTACACATCAATTAACAAACAACGCAAAGTATTCGCCATCTTGCGGCTGCGTAAAAATGCGGAAAGTACCTCGGCAGCATAATGATTACGACAGTGCGCCTCGCGCGTATGCGCATGTGAAATTGCGCGTTCTCTCACGCGTTCCCGTCGCCTTCATTATCTGTGAACGTGATCTGTGGGTTTGCTAACTGTTTGTACTTTTGATAGAAGAGGTCGGTATGTGAGCGGGGCCTCGCCTCGGGTTCGCCAACGCTTTTGGTAAAGAAGCTAGTAAGAAGGTAGCTAATAGTTACAAAAAGAAACGCATATGTATAATCATTTCAATGCATATTGTCACCACATTCACAAACTAATTAATTAGTAAAATACTACGTTTTTCATGTAACATAAAAGCTGTTCAATTCGTAAGTTTGAGGTGATGGTAGCCTATAATAGGAAGTCAAGAAACTGAGTTTGATTGTTACGGTTTGACGGCTACATGATTGAACCGATCTTGCTGGAATTTGGCATAGAGACCTAATGGTTCAGAAAGAGACAAGGGCTACATTGTATTCATTTTAGCGCTAGTGAAATAACGGGTGAAGTAGTACTCCAAAAAGATAGCTGAGTATACATTTCCCTCTACAAGTTATAGTTTAGATACTGGCTTGTCATTGGCAGTTTCGATTATCGCTTACAAAGTGAACGCAGCCTTACAATGTTTTGAGAATACGCAACGATCCTTGGTGATTATTTACAATTTAAACGAAGAAATCTAACAGACCTTTCCTTTTCGATTGCTAGGTTTCCAATATGAATGCTTTTAGGCAAGGATATTATTAGGAGGAAATACAGATGCATATTCGTAATTGAAAACCAATTCCCAAGCATTTATATAATTTCACCTATACATGTTTGGGACAAACTTTACAACTGATTTTTAGTCAAATTGACAGACGATCGAGCTGAAATTTTGCACGCTCAATTGTTTTTTTATGAAATTGTACGTTTAGTTATGTCTTGTCATTCAATGTGGAGGAATTGTAAGATGGTCATTTAATAAATTCATAAGCCACCTTCTTCTATAAGCAATGGTATAGGCTCGCCAAGCAGCATACTTGGCATTTGTTTTATGGTTTCAAGCTTGTGCGAATGTGAGTCTCATTATTAAGACTTCTACTTACCACTTCGGGGATAACGGGCGTAAAGTGATGTTATGTTACGTCATATATCGTTCATTCCCACACATTGGAACCAAAGTGGTCTCGCACGGTGCGATTTCAATGGAGCTTAGACCGTGGACGCTCAGCTTGTGGAATGAGCTCCTCGCCGTGATTTTCCCAACTGAACAGCATGAGGTCCTCAAAGAAGAGTGTGAAGAAATTCCTTGATGTTAAGTTAACACCCTAACTCTATTATTCATAGAAACCACACAGATGTATTTGAAGGTACAATGTAATTGATTTATTAATCTGTGATAGTCAAAGCGTTTAATTAAATGTTTATTTTAATAATTAATTCATACGTGACGGCCTTGCGAGTAGGATTACTGTGATGTTGTACTTAGTCAGAGTTCCGTGAGGTAATTAAAAACAAGAACGTGATATAAGTAAGCTGCCTCTGTTATTCTACCCTGTGGCAAAAAATCGTTTGTAAATTTTTAAACTGTAAGTGCTGATTCAATAGTTTGCATTATTGAAGTGAAAACTTCTTTAGCGGCTTTGAGCACTTTTCTTGGGATGGGTATAAAATGTTAAACTCGAGTCAGGACTCGTGACCTGAACGAAAATTCGTAAGACTGTAAAAATGCACAACGTTAATGTTCAAGTCTTCACTTCTGCCGGCACTCCCGGAGTGCAACCGGTTGTTTTTTTTTTAATGTAGTGTAATTTAATTTTTTATTTATGTAGGTTACATACCAGAATAAATGTAAAATAGTATGATACCTAGATTTAAATAAAAAAAAAAACAATTGGTTGCACTCCGGGAGTGCCGGCAGAAGTGAAAACTTAGCGATATATAATTGATCTAGTGGTCACTCACTGGTAGAACACATACAATTTTTGGGTTTAAAATGACCTTACGTTTTTGATTAAAATTGTATGTATTTATAACACAATATATATCCTACTTATACCTTTTATAAATCCGTTAGTTTGTGTGGATGGCTGTTTGTGACTCTTTCACACAAAACCAACTAAACGGACTATCATGAAACTTAACGCATGTATAGAACTTGCCCTAGTTTCACAAATAGGATTCTTTTTATTAAGAGATAATGAAAGATACCTCAGGGACGCGGGGTGAAAAGTACTTAAACTATCTATATATATAAAAATGAATCCCTATTTCCCTTGGTCACGACATCACGCATGGACGACTGGACCGATTTCGCTCATTCTTTTTTTGTTGTGTTTGTTATTGTCAGGAGAAGGTTTTTATGAATGAAAAAAATAAGAAAATTGCGTGAAAAATTAGAAAATTTAAGAAAACTTCACGAGCGCTTTTGACAATGTAAACATTTTTAATGTAACCTGTTTGACATTATTGTCCGTCGTTTGACAGTTAGTGCGATTGACAGAATGCACACTGCAAATATCGTTTAAAATAGAGGTGGCGGTCGGAATTATATTGATATAGTAATTAATTTATAATTTCTTAGGCCACATTTCACAGTCGATTCAATCGGAAGATTCGAATTCAATGTTCATAGTTAAGACAGGACAACGTCTGTCGGGTCAGCTAGTTTATTATATAAATGATAGCTTTCTTAACTCCTACTCCATATTAACTTTAACTATGTCAAATCTCACGCTTCTCCGTGCGCGAAATATGCTTAGAAAGGGGTACAAAGTTTTCTTTTCACGTATTTTATAGATTATTGTTCCATAGTAAAAGAAAGTAATGTAAACAACAGATTTTTTTCTACCAAACAACGTTCATTGACGATTCTTACGTAACTACAAGCTTTTGAATCGAATACACTATTTGTTTTAGTGAAAAGTTTCTCGTCTAAATACTGTCAGACATTTATGAAGTTATTTTATTCTAATATCCATAAATTCACTAAACTTTCGCGCCAACTAGTTAACATATTGTTGGTATTATATTCTATAGCACATTCGACTTTCTGTTTTTACGTAAGTGAGTTTAACGTGAAATTCTTTGCGATTTTCTCGACACACCTTTGGATCAGGTGATGATATCATGCGGTCAAGTTTTATGACAGAACATGTTTAATTTACTTTATAAAATAACTGTTACCCGTGGTTTCAACCCCATTCCTGGGGAATGTTACATTTTCCGGCATAAAAGCATCCTTTAAGTTATTCTAAGGCATGCCCTATCTATGTGCCAAGTTTCAACCAAATCCGCTGGGACTTATGCGTGACCCATCCTCAATCTTTCGCATTTATAATATTAGTAAGAAATAGGATGTGTGAAAATTTGTTGTAATTCAGACGGTATGTTTTGTAAGATGAGCTAGTAAACCACTTTATTTGTATGATTAACAAACCCCTTATTCAGCTAATACAAACTTCGTCGGCGAGCCGCTTCACGGAGGCCTCGGAGAGCTTACCTCTCACGTGATTAGTAGTATTAGCGTAGTAAGCGACAGAGACACGACGAAACATCCTAGAGTTAGTGTCATTTTCCTTACACAATCGAGCCCCTGGACCTGGAGTATCAGTTGTCTAAAAAGCCACCATGGAATTCTAATGAATGAAATTTTTCCGAATTCATAGAAGACGAAACTGATATTTAGAAATCGTATCGATCAGTTTCATATTAAGCAATGTTGATCGAAGGACGTTTTTAGATCGTTTGCTTCTGATTTCCCATTATAAGATTATTCAAACTTGACACTGATGTACGTACGTAAAAACTTAACATATCTTCACGCCCATAATGGGCGTAGAGAGGTAGACATCCCACCGAAGATATTTTTTAATCCCAACGTGATATATTCTAAGCATTGTCGCTATCTCACGCATTCCCACAGGAAATAATGTCTAAACAAAGAATATTATATCACCTTGCCTGACTCGGGCATCGAACCCAGGACCTTCAGGCCTCTCACCGCTTTGTGCCACTACACCAGCGAGACGAGGTAGGTAAGAATTACTTCTAATTAAATAAACTAATTACAAATCAAAAGCACCACACAATTACTGAAATCGTAACTATTTAAGAGTGGAAGACATAAAAAAAGGTATATTAAATTCTCGCCGACTCATGTAAACTCAGATTGTCAATAGTTGGTACGTTTTAACATTCTTTGCTGACCGTTTTTTGGATCAGAATATCGAGTTTTATTGTTTCGATGACTCAATATTCAAAAACACCTTTTCAATGACTCATTAGATTTACGACAATGAATAATCATTATTAATACTATATTAATGATCTTAATTTACACAGTTGTTCATTAAAACAAATAGAATAAAATTTCAACCGTAACTAGCTTTTCCTCGCGGCTTCACTCGCATTAGAGGGATATAACGAAATTTTGAATTTTTTTTTAATAACATTTCCCCAAGATAAAAATCCTAAGTGTTAATTGTTGGGCCAAGTTTAATCCAAATTCCCATGTATACCTAATACTAGCTGTGCCCCGCGGTTTCGCCCGCGTTACAGAGGTCTGTAATACGCAAACTGTCAAACGCAGGCAGTTAAATAGTTAGAATTCTTTAAAATTCTCGCATTTTCACAATCATATTATGCATGTATTATACATAAAAACCCTCCGCTTGAATCACTATCTATTAACAAAAACCGCATCAATATCCGTTGCGTAGTTTTAGAGATGTAAGTATACATAGGGACAGACAGACAGCGGGAAGCGACTTTGTTTTATAATATGTAGTGCTTAGCAGATTTTTTCTGATCTGCCTATAGGCGACCTTTAGTCTTTCATAAAGGAAGTCTAGATAGTGACTCACTTACCCATAGACGGCTGAGCGATTTAAAGTAATATTTAGCGCGTAGATAGAATATATTCTTGAATTACAGATTACCTGTTGGTGGTATAAACTGCTAGAGAACCGGAGCTGCTGGGTTCTAAAACACTCGAAGCTGTCAAATCACCCTGTCCCCCCTTGAGGTACAAAAGTTTTAAAAAATGGTAGGTACAATCCGGTACAACCGAATGACATTAAAAAAAATAATTATTGTTTTTTCAGCCGCAGGTTCACATAGGTGTCAAATTGGTCCTAATAAAGCATGATCAATAAGTAACATAACTACTAACATACTACCATTCACACAAACTGGCATTTTAAATATTAGGTATATGAGGCCTTAGCATGTTAACTTACTGCCACAAATCAATAAATACTTATATTACATATTCAATATTTATTAATATGTTATCCAATAGCTATAAATCTATGTTTAATTAATAGGAAACTCAGTTACCTAGATCATAAACTATGCAATTAATACAGAAATAGGTACGTAATTACTGACACAGATAACTTATATCCTGATCAATCAAAAAATTTCATGGTCACATAGAAACCTCCGTTCTATTTTTTTTCTGCCATTAAGTCGCTTGGCGCCAAATCGAAGCATGTTTTTTTTTAACCAAAATAGGCACTGAAAGTGAAGTGATTACGTAACTAATAGGAAATGTAGGTACCTAGGTATACTATTCTTTGAAATAAGTAAATACCAACTATTTGGTATGTTTCGCAGAATTTGGTTAACGATTCTAAGCTAAACCCGCCTTTCATTTAGCTATGACAAGTACTGATAGACACTCCTTGAATAATTTTTCAAAAAATAAAATTGGCTTCACTGAATATTGTATAATTTTAAAACAACTTATTTGCAATCATTCACAAATAATCCCTCCACATTGTTGGTTTTAAGTACAAATGAATATAAAAACTAAACAAAATTGTAAAACGAGCAGTTCATTTATCATCTATGCAAGTAACTTACCTTTCTAATCAGATTCCAATAGGTTTTCAACGATCCAAGTTCCAATAGGTAAACAATCTATCGAATAATTTCAAACTCAGTTACAAAATCCAATGGGACGCAAACCCGTTTACCAGTTAAGAAATTCCTTTCTTAACCGCACACTTTTACGAATTTTAAGTAGAAACACTGAATATATGCAAATAATACGTCTATTAATAATAATTTTATTCAGTTTTTAACACATCACTCGGATAAATTCTATTTTCAAAACATTCACTGGAGTCACTGCGCGGGCGACACTAACACACCTTGCTTCGGCCAACACCGACTGATGGACTGACTGAGCCAATCGGCGTCTTGCATTCTCCAAAGATCGAGATATAACACAAACAAGTTCGAATGGACGTCAGCTGTCGTAAATAAGTTGTATTGTGGGTACCATTCTCGTAAAACCGGACTTTAGTCTTGACTTTTTAAACTACAATCGAATTTTAATCTTGGTGATATAATAATAAGATTGAAATAACATCATTTTGGCCTAAAGATTTCTTAATAAGGCTTTAACTTAAGTCTGCCTAGGGAAACCAAGATTTAAAGCTTTGCAATAGAATTGAATTTTTAATATTTGATTGATAAGTGTATGATATTTCCAGTAGAATAAAAACTAAGCTTTATATTTTAATGTATGTGGTATAAAATGCATTATTTAATATTTATATGAAGTTGATCACCCTCATCTTCTAGTCACAATTGCCATATTACCAGTGCTAAAAATGTTAATACGTATAAATAAGAAAAAAATATAGTTTAACTTATTGTTAACATACTTCATTGAGTTTAACAGAGTAAAAACAATATCATCTGTCAGATTAGTTTATGGTTATACCAAATGAAAGCTATAAAGCTAGCAATAAGCTGGGTTATAATGATTCCAGTTTCATTCAAATTAATTTTTTTTTTATTTAGAACACTAACAACTAAGTACTTTACAGAACATTTTAACAACAATTATAAATACAAAGAAAAATAAGGAGTTGAAGTACTTATACATAGAAATGACTACACTATTACACTTTAATTAGTCGTTTTAGATTAAAACAGTCAGTCTTTCAGTTTTTTTCTGTATGCCACCAAAAACATACCATAATGAAATATCTCCCAAATGCAATCCTTCCCTAAAAAGTTGTGAGGTCTCATGTAAAAAAGCACCTAAGTATACTAAAACTTTGTCATAAATTGTTGTTGTGAAAAAGAGAAATATACTATCAGCCCGCAAAATAAAGGTGTAGTTTTCATCATTAAAATATCTAAAAGTAGGTAGTAGAGCTCTTAGTGCAGCCGTCGGGGGAAGTACTATTGCCTCACCCATTTCTGCCGTGAAGTAGAAGTGCACTTGTTTTATTGTGTTACAGTTGTAAAGGTAAGGTATGAGGCTGGTGAAATTACAGGCACATGAGTCTTTACGACTTCACGTCTCAGGTTGGACAACGCATTGGCGATGCCCATGGAGCCGCAATTGTCCATAGGCAGCGGTGACCACTTACCATCAGGTGGACTACGCCTTCAGTTTGTCGGCCTATCTTCTAGATTCATCACAATATAATGCTTAACTACAAGAAATTTGATGACTGGATTGAAACATTATCACGTAGTGTTGCTTTTCCATATTAATGACAAATTGGCGAAGAAATGTAGTGGCCTCGACGGGTATGCGCGGTGCATATTTGAGTTTGTTCGAAAGCCTGGTTCAGAATCTTGATGTTATATGACTATTCATGAGTGATGTAACTTCTATGAGGAGCTTTTCCTATTGTTTCTTTGTAACTTCTCAATTAAGAGATTTTTTTAATTCATCAATTAATTTAGTTAATTTTTGCTTGACTGGCATTTTAAACGTGTTTTAAATAATGGTGGAATGACTATATTATGAACCTAGTGACATCTATTGGCCAATAGTTAAACAGAATCAAACAAGAATTAATGATTTTAAATAGCGCAATAACCATTATATAAGTTCAATCTACTCGATACTAGATGGCGCTAAAACTCAAGATTAATTAATATAGGATTTAATCAATAAATTTTCTAGGCCTGTGCTTCTGTGTTTGTTTCTTCTCCCTTGACCTTTAATCAATTAGCGTACCAAGCGTGCCAACTAAATTGTACATCTCATTGGGATAATATTCACCTAACAGCTTGACTACAAGAATAGTAAATCACTAAAATACTGCTTATACAACTATTTTAACTAGGTGCAAATAACAGTTTCTAACGATGAGTCACCATATTTAAGGTGTGTGGAATAGAAACCCATAGCTGTCACTCACGTATTTTGCCGCGGGCGGCTGGCGATACCACTTCCGTCAACATAAGTACGTGATTTTTATACTAACAAGCCTTTAATTCTGATTTTTTTACATTTGAATGGCCAGCAGTGCTGTTTTGTCGACATACTGTTGTTATGAGCGTAATAATGCCAGAATACCCTATATCCGAATTATCCCCTACACAGAAAAGTTATTTAATATGATTTGTAAAAATGTTGCTACAAAGTTTTACAGCGCCTCTAGCGGAAAGTTGTTGAATCATAGTTTCTCATACAAACTAAAAATCTGTAATTTGGTTTTCCATTTTCTTCGGGGAAAAGATATTACACAACATACTTCATACAATATTTTATTTCATACAATTTAGTCCTATAACTAGCTGATTTAAATAAGTTACGTACAATGTGAATAGAGACGCAAGGGTGAATGGAAACAGAACTTAGTACCTAAGGGATTTTACTTTGAATTTATATTGTTTGTATATTTGTTAACTGTAATAAAAAAAAGCGTGGATAAGCGTGCTACATCTTCGGTCTCATCATAACTCCTCGGATCACTCGAAGCTCGATCGATTATATTCAACCTCTCATATTTTTGTTTCGATTCACCCCTATCATTAAATAATCCACACTTTTTAACTATAATTAAAAATAAGGAACTTCACTTGCCCAGCGAATATAAAACATTATATATAATAAAAGCTATCAATAATAAGTACACAGACGCATAATGTCTGTTTTAAACACATTAAGTTACTAATTCAACGGTGAATATGTGCTAAATTAAGTATTGAGATTTTCACTTCAATTTTTTTACTTGGATGTTATTTCGTGTTCCGTGAGCAAACGATTACGGGCGAGCCGCTTGTATCTAACGAAAGCTTCTGATCAAAATAATGCAGTCTATTGGTACAAGACTAGCTTGGACAATGTGCATTATATTATTAGGTGTCTGAGACAGATCGAAGGATAATTTGGAGTGTGTCCTGTATTAAAGATAAATGATCAAACACTAACCAGTGTATTGAACATCCAAAAATATACGAAAACCTTAAATATGATCAAAATTAATGTGATTTTTCAGTACCGATTTAATCATAAAGAGAATGTTATTTGATGCTGTACAATTATGACGTCACAACTTGCTATTTCATACAAAACTCCATACATTCGATCGTTTTGACATTTCATAAAGAATTGCTGATTTGACATGTCAGGATACATCCCTATTAAAAAAAAAATATTCCTGAGTTTCTTGCCAGTTCTTCTCAGTTGAAGTCTGACTTCCGAACCGGCGGTAATTTTAGCTCCGACCTTTAGGTCACAAACTCAATAAATGGCTTTGAATTTTGAAATTCGAAACTGCAAACTTTCCCCGACTATTTCGTCTTTTGCCCAACATCTTTTCTGGGCACTGTACACTACAGTAGATTATGAAGACTTGAATACAGTCCTGCTGTTTCCAATTATTTAATATCGTCGCAAAATGTACTTTATTCCCATTAAATGCATTGCAAATTAGAAAAGATTTGGCATATCTTACGGCCCGCCGCCTGCAAAACCAACCTACTTGAAATCAGGGATGTTATGGGGCAATCGAAACTATCAAATATCCGAAATAAATTGCATTAAAACTTTGGAATAATTACAGATACGGGTGGAGACTGATTGTAATACCAAGTAAATATCCTGTAACGTTCTTTACACACGGCCATCTGATCCCAAACCAAGCAGACCTTGTACTATGGTAACAAATCGACTGATTCACTAAATTATTTTCTAAATACATACATACATTTATAGATATTTACATCCACACATGTTCATTCACACAAATGTTTGTCCTGGGCGGGAATCAAACCCGCGACCTGCGCCTCCTCAGTCAGTGTCGCTCACCACCAAACCATATGATAACATGATAGAAATTAAACCAAGTATTTCAATTTTACCATATTCCATAAAAATCTAATATCCATAAATGAAACTATCCGAAAATAACGGATAATCCAAAAAAATGATGATGAGATGCAGTGACGACTATCTCGCTCTAACATGTTTTTTACAATATACTTGAGATCTTTACACGAGACAATTATAAAAAAAAAATACTTATAATTTACATCAAATAAATATTTGTACTAAACAGTAAATACACAAATAAATACTCAATTTTGAACAAACACGTATACTACTTTCGGATTACAATTTAGGATCTTTATTTCAAATTAGGACTAGAATTACACCAAATATAAAATATAGCTTTTTTCGTTTACATTTTTTTTCTATAATTCTAAATGGTTTTAGAATTACACATTACCATTAAAATACAATCGAATATGTATTTTAAACACATTACAATAAGGCAGTTTATACATTCAGTACACATCTACCACTTTAATACACATTGGAGACACTTAATAAATCTTTATGAACATGTATGGATCATCATATTTTGTTTATCTGCATTAATATTAAAAAGAGAAAATATTTGTATTTCTGCATTTTTGTTTGTAATTAATAAACTCGAAACTACGGGATCAATTTAAATAGTTCTTTCACTATCAGAAGGTTACTTTATCCAGTAGTAACATAGCTGTTATAATCCGGACATATCTTAAATACTTCAGGAACACGGGTGCAACCGCGCGGCAGTAGCTAGTATTGAGAAATTGTTAAACTTGAAAAAAAAGCCATTATATTATCAAAAATATAAAAAATATTCCTAATTAAAAAATTGACCTCCGAACCGGTTACAACTTCAAGCAATTTTAACCTTTATTAATACCCACCTAGGACCTAAACTAAGTAAATGGTTTTAAATATGGATTATTTTTTAATCTTTCCAAAATACGTCCCAAATTGTGGTAATTCTCTCGAGTTCAATATACATTGACGTTTTGACGCGCGGATAGAACAATATATATAAATAAATAAATATCCTGGGACATTATTTTTTTACACACGGCCATCTGATCCCAAACTAAGCAGAGCTTGTACTATGGAAACCAGATAACTGATATACTACATAAAGTACTTTTTTTTTCTAAATACATACTCATATAGATATTTACACCCAGCCACAGAACAAACAGACATGTTCATGCACACAAATGTTTGTCCTGGGTGGGAATCGAACCCGAGACCTACGGTTTGGCAGTCAGAGCATTAACCACCAAGCCAACTGGCCTATAGTACCCGCTACGTCGCCAATGTAAATATATTATCCTTACTAATATTATAAATGCGAAAGTAACTCTGTCTGTCTGTCGCGCTTTCACGCCAAAACTACTCAACCGATTTAAATGAAATTCGGTACAGAGATAGTCTAGGGCCTGAGAAACGACATAGGCTACTTTTTAATACGAAAAAAGGGTTGTAAAGGGTTGAAAGGGGGGGATGATATAAAAAATATGACATTCAAAGCTCGGGAAAGCGGGTGAAACCGCGGGAGACAGCTAGTAGTTTATAAAACTAAAAACACGCTATAGAACCTCATTACCAAAGGTAATGGAGCCCAAAGAGTTCACTAGTAGCCACTGAAGAGTTCCACTATCCAACTCTTGGTTCCATCATCAGACCAGCTCGATATGAAATTATTGTATTGTCATATATATCCCACATACTTGCAAAGTTTCAAATCGATAGGAATATTAGAGATAGGTCAAAATCGACTTCAAAGATTTTATAACATAGTTACAAGTGCAGCTAATAAGAGCGTGGCATCAGTCCAATAATACTTCTTATATTTCCAAATCTATGGACTTGCCCGAAGAAGGAGGTCCCCGAATTTCTTGTCTACACTTGTTAGTTAGCTCAATTCGGACCTTATAGGAACTAACGAGACAAGATAAGTTAACATAAGAAAAGCTGAGTTATTATTTAGCATTTTTTTTAACCCTGTTTGTTTAAATACAAATATGCCATTATAATAGTGGTTAACCTTCCGTAATAAATATCT
This sequence comes from Habrosyne pyritoides, assembly GCA_907165245.1. Taxonomy (NCBI): domain Eukaryota; kingdom Metazoa; phylum Arthropoda; class Insecta; order Lepidoptera; family Drepanidae; genus Habrosyne; species Habrosyne pyritoides. The sequence continues at coordinate 8,512,428 of OU015607.1, read as the reverse complement.
AATCCAACAGCACTTTTTCTACATCACAATCTATCGTATCCCGCGAGTCCCATCAATCCGGGACTATCCAGCAGTCGTAAATATACTGCCAATCGATGTGTTTGAAGTATGGATGGCGTTTTATTTCCTCTATGCCATCTTTGCCTGCCCCTAGACGTTCTGAGGGCTCGTACGTGAGAAGCTGAAAAGACACGTATTATTAGATTCCGTAAAATAAAAGAAAAAACTTGAGAGGTGTCAAGTGACACCCGGATGGAACGAAGATACGCATTGGAATTGACCAAAACGCTGAGATTAGGACCGGTGTTGAGAAAAACTTGCAATCTCTCGTCTTTAGTATTAGGTCTTCAATAAAAGATCAAGACTGGGCTAATAATTACTAATTATACTAATTAATAAATGGAACAGAATTTTAAACATGTTGTATGTAGCCTTTAAATAAATTATGAAAAAAACAAACCCAATAATAAACCATATCATTTAAATTTCGAGAAAAAGTGTCGTTACAACTTTTCGTATGAATTTTTTCCGTCTAGCCCCCTTTCACAACGCGCGATAAGGAACTTCGTTCAAAAAAAATACTATTATGTGTTATGAGTAGTAGAGCTCTTAGAGCTCGTCCAGTCTACCACCATACCCATTTCCGCCGTGATGCAGTAGTGCACTTGTATTACTGAGTTGCAGTTATAAAGGTAAGGGGCCGTTGAAATTACAGGCACTTGAGACTTAACGTCCCAGGGTCGGCAACGCGTTGGCGATGCCTGGTGTTGCAAATGTACATAGGCAGCGGTGACCACTTACCATCATGTAGACCGCCTGCTATTTAATATATTTTAATCCAATAGTGGTACGAATATATAATAATCACCTGAGTTAGTAATGATTCCACTTCAACGGAGAGACCTTCCGGCAGTTGTAGTATCGTGTGACTTGTGAATATACTTCTGTGATAGTGCGATAGTGGCTGGAAAAATAAAAACAATAATTATAATTTTGAAAGAAAGAAAGAAAACATTTATTTTGGACTCGCACAGCATCAACATGAACAATTTTATTGACATCACAAATTACTAGAAACAGAACAGACAGACATGTTTGTCAATGGGAATCGAACCCACGACCTGCGGCGAGGCAGTCAGTCTCTAACCAGCAAGCCAACTGGCCCGGCAATACTTATGTCTCATGGTTAACAACGCATTGGCATAGGGGGTGGTGACCACTTACCATCAGGTGAACCATCTACCGGTTGTAGGCTCATGCAGAATTTAAATCAAAAGTATTGTAAGTTTGTACTAAATAGTGATAACCATGATATTTGTATGTACCTCTAATTATGTTTGTAACTCTATTGTGTTTCAGTAAAAATAAAATAAAATTATTATTATTATCTCACATGCAGTAGAAGCAAAACCTTCAGAAAACTACCTATCTTATTCTTTCGCAGGCTTAATCCTAAAGATGTTTGTCTCTTTCCAGCGTCGCTTTCACACGCTAAATACGTTTTCACTTAAAAATACTTCTACTAATACTCACAATGCCACACAGTAGCTCATACAAGACGGCCCCGTAGCTCCAGTAGTCGCAGACCCTGTCGAGCGAGTCGTCTCTGTCGGCGTCGAGCGCGACACCCACGTATATCTCCGGCGCTCGGTACAGATCTGCGGCGGCACACTTCGACAGACTCATTTCCAAGCCCGGATAGGATATGAAGTACGTCAGTATGATCTGCCCTCTGTCTCCGAGGAGTATGTTCGAGGGATTTAGGTCTCTGTGGAAAAAAAAGGTCAATAAATATCCTGCGACATTCTTTACACACCATCTGGTCCCAAACTAAGCAGAGCTAGTATTATGGAAACCAGATAACAGATTTACTACATTTTTTTTCTAAGTACATACTTATATGTCACTTCAATTGATTTGTTGTAATAAATAGGATAACTATAATTGGCGGCCAATTTAAAATATATATAAATTTTAGTGGACATATTATTTTTTCATACTGAGATTATAAACGCGAAAGTGTATGTGTGTGTGGTTACCACTGAACTCTGTAATGGCTAAACGGAATTAATTTAAATTATCAAAGCGAGCAACAAAGTTTTCGCTTTTCGGTAAGTAATTTAAGTAAATTTTTATTTCAGCGCCATCTATCCGCACAAGCGCGCAACTAGTTGTAGGTTGTTGCTTTAGTTATGGAGGTTTACTTAGATATGAATAGATGGCGTTGAAACAATAATAATTACTACAAACATTTACGATTTACGTTCTGTGAATTTAAATTAGTTAAAATTACATGTTATTTGACTTACCTGCATATAACTCCAGTGTTGTGTAAACTTTCTAACGCCGTGAGTATCTCAGCCGCCCATTTACATATAGCTGAGGGTGGCAGCACTTCACTTGATCGAGGTATATGCTGCTGAAATAAAGGGTGGATTTAGTCTTGTATTGTGACATTTATATCAAATGGACTTTGTTTATATTTTAGGGGTCTATTCGTTGAAATTAAAAATTTAAAAATTTACCGTGATAAGTTTAGTATATCCTGATAAAATATTTTTTTTATTTTAGTTATATAATTCCTTTTTTCCCTAAATACACTTTTTATATTTATAATTTATCTAAGTTGGTCACACTGTATCCGTATTAATATAATTATAAATTGTTCGTACAGTACCCGTATTAATACAGTCGGCCTAGTTTTGTCTTAAATCGAATAAAAATTGAATAAATAGCTACCTGCCTAACCTATGTTAGGGTTATTTCTTTTCTATATTTATATATTGGTCGCACTGTACCAGTACTAATAATTTATAAATTGTTCGTACAGTATCCATACAAATAGACTCAGCCTTTGATTTAATAATGAAAGGAAAGAGTAGGTAATTGTTGATTTTATTGTCGAACTATCTCAGTTTAAAATAACCTTAAACGAACACGTATAAAGTCAAAGTAAACTAGTGTCACGCTAAGATGGCAGTTTTGACGTTTCAGAATGTCATAGGAAAAATAACCCTAATCGCTTTAGAATAAAGTTTATCTACAACATCACATGATTAACTATTGAATAAATAGATGCACCTTATTTTAATAGCATTAAAGCTGATTTTTCAGTGACATTCTTTAAAGTCAAATAGGCCATCATATCCTGTCGATAGTTTAGTGCTCGTGAAGACCTGTTTGAATGAAAAAAAATGTTGTATACGACCACTGTTATAGGTAACTCTCTAGTATTCAAAGTCGATTTAATGATAGATTGATAGTTCGGCCAATACGTTTAGCGATAGCTGTTAAAGGCGGCGGTAATGTAATAAAAATCGGCTTGCACTTTGATGTCGAGACCGTTACACGATCATCTACTATGAAATCACTAAAATATTGCTGATAAACTGCGCAAGAAGTTAGATGAATCTTGGCTCACAGTACCAAATCAGGTACTATTCATCCCGGGAATGAAATATCCTCCCTCGGGAAGGGGGTAAAACCACAAGAAAATAGATTTCAAAGAAACTTACCCTGTTCAAAGTAGCTATTTCCTCAACATTACGATGTTCAGTATCTTTAATAATATCAATCTTAGGACTACATTCTTCTACCATTTTATTCTTTGGCTGTTTTAATACTTTATCCACATTCATCAGTAACCTCTGAGAATTCATCACTAATTCTTTAACATCACTATCATTATTATTCACAGCACTATCAACATTATCATTATCAATTTTTGAACTATCAACTATGACACTTGCATTTGTTTCTCCATTATCAATCAAATCACTTGTGTTTGCATTATCTTCACTATTTATTTTATTATCATTATCGTTTCTTAGCGCTATTGGGTCTGTGAAGACATTTTCTAGATTCACTTCCCTTGCTGGTGTGTTAGGTATTGATTTTGCATAATCTTTTATGTAATCAAATAATTTTTTCCCCGGTGCATATGACAGTATAAGGAATATCAGGTTGTTTGTCTCTATGTACGCATGTAGTGGTACCATGTATGGTATGACAGTTGGCAACACTGGCTGTCGGGTTTCATTTGTTCTCTGAAGGAAGAATTCGTCGAACTCCGTTAAATTGTTTGGTACTTTTTGTATGACCTGTAATTAGAATTAAGAAATATTAATGACTTATCAAATAACATAAATAACAAAGGTTTGTTTGTTGATCGCGCTAATCTCAGGAATCACAGAACAGAAAAAATATTTTTGTGTTCAATAGTCCATTTATCGAGGAAAGTTATAGGCTATATAACATCACGCTACGACTACAAGGAGCGGAGCATCAATGACAAATATGGCATAAACATATTCATTGTGAGAGCTTTGCACGCGTTTGTCAATTCGCAGATTTCAGTGAAAAATAAAACTGTAATTATAATTTAAAAAAATACAAACAATACCACAACGATGTACACATAATAATCAATAATTTAAGACATGGATTCTATGACACGTAGAGTGTTTTAATTGCAGACGGATAATGGCAACAAAGGCCGATCCAGGCCAGGAGTTCCTTTTTTAATCCGCTTTGGAGGCCATCCTACTTTTAACTTTTTCCTTGACAAGTACGTAGATATGAAATGAAGATTAATTTTATAATAATGAAGCTAATCTATGAATCAGACATAGAATTTGACATTTAAGGCCAATATAATTAGGTTATAGATAATCTTTTTTTAATAATAATTATTCGCATCGGTATTGCAAATGTGTGTAAGCGGCGGTGAATACTTACCACCAGGTGGACCGTCTGAATATTGGCCTACTTGATATAAAAATAATAAATTATAATAATAATTGCCTCCGTGGTCGAGTGGTATAGTAATTCTACGTCGGCCGTCATCGGCAAGAAGCTCACCAAAGTAAATTTTGGGGTTATAAAATGTAACTAATATAACTAATTGACTCAGGCATGGCCTTGCGGAAATCCATTGTAAGATTATACAAAAACAAATGTCATGTATGTAAAATGTAAAATATGAGTTTGATTCCTACCGAGGACAAACATTTATGTGAGAGGACATGTCGATTTGTTCTATGTCCGGGTATAAATGTGTATTTAGATGAAAAAAATTGTATATCAGTTATCTGGTTTCCATAGTACGAGCTTTCATTAGTTTTGGAAGTGTGTAAAGAATGTTCCAGGATATTCATTTAGATAGCTTATTATTATTGCAATAATTGCCAAGGGTTATTGTCCTCTAAACAATTAGATTTATCATAAAATCCCTTTGTACGTAAAGTATACCATTAAAAAGAGATAGAACAAGATAAAAAGAGATAGCAACGCACCTTCATAGCATAACACATTTGTTCTCCTTTATGCAGAACCAGCATTATACTTGAACCCAATATCGCCAACACTCGATACAGCGACAGATCTTCGTACGGGCGTTTGAGCATAGTGATAGGTATTGGACAGTGGAGAGTTCGGATATTTTCCTCTCCCTCTGTTAATAGCTGTAAGTGAGAGATAGAACATTTAATAAATCCATTGGTTTTTTTGAAAAAGGACCAGTTAGGAGATTATCCTACTAATATTATAATGCGAATGTTTGTGAAGATGTTTGTTACTCTATCACATAAAAACTTTTAAACGAATTTGTATGAAACTTGGCACATAGATAGATCATGCCCTGGAATAACATATATAGGCTTTCTATCCCGGGAAAATGTTACACCTTTCTGCAATGCATGTGAAACCGGGGGGATCAGCTAGTCATTAATATATTTACAATTCTACTAGCGCTTTAGTTTCAGAAAAGACGAATGTACCTGTCTCAATTAATGACTCATAAAATTACAAGGATGGCAACGGTTTTGAATGATAAATCCTTTAGAAAATTCCACCTTGACATTAAAAAAATAAGGTTCAAAGTTACTTACACTCCGTTCCGCGTCACATAGATGGTTCTTGTATATCTCCTCAGCATACGACAGGTATTTGTTAGTCTTTTCTTTTATTAACGCTCGCCTTTGAGGGTCTGTATCAGCTGAAAATTGACGAAAATATTGCTTAGAAATATAAATAAAAACAATTAAATAGCAGGGCCTGTTGGTTCAGTAGTTAGAGACCCTGACTGCCAAACCATAAGTAGGTTTGATTCTCATCCAGGAAAAATATTACACATATGCAGCTTATTTTTATTTTATTGCATACTAGCTGTCACCCGCGGTTTTACCCGCGTTCCCGAGGGATATCTCATTTTCCCGGGGTAAAAAGTAGCCTATATGTTATTTCAGGATATGCTCTATCTATGTGCCAAGTTTGATCCATATCCGTTTAGTAGTTTTTGCCTAAAAAAGTAATAAACATACTTGCATAAAAATCTTTCCTCTTTATAATATTAGTATAGACTAGCTACCTTCCCGCGGTTTTACCCGCGTGCGATCTTATGTATCCCGGGTTTGTAACACAGCCTGTCTATTCGGAATAGGTTAGTTCGTATGGTGAAAGAATTTTTCAAATAAGTACCGTGGTTCCTAAGATTACCTTCCGCATATATTATACAAACTCACAAAATTAGCATTCTTTACAATATTAGTAACATCCAACTAGTAGTTCCGTCCCCGAAGGATTAACGCATAGCTTAATTTACTCCTGGATAAAGTATCTTTTATAGTGAAATAATGGTTAAAATCTGCTCGTTTTTGAATTTATTTAATTCTTGACAAATTAAATTAAATATATTTTCACTTTATAATATTGGTGTAGACATATAGTACAGACTGTTTTATTGAAGAAACGCGATTAAATAAATTAAAAAGTAGCATAAAAGTAAGGAATAATGTAACATTCTACCAGTGAAATAATTTTTTTTATCGAAAATAATTTTCGTAGATTTTTTTACATCCAAACTTACCAAGTTTAACTCTTTATAATATATGCACAAATACTAATTAGTAAATTAAACAAAATATTGCTCAATATTTTTGAAGCAATTTCAATTTCACTTTTCAATGGCACATGAAAAAGATTAAAATTATCGACATCGATATTGTAAACACTTTCGTCTTTAAACGTACTTTTCGTCACTGTGGTAAGATTCAAAACTTACAATTGGATTCATCTGTGTGGTCATATTCTTGTATATAATGGCACAAATATAGAAAATCCATGGTTTTTTACAAAGTTACTGGTCTAGTTAACGACTTGGACGCGAGTAAGCGATAATGATAAAGATAACGCGGCAGTTATCGCACTTTGCTCATAGTGGTGGAGCAGTGTCGATAACGATAAAATAGTTTATCGAAGCTTTGAATGTAATTTAATGAAATAGTACTAGTAATAGTATGGCACTATCATTCACTTGCACTTCACCCTGCAACATAATAACTTTATGTGAGTTTCTTTAGCTTTTACAGTTTCACTCATATTTTTTGTTATCCCTTAATACCCTGACGTTCTTTACAAAAAAATTACGTCAATATGGATGAACATAGTTTTTGTCCGCTTGCCTATTTTTATGAGCCTAATGTGTTTATTGTTACAAGTGACTTATACATTATTTTTATATGTTTAAATTATTATGAATATTATTAGAAGTTGTCTCCGCATAGAAATAATGAAAAAATGCATTATAATTTTCATCTTGAATGCCAGGCGAACAACAAAAACGTTCGTTAGATAAATATATACACTTCTTAAGTAGTACTTTGACATCGACAAAAGAATATAAATCTATAGTTAGAGATATAGTATCGATATATTTTTATCAAACTACAGACCACACTATTTAAAAGATTTGGGCGTGGTATGTGTGATATTTTTGGTTGTAAACCTGAGATAATCCATACTAATACTATTATATAAATGCGAAAGTAATTGTCTCTTGTCCATTAGCTTTTCAAGCCCAAATTGCTGAACTTTGGCACACACGTAACCTATGGTACGGAGGGCACATAGACTTTAAATCAATATTGACGCGGGTGAAACCGCTGTACATAAGCTAGTTTATTAAAGCTTTAAAAAAGGTAAGTAATACAATGTAAACATCAACAGACATAGTACATATTCCCAGTAAATTGATAAGAATTTGACAGATAGCCGATACAATATTTCATTATTTCTGGTAATATACCATTAGTCATTCTTATGTTATATGACTCTTATGTAGGGCTGCCATCACCTAAATTGTCAACGCCGGACATAACCCCCGGACATTTAGGTGAAATTGGGATTTTTCCGGACACGCCTTAAAAAGATTTTTACACTTGTAGTTTCCATTTTATTTGTACGAATTGGGATTCCTCTGACACTCCCCGTCCCCAATTGGACGCACCCCGGACACCCTCCAAACTAGGACAAGTCCGGCAAATCCCGGACGGATGACAGCCCATAAGAGTCTTTTGCGATGACTATACGACCGCAGTTTCACACTATGATGGCCGTTTTTGATGTTAATATATATTATTTCATATAAAAATTTACGTTATTGCTTTGTGATAAGGTTTATCTTTTATCATCATACAATTAACTATTGGATAGATAGATGCACCTTATTAGAGAAGTAATAAAGTTCATTTTTCCATTACATACTTAAACATCCAAACAGCCCTATGATCATGCCAAATTATGTAATTAAAATAATTAAATTTAGTATATCAGTTATTGGTTTCCATAGTACAAGCTCTGTTTAGTTTGGGATCAGATGGCCGTGTGTAAAGAATGTTCCTGGATATTTATTTAATTTATTATATTACTTACTAGCTGTCCCCCGTGGTTTAAGGCTATAATCAATCTCTGTGCCAAAGTTCATGCAAATCTTTAATAGTAGTAAGATTAAGTAATTTGTATAAGTAAATACACCGAGATCATATCTGGTTTGGACAACCATGGTGAAAAACATCCCTACTAATATTCTAGATGTGAATGTAAGTTTGTTTGTTACGCTTTCACGCGAAAACTACTTAACCGATCATCATGAAACATTGTACACATATTCTTGGAGGTATTAGAAGTAACATGATACTTTTTTTGCCGGGAAAATATTACATTCCTGGGGAACGCCGCGGGGGCAGCTAGTAGCATATATTTTATCGCCGTATCGCGAGTGAAACCGCGGTAAACAACCAGTTATAATTATTTTAAATTGTGACAAAGTACTATTTGTACATCTAGTAATCAATATTCTAGTATAGCAAATATATGTTTTTAAATGCCATCGTTATTAAGTAAATTAAATTTTAATGTTTTTCGTAGACTTAATTAATTCGTAATTAATAAGACTTTGCCCAATGTTTTTAAATGTTATGACATTCTGAGCATGCGTAAGAGGTGTGTGTTACCATTTAGTCGGCTTGGTTACAGACCCTAACTGCCAAGCCACAGGTCGATGGTTCGATTCCCACACAGGACAAACATTTAATTGTGTCTGGATGTAAATATCTATATATGTATTTAAAAAAATGTTATGTAATATCTCTGTTATCTGGTTTCCATAGTACAAACAGTATGCTTATTTGAAAGCAGATAATCTATGTGTGAATAACGTCTCAGGATAACGGTGTATTTAAAAAAAATTACAATGATATTACCCTGTCCGACCCGGGATCAACCGAGGATCTTCGGTTATATGCTACTCGACCATTGAGGCGAAGTCTTTTCATTTTTATCAATTTTTTTATTTACTATTATAATACGTAGCTTATGGATACTGTAACCTTATGATAGTTAAGTTTGAGCTCTAAATAGTATATCATAAAGTCACTATTCCTGTAGGTTCGTTCGTCCGCTCAAATATTTTAAGCTACGCAATAGATTTTGATGCAGATTTCACCATCTTTAATATCAAAGAGATTTCTTTCCTGGAAGGTATATGTGTATAATACATTTATATTATCATCGGGTAAAGTCGCGGCGGGTCGTTAGTAATAATAAAGATAAAAATAAGTACTCACTCTGCACTCCGATTAACATCTTCTCTATACCAGACTTATAACATTCGAACGCTCTCGGATAATCCTCCACATATTCGCATCTCGCCGCCAAGTTCAACATATACCCCGCTTCGAAAACGTAGCTATCCTCCGTCTTTGTCTTACACTCCACGTTAGAAAGAGACAGCACGCTCCTTTTACTGTACAACGACAGCCTTGAGTTCGTCCGAGAATCGTTTGAAGTAGAATTTAAAGACATTGTTTCGGAATTCGGCATTGTATGGTAGTCGTCAAACTTTGAAGTTGATGGCGCATCGAAATTGATTAAATCTGGCAACACTGACTTATTTTTGACACTGGGTTTGCTTTTGTCTATGGTCAGTTTAGATAGCTCGTCGTAGAGGTCGCTGCCTAGGCTCTCTATTGAGTCTATGGACTCGAAACTGTCTGTTTTCAATAGCTTTTGGTCTTTAGAAGATTCTCGTAGTTCTACATCAGCTGCTTCGTATATTGGTATCTGTGATATAAAGTCTGTTTCATCTTTATCTATGGTTTGGTTTCTTTGATCAGTTCTTGCTGAAATTTAAAAATAAACAGTGTCAAATACATCCAAATTGCGTTTATCATATAACTAGATTCGATCCCGCGGTTTCACCTCATTTGTAGCTTCAGTCACTTTAAATTTGACCTTCATAAGTGCCCTCCGAGGGCCTAAACTGAATAAATGGTTTTGAATTATGAAAAAAAACAAAATTTGTCAAAGAAATTAATGGCGGAAATGGGTATGGTGGTAGTAATTCCCCCGGTGATCTTTACACTAAGAGCTCTACTTTGAATTATTGGCAACATATTGATTGTGATACTACAGCATATAAGGAGATGTTATGATCACAGACCCAAAAATGAAGTAATAATTACCGGAATAGGATGGGCTGACGCTGTCATCATCATCAGTATGGTATTCCAGGGGCGGTGTTTCCTCTATGGGCAGGTGTAAAGATGATCTGATAGCGTTGATTATGCCTGTTGGCTGTGTCTCTGGTTCTGGGTAGCCGGTCTATAAGAAATATATTATACATGCATCTCTTTCCGAAAGATAAAACATACACAGGCCAGGGAAGTTGAATTAATGATTTAGCTATATTTCTTTATTACTTATAGATTTATAAACTAGCTGTCCCCCGCGGTTTCACCCGTGTTCCGAAGGGTAATTAAATCTTCCTGGAATAAAAGTATCCTATTTATAAAATCAGGTTTAAACAATGCAATTCAATTTCATTTAATTTTAATTAATCCTGCTAATTATTATAATTTTTTTTTTTTTTTGATGGGTGGATGAATTTTTGTTCCTCTTTCACGCAAAAATTGATAATTTATAACCTGAATTTTTATCTGACTACTATTATAAATGCGACAGTTTGTATAGATTATAGTGTGGAATAGAACATAGGCTAGTTTTTATCCCGGGTATATTTAACATCCCTCGAAAACCTGGGTGAAGCCGCGGCGGACAGTTAGTATTTTATACTTCTTACACAGAGATAAAGTAACATCTTAGCGGTTGAAACCGCAGCTAATATGATATTAAAAACAATTTAAGTACCTGTAAAAAATTCACGAAGTCTGTACTGGTGAAAAGCAGTCTGTGTTCCGCTATGAATTCTAATAACCCCTTGATGGTTTTTGCTCTTTCTTCTATGACCTGTAAAAAAGAGACAACGAATATTATTATCTACTTGGTTATATCTTACTTAATCAATTATTACTTGTTAAGGACAAATACTTTGAACCACTTCCACTTCTTCTTTACCATAACATAGCGTATCTTCACGCCCACTGCCTCCTAAAAGGCATTGGTCCAAATCATGAGACTCAGATTCCAATGAAGATAATTAAGTCTCAATGTGAAGTAAATAGACAGAGAATTTTTTTTTACACACATCCATTTGATCTCAATCTAAGCAGAGCTTGTACTATGGAAACCAGATAGCTTAGGATTTACTACCATTTTTTCAAAATTCCTACATACTATATTTTGTTTAACAGCCCGACTTAGAACAAACAGACTTTTCATGCAGGCAAATGTTTCACCTGGGTGGGAATCGAACCCACAACCTGTGGCGTGTAAGTCAGGGACTGTAACGACCACGCCAATTAGTCCGCCATGTGGTGGGCATTGTCTCTCAGATACATTAGCCACCGGCTACAGGTAATCCATTAAAAATAAATAAATGTTCATATTACCTTACTCAACTGCACCAGGGCGATCGATTGAACAAAATATATCACCTGCTTGTTTAGGTTATTATTGTTCTGGTTCTTTTTTCCGATTTTATATAATAAATTAAATATTTTGTAAATATAAAAATTCTAGTCCAAGAAATGCAGTTTCTTGCCAGTTCTTCTCAGTTAAAAGCTGACATCCGAACCGGTGCTAGCTTAAGTTACCTACACCATTATATGTGCCTTAAGCAGCCGGCAGGCCCAAACTGAATAAATGGTGTAACTAGAAACCATACATTTCCAGTTGCTAGGCACCTGACAAAGGATATTAGCAAGGAGGCAATAACAAATGAGAGCTACAGAGTATTAAACCCACTAATAACATATTGATAACCAACCTCTTTCTGAAACCTCTTGAAGTAGCTATATCTCGGCAGTACAGGGAATGTCCCACGTAGATGCAGACCAGCATGTAGCGAGCGCATGTTCTTGTGTAACCTCTGCATATCGCTGTACCTCTTCCATACTGACACTGCTGTTAGTGCCTCTGGTGATTCAATTGGAAACAACTGGAATTTAGGAATAGAATTTTTGAGTTAAAATAATGTTAAGCTTGAGATTTATAACTAGCAGTCATCTGATTCCAAACATATCAGCTTGGACTCTGGAAACCAGATAACAGTCTATAATAAATAAATATCCCGGGACAGTCTTTAGCCTCAAGCACCTGATCCCAAACTAACAAAGCCTGTACTATGGAAACCTGATAACAGATATATTACATATACCACTTTTTTTTATAAATACATACTTATATAGATATTTACTTATTAGACACAGAACAAACAGACATTTTCATGCACACAAATGTTTGTCCTGGGCGGGATAACAGTGGGAATCGAACCCACAACATGTGCCTTGGCAGTCAGATCTCTTACCACCAAGCCAACTGGCCCGTCTTGTTTTATACTAGAAAGATATCAACGGGTAAAAGGTGACTTGACTACCACCATTTTTTACGAAAGTAACATTTTTCTCAAAAAATTATACCACTATGATGATGGCCCATGCACAAATTCGTTGAAGCTTGCATTTAGTTTTAATATTCAACAGCTTTGATGTGGAATGTTTAGAAGTTTAGATGCAGTATCTGCTTTTGGGGTTTTTAAATTTTTAAATAGCTCTTTCAAAATGGCACTTGAACCAAGTCACCTTTTAACTGTTGATATGTACATAATAACAAATAATCCATTTAGCAAATGAATTGATGTTTACAGTGTGTAACAGTAGAGGCATGTTTTTGTTGAACATGCTCAGATCATAAATTTAGTTATAGATAAACACTATCCGAAGAAGTTCAATAAATTCACATGAATTTGAAATAGTTGATAAAGAAGATATATATATCTTATCAACTTGTATATAAAGTAGGTCAATAAGTATGAATATTGAATGAGATATTCTTATCTCAGAGTTTACTATCCTTTGTTTATTTTTTATACTTTTTTATCAAATCTAAAGCAATAGTTCATGTCTTATGTGCCAATGGATGAAGGGTGTTTCTTTATTATTAAAGGTAGGCATTTTACATGAAGATGTAGACTGCCTCTATATTGTCAACAGTACACCAATACTTCACCAAAGGTATTTGAAGTAGCAATATGTAGTGAGATTTTTCACCATCTGTAAGGCACATTATCAATTTTGTGTTAACGGTAACACCATACACACCATAACAAAAAAATATTCATTGTTCCCACAGGGAACTACTAGAAACATTTTGTGTATAGTACTTCACATTCAAGTGACTTAATTAGAAGTAACTTCACATTCAAGCGACTTACTTAGAAGTGGGAACTGACTTGTCCCCGACCAATGGTTGAATTCTGGTGAAACCAAAGATTTGATAGGACACTAGTACTGACACAGCTTTGAAGCTCTCTCCTACTTGAGTAATCTACCTATAGCTTAATAATTTCAAGAACAAACAATATAAATAATCCTATTAAATAACAGTTTCTTCTTGATTTGGGGTTTTCCACTTTTGGACAATTTTTTTTAACATATGATCATGTACTTTGTTGCTGTTGAATTGTCTTTGTTATAAAGAGCACTTCTTTTATGTATGTGTGCCCTTTTATCATTAATTTAAAACAATTCAATGTGAGAAACAAAGAAAATCTTATTAATATTCATTAAGCAAGTAACTACATTCTATTGAGGTAGCTGTGGTTAAGAACATATACCGTTAGAATTTCATGAAATATTATCTCAATAGATACTCATTTAGTAACATAGGCTGTCGACCTACTTTTTAGCTTTTGTGCAAAAATATGGTAGATTTCATGAATATTTTATTTTCGATAGTTAGATTCAAAGGAATTAATATCTTTTCAATGCAAGAATAGTGTTTATATGCTTCTTACCACTGAAGTAATCTTGTATATTGTAAATCCATTCCTATGTTTTGCAGTTTCATCAACTGAAAACCGGCGTACCCACTTATCCTTTGCCGACATTTTAATACAAGTTAAACGTGCTCGAACCAGAATACACTGCTACTGAGAGCAAAAGCAATTAGTATTGTAATATCTTATCATAGTGAGAAGGAAAAAATAGCAGCTTATACTACAAAAAACTTTAACATTTTATGGGAGGAAAAATTGTACACACAACACAGAAATGTTATTGACGTGTGACGCATTCCATTCCATTGAAAGTAAATAATAACCAACTAAAGCAAGAAGAGTTGTTTGTTCTTACTCGCACTCATAACTACTGTAGTATTGGCTGTCTTTTTCTCTCCTAAAATTGACTTATATGAAACTGAATGGAACGTAGTTTTTGACATTTACGTCCTCGAAAACACAACATTTTTATTATTTGTATGTATCTGTAATATTATTTATAATTTAAATTTAAGAAGCTTTATGAATAATACCACAGAGATTTATTATGGTACTATTGGTATTATATATGGTATTTATTATATACCAACAAAAATTACTTTGATCTAGAGTACTTAATTACCTAACTAACCCAGTTACTTGATGTTTGGTCACGCTATAAATTACAAACAAAATCGTAGGTAGGTAGGTAGGTAGGTCTACTACAGAGTTAACTTATTTTTAAGAATTTTGATTTATTAGTGTTGTATTTTTGTGTTTAATTTAAATACCTACCTAAAACATTGTGTTCTTTATGTAAGTATGCTAATTTACTTACGAGTAAAATATACCAATTTCGAGCATACATAAGTAGGGTAAACTCCACCGTTGTTAGATACTTAATACCCAGTATTCATAAAAAATATATTGATGGCAGCTACTCATAACTAGATCAGCAAACCTTTGAAGTATGTAATTCGCCATCGAAGAACGAGACAATTCCCACTATACCACTGAATTTTTATTGTTGTGAATGCTAAAGCATTCATTTTTCAGTTGCTATGTATCCTGAAGAGGTATAGATCTGTATCCTGTAGGATTTTTTTAAATATTGATTGTAGGTATGTCGCTGTAATTAAATAATATGCAAATCTTTAACATTAGATTAAAATTTATGTACAACACTTCTACAAAAATATTGTTTATGTTCCATGAAAACAAAGAATACAACCCACTGCTACAAAAAAATTACATTAATAATTTTCCCCTAAGATCTTTTGTGTTTATGACATAACAATCAACAGAAAGATTTTTGAGATGCATAATTTAAAAGTTTCAAAATAATAATACTGTGAAGGCAATAGGTCAACTTGCAGCTTCATTACTTATCCCCACCACTTTTCACTCAAACGAATGGCGCGCGGCGAGAGGTTGTGTTAGCTCGTGTTTCGTTTAGTCCGTTCCGTGTCGTGTTACTCGCGTCCTCGACTCTTGCGACTATACTTTTCCTTTGAGAAATGAATGCAATAAGTGACAAAACCAATCCGCAACAACTGCCACACTAAGCAACCGCAGAAAATGTGTTATCAATAACGTGTGTTTTGTTTGTGTTCGTGATCATTGAAAAAAAAGTCAAGTAAACAACCGGATAACAACAAGATGGGTTCGAAAATCGAGTACGTGGATTCGTCACATTTATACGCCACCAACTACGTTCGCAACTCGAAAGCTATAGGTGTGCTTTGGGCAATATTCACAATATGCTATGCCATAATAAGCGTGGTCGCTTTTGTGACACCAGAATGGATTGGTGATTTAGAAACTGAATACCCGAGGAAGTTTGGATTGTGGCAAGTTTGTAGGGCAGACGAAGCCTTAGAAGACTGTAAAGGGAGGCTCGATGATTTCCTATCGATAAATGGATTGGTATTCAAAATTGCGACTGTGTTAGTTGGCATAGCGGTTGCATTGGCCCTATTTACAATATGTGCGATGTTATTGTTCTTCTTTTGCCAATCGACAACTGTTTTTCACATCTGCGGATGGCTGCAGCTGTTATCAGGTAAGAAACTTTACTCTAGCCTTCATAAAACTGCAGTATAAAATACACATCTTAAATCACTACAAAATTGTCCTAAGTGAAAGTTTTGCATTTTAAATCGACAGAATCGATTGACCTTGGTCAGACTTGGTCGTTAAACAAGTATAAAGTGGTACAAACATCACATAAAACATAAGGTTATCTATACATATATATTTAGCAAATGTAGCCAGGTGTGTTGACTGTGGTCTGAGTTTCAAAGCATCCGGTGCTAACTTGAATGGCAGGTGTAAATTCCTCCCATGCCCAAGTCTAAATAAAGGCAAAAACGAAAGGCAATACGGCCAGTACAAATTAAGAGTTAAATGGCAAGGTGTTGCTAGGATGCAAAATAATGGCAATACAATAAAACGAGTTGTTAGCATTGTAAGGACTTCTCCGAGATTTGCATTGTTATCGGAAATATACAAATGCTTTTTTTTTGTTCTGCTGATAGCAGAAAATGTTGAATGCGGGGTGTATTTTTGAGTCACTTGTGCTTACGAAAACACCATTAATCACACTCTCATATTGTAGACAAAGGTATTTCCTGATGATAAATTCAAAATTCAAAACCATTTATTCAGTTTAGGACTTCGGAGGGCACTTATGAAGGTCAAATTTAAAGTTACTGAAGCTACATGAGAGCATGAATAACCGGATTTCCATCTTCCTAATCCAGATTCATTGCCTTTAATCTTTATAAACCATTGACTATTTCTTCCATGGTCCCCGGATTTGGGTATTATAATAAAACTTCCTACTACTTTACAAGATTTGAGCATTCCCAAAGATTTCGTTGTAGAGACAATAGCGGTCACGTAACAACTGATTGCAAAGGTAAACTTAGATATAACAAAGAACAACTCACTTCTAACTTCACCCAATAAGAGCGAGGAAGGATTCTCTAAAAAAAATGAAGCACATCCGTCTGATCAAGTTGAAACAGTACAGTTGCAACTGTTTATAGCCTTTCCGCATGATCTTTCACGCATATTTCTCACAAACCATTATAATTGCTTCCATAAAATTCAACTAAAATTATAAATCATCATTTTCTGCTCGCTGGAATCATAATCTCCAACCGCATTAAGCAGTAATTTACAAAGGTAATATGAGCATATCTGGTTTCAAAACTTACGTTCGATTCTCTGATGTATTAAATAACTAAGTAGCTACTTACAAAGGATTATCTTGTAAAGCTCACATATTCAGATCCAATAGTACTATTGCCTTGGCACGTGAGAAAACTAACATAAAAGGAATCCTTGGTTTTAATACGCAGCTGATCTATGATTGATACTCGTGTCGTCATCATGCACTTAGGCATAATGTCAATGATGAGATTATACTTGAAAACTAACGGCCTAACAAGGGATTTTACATTTTACCGGTATGAGAAGTATCCTACGTGTTAACCGGCTTTAAAGTTTCATCCAAATCCGGGTAGATTTTGCAAGAAACAGTATCAAACACCCAAAATTCCATAAAACTTTTTTTTGCGTTTATAATATAGTAGTATAGATATTAATCAAAGAATTAATCGAAGACGCTTGGCTTTGGCAAAGGTTTCATTCGAATATTGATTATTTAATTTATGGTAATATTAAATACGGTTTTTCATAAAACTATTCTCTCGTGAGAAAATTTTTATGTCGAATATTGTTTGTTAAAGTTAAAATAATTTCTCCAAGGTAAAGAAAGTATTTAGAATAACGGTAAAGTAACAACATTGTGTAAAACCGTTTCAACATTTAAATTAACATTTTTTGCCTCGAATCTCCGAACTTTCGTGGATTTGTGAAAATCGCAATTTGTAAGATGATTGTATGAGTAATAACCGAAACTGCAGGCAGGCCACGTAACCGGTAAAACTTCTCTGTCATGCAACAAGAATTCTGAACAGCAATTCTTTGAGCGATTACCAAGGGATACATTTGGAGACATTAGTATAATGATTGCATTAATATAAATAATTACTACAACTAACTAATTTGGTGACTTCATCTGTTCGTCTGAACTAACTTTCCTTATGCATTCTCGGAATCGTAAAACACTTCGCTAACGAGATGTAAAACAATTACTGAATTAAATACAGACAAAGTCAGTTTCTACACATTCCTAAGAAGCGTTAAAACACAAATAATTTACATTTTAATTGCATATCTCAACTTAAAAGATACTCCATTGATGTCTAAACACGTATTCTTCAATCGATTTCTGATCCATACAAAGACTAATCAAATTAGCAACTAATAAAACTATACCAAAAAGGAACACGGACTATATAATATGCGCTCCTCTATCGTATAGTAACAGCATCCATTCATACAAAAGCATGACAATGTTAACATATCGTACGATTATGTAGCGATGCCATGTCTGTATCTGACCTCATCAGAGCTAGCGAGTTCACCAAACCGCTACGTGACCGGAAAAAAAGCATTCTTCGCAACCACGCACGAATGGATGAGCCAGATACAGAAATGCGTTAATTAGAATGAAGGAATGAGCGGAATGACTTCATTTTGAAACGTTTTGAGCAATACGAATTCTTTGATGTGACCAAAGCTTGATTTAAGATGATGCTTTCATAATATGTGTTTGCTATAATAGTTTATCGATAAGATTAAATTCTTGTCTACACTATTGAATGATCTAATGAATTTATACAAAAGGTACTGGAGCGATTTTAATCATTATTTCACTATTAGAAAGCTACTTTATAGGCATTCCTTATAAAATAAAAATAAATATGTAGCATCTGACGTGTAAAATCTGTAAATGACGTTATTGAAAGTCTAGGCTAACTCCTGTAAGTCTGGATCTACAATCTACATCACAGTTTCAATTATATATATTTTTTAATTTTTTATACAACATGGGCCGACAAACAAGTGGACGGTCCACCTAATGGAAAGTGGTCACCGCCGCCTATAGACATCTGCAAACCAGGGGCATCGCCAATGCATTGTCGACCCTGAGACGTGAAGTTGTTAAGTCTCATGGGCCTGTAATTTCTTTTGTTTATGATTGTTTTTTTTCATTTTGGAATTATATAAAAAGAAAATTGAATAAGCAATAATATTTATTACATTTTCCCGGCACATAAAATATCCTATGTATTATTCTAAGGCATTTTCTATACATATGTGCCAAGTTTCACCCAAATCCGTTTGGTAGTATTTGCGTGAAAGAGTAACAAACATCCATACACACAAACTATCACATTTATAATTTTAGTAGAATTCATTGATATCGATAAGTATTAAAACAACACTAAAATTTAAAGAATTTATGTAACGAGTAACCATCAGTGTACAAAAAAAAACAATGTAAGAAGAGAAAGAAATCGCGCATTCACTTTGATACAATAGTTATATAAACTAAGCATTATTGAATTCTCATCATTGAGTATGATCTAAGATAAATGTTATTATTTTACTAGCTGTTCCCCGCGGCTTCACCTGCGTTCCGAAGGATATCAGATTTTGCAGGATAAAAAGTATCTTACTATCTATGTAGGTACCAAGTTTCATCTTTATAAAGTAGAGAAGAAGAAAAGAAGAGTAACAAAAATCTATATAATATATTTTGCAAAAAAACCCCATTTATAATATTGATAATTTTTTTTTTAAACAATAAAACAACAGTCAAAATCATAACTCAGATCAAAAAAGAAAAAAAAATGTATACGAGTATAGCAAGAACAAATGAAATCTTCAAATAATTGAGATTTCATAAGTTTTCAGACATACTTACTGCAATCATCAAATTTTAATTTACAATCGAAACAAAATCATACTGTCATTATTTCTATTGAACTAGAACTATCGCAATATTTAAGTTAAAAGCAAGGTTACCTTTCGAATAATTAAAGATTTGTTCTTCGGAAAAAGAGGTGTGTAGGTTTTGATGGTTAATCTGCGGTTGCTGCTTGTTTTCGACAGGATTATTCATTGGCAACATTTTTCTTTTATATTTACCATGGTTGACGTTGCATAATATATTGATACCAGCTGTCCCCCGCGGTTTCATCCACGTTTATCGATCTCATATATAGCCTATATCCATCTACAAAAAAATCCGCGTCGAATGGTAGCAGTCCCATCCCGATATGTTCAGTAGTTTTGAGGTGGTGCGTTAAAGGAACCCTATTTTCTTTGTATCTATATAGAAAACAGTTATGGGACAAACATGTGTTACGTTGCAACAAATCTTTTAATGCCCAGTTAGTTACAGCTTATAAACAATTTGAATTTTTATAAAACACCTCATGCGCGTATTTCTAATTTATCCGAATCAATTCGCCATTGTAAAAGAGTAAAAGTGAACAGTAACAATAATGATGATAGTAAAACGTTACGCATCAAAGCGCAATGCGTTTACAAAACAATTTGAGTTAACGATTGGTACATAAGTTTGATGATAAAACGCTTAATTAAGCAATAGCTTATACGTTTAAACTTGGAATAATCGATTTAAAACGAAAATAATCGATTTTCGAAAAATAAAAATTCGGTACTTACCTCCTTACTGGTAATCTGCCAGGAAAATAATTATGTTATACTGAGGACCAACGTTTGGGTGTTGCACCCTATTTTTTGGTGACGTGACTCAAAAATTATAACATTTATGATTTTATATGAAGCTATTTGATTACAATAATATTACTTACTAATTTTTATGATGCTTGTTTTAATGAAATATCTTGGGACAATAGGGAGAATAATAGTATATCAGATATTTGGTTTCCATAGTACGGGCTCTAGTTAGGGATTAGATGGTCATGTGTAAATAATGTTCAAAAAGTATTTTTTTGCAGTTTGTAAATTGGTTTGTATTTGTCTGATATTGGGTAACTTTCAATTCTCTACCTGCCCTGTACCCAATCATTCAGGGTTGGCACATATGCATGCTTTTTTCGCCCTCCTGGGAAATTCTATTATTAAATATTATTATTTTTATGATCGTCAATCAAGTAGGTACACAAGTCAACTTTCGTAGCCAACAGCTGAACTGTTGGCTGCATGCAAAAATTATTAAGTGACTTTCCAAAATAACAAAAATTTTGGTTTCTTGAACAAAATTAATGACAGCAATAACTCAAGTCCGTCTGTTAAATCTAGATATCTTATACAAGTTTCACATGATCTGAAGGTCAACAACAACTTTCTATGGAAAATTTGAAATTAAAGTTATCCATCTAGTTTTTAAAATAATATTTTGCATCGGTCTGTCAGTCCAGAGATGTCCACTGCTGAAAAAAGGCCTCCCCGATGGTTTTCTACAGCGAATGGTATTGGGAGGCTTGCATACTGACTAGCACTACCGACGACTTCTGCTTACTAAGTCTAATAAATAAAAAAAAACATTACAAATAATCAATAAATAGAATAATGATAGATTTTTACGCGGTCGCTTACCAGAATATCCTCGTGGATGGGTAATTTGTAATACCTGTCTGGCTGGCTTTACCGCCCTTAAGTTCAAAATTAGTTGCCAAACACCTATCGTTGTGTTCTGGCAGCTGCACTGAGAGTCGGTTCTCTTCTAGGTTTTGTACTTACCAATTTGGGCCTTCATCACTTGCCATGAATTATATGATTAAGGTTAGGTTATTCTCACAAACCAGTTATAAAATTATATAGAAAACCAAACTAAAAAACAGACAATAAATTTTAATAAATATTAATTAAGAATGATGTAAAAAAAATTATAAATGTAAGTTATTAATAGTTTGAATAAGAAAAAATGTTTTATTGTAAATAAAGCGTGGGGTGCACGGTGTCAATAGTTAAATAATAATAGTAAATAGTTAAATATTTAATTGACAGATATGAGAAGGATTATCATTTCGATAATATCTTGAAAAGCACCCCCGCTTTTTTAAAAATAAAACATTTTTTCTTATTCAAACTATTAATAACTTATATTTATTATTTTTTTTTACATTATTCTTAATTAATATTTATTAAAATTTATTTTCTGTTTTTTAGTTTGGTTTTCTATATAAAGCGTGTTTTCTAGTTTTTTTAAACTATTATTTATTTTTCATTTTTTTGATAAAAGCATTTTGAGTGCCCGAAAGAGTAAGTCTGGAACTGCACGCACGCGTTTTTCGCGCACTAGCTCTATCTCTCTTACTCGCATGCAAAGGATGCGGAAAGAAATTAATGAATCCTGGCGAATCTAATTAGGATAATCGGATGCTTTGATCGGATTATTGCATTGTCATCGGTCTTTGACAGGTGTGCAAAGTTTGAATTAAATCTGATCGTTCAAAGTAGGACAAAAAGGGGTCGGTTACATACATACATACAGGTGAAGCTAAACGCTTTATATTAGAAAGCGTTTAAAAATGCATTTACTGATTCATTTTGACGGGCCAGTTGGCTTGCTGGTTAGAGACCCTGGCTGCCAAACCGCAGGTCGTGGGTTCGATTCCCTCCCAGGACAAACATTTGTTTGCAAGAACATAAATTATATGTAGGTCAGATAGCTGGTAGCCATTGTACATGCAGTACCCTCTGCTTAATTTGGGATCAGGTAACCATGTGTGAAGAATGTCCTTAGAAAAACTTCTTGCCCGAGGTATCAGTAGTCTGGGATAAGTCGTAATGATATACTAAGTAGGTATACCGACAGTGCCTCTTCGGCTTATCCGAAGCTATACCGAAGTTCTATCTTATTTAAAAGGATTAGTGAAAACCTTATCAGAATCAATTGTGAAATTTAAAGCAATAGACTTATGACATTGTTTTAAACAATTTTGAGAACAGTTAGTTGTTGTCACTTAAATAATATGATGTTACAGACACCCAGCGTTTAATACAAAACTAAAAACGACATCACACTGATTCACTCCCCACTAATATAACATCTATAAATCTAATCTAAAAGATTTCTCAAAGAAAACTGCATCGCATTAAAACTAGTACTTACAGTAAAAGCGCCCGGTCAGAAAGCGTCAGTTAGAAAGTGGTTTAGCATAGACTTGACCAATCACTGGACTTGAACCTAACTAACAGGATGTCCATTAGATATCAAATCAGAAGGATAGGTACACCTGGTTTCATCGCGTTAAATAGATCTTGAACAATTTCTAATCGTATACAGGTACTTTTTACTCCATTTACCACTTATTTCTAAACATTTTGTTGGATAGGAGCATGTTCTTAGATTTTTTTTTATTCCCATACCTCACTAGTGGGCGC
Source organism: Habrosyne pyritoides (assembly GCA_907165245.1). Classification (NCBI taxonomy): domain Eukaryota; kingdom Metazoa; phylum Arthropoda; class Insecta; order Lepidoptera; family Drepanidae; genus Habrosyne; species Habrosyne pyritoides. The sequence continues at coordinate 8,488,640 of OU015607.1, read as the reverse complement.
TCGCGCTCCAATTTACGTTTTATTGAAAGTCTATGAAGTTTGTTGTTTATTAACTAACCTCCTTGCTCCTTGCAATTTTGAGTTTCAACCTCCAGATTTCAATTTTGAATGAAACATGTTGACAGGCTGACAGATATGTCACATTGTGACATACATTTTTATAGCAACCATTTTCTGATTTTTGTAAATAATCTACAGCATCCATAGCACGATAATGACCACGTTAACAACTTTCCCTGAAGATGACAAATGCCCGAAAGTGTGCAACGACATCGGGGCTTTTAAAAAAGCGACTAAGAGCCCAGAAGCGGTTAATGAAGAACTCAAAGCTGCTGAAGTGGCTAAAGCTGCTCCTAAAGCAGACGAAGTTCCTTCTAAATTAACACCAGTTCCTGACGAAAGACCGGAATATTTTAGACCACCTACAGAAGAATATCTGCCAAATTTGAAGCCTGGACCAGACGGCAAAGTCGATTGGACACCATTAAGTGATATGACAGGCACTAGACCTGGTGTGAACAAATATTCAATAAGCAGGTACTCCCTTAGTGAATGGAGGAAACACAATGAAAAAATTTTAGACCCAGAAGTCATTACTGAATCTAACATAGTCGATTACAACGCTAAAACATCTATAATGCAAGCTTTTGGTAATATTGATAAACAACAGAGTGAAAACGAGAAACGGTTAAAGCAGAAAGCAAGAGATATATTTAGATGGAAAGTAGAAGTTGAGAAGGAATGTAAAGCAATTACTGATGAGGTAGAACAACTCGAAATTGAAAGGCAACGCCTGAAAGGAGCATCAAGGGTTCTGATGCTACCCGAATCAATCTCTAAAGAATGCTTAGATCTTCGTTCAAACAGATTCGAACCAGATTTAGTAGCTGATTTAGCTGAACAGGAACTAATTAAAGAAATGGAATTGGTGCTAGAAGTGAGAGCAACACTGAAAAGTACTTTGGACAAAATCGAAGAACAAATGGCTATAAACAAAGCTGCTAAGCATAGGATCGAATATGATTGGTGTGATAAAACTATGGCTTATAATACTGAAACTATTAATTTAGGTCTGAATACAAAATCTAGCACTATATTATTTAGGCCCGGTGCTACAAGATTTGGTGATAACACTGCACCTTTGGAGTATTGGGAATTCTTTTGTAGAGAAAATGTACAGAACTGTGAAGCTGCTAGACAAAAGTCTTCCGACTTACGAGGCAGTCTAAATGCTATTCTAGTCAATGGTGGAAGAAAACTAAGGAACCAGGCCGACAGAACTGACATGGCTTTAGCAGAAACTGTGGCAATTACATCTGAATTATGTACCAAACTAGAAGAAACACTGAGAAATACCTTACAAAGAATAGCTGATATGGAATCTCTGATCGATGACCTACAGGATTCTATTAGGAAAATGGATGCAGCAATGAAATTGGCTCAAACAAGGCTTGATAATAGGAATAATTGGAGACCTCATGGAGAGAGCGTGAGAGATCAGCCTCATTTTGGGCTAATAGAAGAGGTGAAGAAGATTCATGAAACTGTGACTTCACTTCTCGGGCAGTTAAGGAATGCAGAGAGAGTGAGAAAGGATTTGTTGAACAAGAGACTGGTTTTGGAGAGAGATATTGCGTCAAAGAGGAAGACTTTGAACATAGATAGAGACAGATGTGGAATGGTTAGGTCTCATTACCCATCTGCTTCAGAACTGGCTGGATATTAAAAAAAAGTAATTTTTTGCAAGTTTTTTTTTTTTTTTTTTCTAAAGTTTTTGAATTTTTAAATATTTGATTAAATTATGATGTTTCAAAAGTTTCAAGTCGTGTTATGTTTGATAACCGAACTATGAAATTAAGTAAAACAGAGGGCACGGTGGAGGATTGCTCTTGCTCGTCGTGTCACACTTACACGGGGCGCCATAGACGTTGATAGATTGTTTCTACCTTCATCTAATTGGGCGCAGCGCAAGCCGTATAATTGTTGCAATTTTACAGTTTACGTGTCTGTTTAGAACTCAAAAGAAAACACAACTTCGATGTGACGAAAATCAAAATTCTTTTTGAATGCTGTATTAATTTTTAAGGTCTAAAAATAACATCGAAAACTTAACCCTAATATTGCATTATCTGTATCACAACTTACAATGAACTATTAGACGAATAAATGCGAATAGAAAAAAGCTAAGTATTTTTTTTATTCAATTCATAAACGTCAAACTGCCAGTTTATTTACACAATTAAATATTTCAAAATCTAAGAATTAAAGTTCTGTGGCTTATGTACTGTTTTAGAGTAGCAAAAAGCTTTTAGGGTACTGAGAGCACTCATCAGGTATTACCTCATATCATTATAGAGGTGCTCACTTACATAACGTCACACTTTTAAGCCATAACTTGCTAGTATGAGATTTTAACCGCAGACCTTTCACTCTTCACATTGTCTTGTGCATCTTCAGTTTACGCAACCAACGTTACATCTCGATGACATTTCGACGTTTAATATTCAAGTAAGGTCAAATAAATATCCCATTAAGAGCTTATTTATACGTAGTATTACCTACAATAACAGTAATTTGCAAATTTTACGAGTGTTTTGACTATTTAATTTCGCATTTAAGAGACAATATCATAGTTAACATTTTTATTTTCACGATTGTTTGTATTTTAAGCGCTATTTGTAATTTTTTATGTGATATTACATATTATTATGCATGATGTAATGCCGCTTTATGGAATCAGAAACAATAGTTCCTGTTATTTTTATAAATAAATTCAAGGCTTTTTCTGAGACATTATCTAATAACTAGTTTGTCCACGCCAAACCACTTTTGTCTCGGCATTTTTTTGTTTTGCTAAAATTATCGTTTGTCAAATAAATAAATATCCTGGAACAGTTCTCACACACGGCTATCTGATTCTTAATTAAGTAGCGCTTTTACTGGTTGTAGTACTACCAAATAACAATTATACTGTAATACATTTTTAAATTAATGCTTAAATAGATATTTACACCTCAACTCAGCTTCCTTTGCACATGAATGATACATTCCTACATAGCCTCTGGTTACTCCTCAAAATCATCCAAGAAGGTCGTATTTCTCGAGTTTTTAGCGAGCTAACGGACAATACGTTTCATAAATGAGAAGGAAGAAATAATGAATTTCCTCAATCAACCGCAAAGCTCTTTAGGAAACAAATGCAACCAAAACCAGGAACATGCAACGCTAACTGTACAAAAAGTCTATATTAAGTTGCTCGACATAACACAATCGCATCATTTGTGGGTCTCACAAGCACAATCGTGTGAACATTGAACAATAGACAAGTTACAGTGACCTTTCTGAACAAACTGTGGATATAACGATTAATCGTATGGGAGATAGTATTGTTGGAGATCTACTGCTGGTAATCAAGGAGAACAGTTAACTGCTGGTATTATATTTTGTAAGTGGTACAAATACAGTCAGCTATTTTAGTTGCCGATGAACAGGTAGAGGACCACTTGATGATAAATGGTAATCGCCTACGAACATTCATTCGCAGATACCGTCAGAGCGTTGTCGACCTTGAGACATGAAGTAATTTAGTAGCATCAATCCATTGACCTCTCCTCCCGAAACAAAATTACTGTAATACAAGTGCACGGCTACGGTGGTTGCACTTCCACGGACCATCTTTGCACAGAGTTTTATTACTACTAATAATATTTAATCTGAAATATATATACGAACTTTTTACAATTATAGAACTCTTCGTGACATGGGTATTAAAACTGGCCTTGCAATGCAATGCCAGTAATACATTGAAAAAATAGTACAATTGTCACTTAATTTGCACCTTTTGACGTGTCACTAGGTTAAGTTTTAATAGAATTCCATTTATTTTTACAACAAATAAACCTTTTACAAAATTACCGTTAGCATGGCTACCACTAACAATAACAAGTACTCGTGCCCACACATATGTCCTACCAATCAAAAAGAACCTGAAGGTTCAAAGTTATCAGCTGCTATGGCGAGAGCGAATGAGAACCCTCACAGTTCACCGTACGTTCCTGGTATGATCCAACCTCCAGAAAAGAAGCAATATCCACCTGGCGCACCACCTTTATACCTTCCGCAGCCTACAGACAGTACTAGTGGTGATATCCTCGGAATGGGACCAATAGGACCTTGGGCCACAGGTCACGTTAACTGGACACCTCAAGCTGGAACCACTGGCGTTAGGCCAGTCGTCGACAAATACTCCATAACAAGATACTCCACCGGCGAATGGAGAAACAACAACGCATACATATTAACACCAAGAGCTACTGATAAAGCTAAGGAAGTTGAGGCAAGAACTAAGAAGGAACTGGCAGATGCTTTTCAAAATATGGACAATAAGCGAGAAGACAGTGATAAAAAGCTAAAAAAACGTATTAAGGATCTGTCAGCTTGGAAGAAAAAGGTCCAAAATACAGTTGACGCTATTGCTGACGAGATAAATATATTAGATCAGGAAAGAGCTCGTTTGAAAAGCGCTTGCAGAATCTTGATGCTACCAGAAGCGATATCTAGAGAATGTCTTGAATTACGAACAAATAGACTCGAACCTGATTTAGTAAGAGATGATGCTGAACAGGAGTTGATAAAAGAAGTAGCGATAGTTGGAGAAATAAGAAGAGTATTCCTGAATACCTTAGCTAAAGTTGAGGAGCAAATGGCAATGAATAAAGCTGCTAAAGCTAGCATAGAGTTCGATTGGAGCGACAAAATGGTGTCACTAAAACTTGATAAACGCAATTTGAGTCTTACTCCTAAATCCAACTTAACTTTGTATCACCCAGGAGTCGCACGATGGCCAGAAAATGCCACAACATTGGAGTATTGGGAACATTTTTGTGCTGAAAGTATTAGAAATTGTGAAGAAGTTAGACAAAAATCTGAGAATTTAAGAGGCGATTTGTTGACTGTAATTGTAAACGGTGGACAAGATATGAAGATACAAGCGGAAAGAACTAATGCGGCTTTAGCCGATACGGTTGAAGCCACTGAAGCCATGTGCGAGAAACTTGAAGAGAATCTAAAAGATAATCTACAAAAGACAGCAGACATTGAAAATCTGATTGATTACTTAAAAGATTCTTTAAGAAAAGTTGGTGAACGAAACAAATTAGTGATGGCCAGGCTCCACGCTAGAAACTACGATCGTCCTAACGTGGAAAACTGTAGAGATGAAGCACAATACGCTTTGATTGCTGAATCTAAGTTTATTAAAGAAACAAATGAATCTCTTATGGATCAGGTACGACAAGCCGAGAGTGTGAGAGCTGAATTAATGAAATATAGGGGAGATTTAGAGAAAGAGATAGCCTGTAAAAGGAAGAGTCTTAATATAGACAAGGATAGATGCGCCAGAGTTCGCGCACACATGCCTTCTCCGGAAGAATTTGCAGCTGGTTAATTTTTCATATGGTATTGAATAAAATTCTTGTGAAATATGATTTTAATATGTATATCGTTTCTTAAATTCCTTCACTAAATCATAAAATTTGTAAATTTGCCAGACGGCTCACAGGCAGATGTTCCAACTGATATGTGGTCACCGCCACCCATAGACATTGGCAACACTTATGAAATATGAAAGTGTTGCCGACCTTAACTAAGCCCGACTATGGTTATTTTAGATTACATTCATCATAACAAAGTGTAAGCCAGATTCTGTACTAAAATAAATGTTTCGATATAGACAAAATCAGAAGCCTCAAATAGAACAGTACCTAAAACGAAGTAAATAGAGATGTAGAAGTGAATCGGGAAAATTAAAAGGGATTTTAACGTTGAATTAATTTAGTTTGAACATTAGTTTCAACATGAACTGTTAACTATAATAATGTAAAAGAGAATGTTTTTGGATAACAATATATTCATGCTGCCTATCCTCAATCTCGATTCAATCTTCTTTGTCGGGCCAGTTGGCTTGGTGGTTAGCGACTCTGACTGCCAAGCCGAAGGTCGCGGGTTCGATTACCACCCAGGACAAATATTTGTTTGCATAAAAATGTCTGTTTGTTCTGGGTTTGGGTCTAAATATCTATATAAGTACTTATTTAGAAAAAAAAAGAAGTAGTAAATGTAGTATATCAGTTATCTGGTTTCCTTAGTACAAGCTCTGCTTAGTTTGGGATCAAATGGCCGTGTGTAAAGAATGTCCCGGGATTTTTATTTATTCCTTGCATTTTTTGCGTCTCGATTCACTCCGTTTAGCCGGTAATAAGAATAACTCTACTTAGGATGCACAGTCTGACACCCAACATGTATCAGTTGGATATATAGACATACTTAACCTCTTTTCATAATTCCGGATAACAACAAAATTATTGCTATCATTTGTCATATCAGTCTTAGCTAGCCTGAACGAGAAAATTATATAGGTTTGATTTTTAGGCAAATCATGGCCATTGCGTTTTAATTATTTTTTTATAAAAACTTTCTGTTTACTTAATTTAAGGGGTGTTTTATAAACAATAAAGTTCAATTCACACACACAAGTCACAAGTAAAATTAATACTTGATTTGCAAATTTTTTTAAAAGAGAACCATTGCAAGGCGTACCGATTGAAATTTGGCTTAACCTAAGCTTAGCATTTGCTAAATGAATGCGAAACCATCCTCATTATTACTAAATTATTTTAACATAGCAACGTGACCTCTAAACGGGTTAAAATAGCGGTCAATTTTATGTAACATCGTTGGATAACAGCTCTTGAAGATGTCTGTGTTGCACAAACCCCCAATCGGCATAGAAAGCTGAAATGGTTACAAATTATTCAATACTCCACTACTGGTTTTTTTCTTACCTTTTGTTTAGCAATCATCATGATGAATGGGTGTCATCTTCTATAGAAAAGGATGGGATAGTAATAGATTTTTTTAAGACTTACGTACTTACTATGCTTTTGAACGAATAACTACTAAAAACGGGCTACATTTAGAAGAAGTAACTACAAATACATTTTCATGTAAGCTCTACAGTAAACGTAAAACATCTATTTAATACATAATAATGAATATTTATTAGTCTACTATGCTACTATTTTCTACAAGTCAATGCTTTTATCACTTGTTACTGATCAATCACCGGCCTACAAAAAAAAATTGTTTTGGTGCAGCTCTGTTCGCATCTGTAGTCGGTAAGGTAGGTAGTTTGAACTACATTGCTGCTACTAAATGTCAGCTGACAGCTCTGGTTTACCTACAATTCTTATTTGACTTTTTTACGGTTTTATTCAAAATCAGTCCATGTTATAACTACTTTTATGACATTAATCGTATAAATTTATGATGGCAAGTAAGTCAAGAAATTGCTTTAACGATCCTGATATGTTTTGTTACATATGCGGTGAGTATATAATGAAAGATCATCGAAAACCGATTAATGACACGGTAATTCGCTTGTATTCTGTATACTTCGGTATTGAAATTGGCAATCAAGATAAAGTGTGGGTGCCTCACGTTGTTTGTAAGATTTGCATTGAACATTTGTGCCAATGGGAAAAAGGAACGCGAAAATCTTGGAATTTTGGGATACCGATGATCATATCGATCATTTTATATGCTGCTTAGCAAACTCTTTGATTAGGGACCCATAACATGAACCTTATGAATTAACAAATGACCATCTTATCACGTCCTCCATTTTGAATTCAGAATTACGTCACTTAGCGAATTGTGGAATATCAACAAAAACAAATGACTGCAAAAATTCTGCTCGAGCGATCGGTCTAAAATTAAGTTGTAAGATTTGTCCCAAAATAGTAGGTGAAGCTTTGAAAACTATATAATTTTAATGGAGTCTCAAAATATCTTTACCACTATGTAACCATTTCTCATGTTATGAAAATGTATTGTATTTCAAATATTGGGCCATCGCAGCCTACTTTTGGGTGGGAATCTGATGCCACAATGATTGTTAAGACCTTTATATATTACCTTTTGTTTACCAATGTGTAAGATTTTGTGTAGTTATTTACGTTTCTAAACTAGTATTATAAAGAGAAAAGATTATTTTTGTTTGTAATTAATAAAACATTTAAAACTAATGGACCGAATTTATTAATCCTTTCACTATTTGGAAGCTGCTTTATCCATGTGTAATATGCTATGTTATAAAACCGGGATATTTAATTGTTTTTAAGTAAATTATAACAACATTGCGTGTTCACACTTTCTGCTTTACGCAATAAAATTATGAAAATCTTAATTGTTCATTCGGAACAAATCGATACTGGTGGATCGCATTCCCTGAGCCCCAAAGTATAAGCTCTGCTTAGCTTGAGACCGTGAGACGGAAGCTAGTATTAAATGGATGAAAAACGCGTCAAATAAACGAGCCCGCTTTATCAAATTAAAAATCTAATTTTGGACCTTACTATCTGGTAAGATAATCATAAGGTCTATAATTCCATTCACGGACATCGCGGTGATTTAAGATATTAAATTTTCAAAATTCGACGTAATAACAAAATATAGAGAGTTAAAATCAGAGCGGTAAATTAAAAAGTGGTTGTAGGAAGTGTTGAATGACAATTCAGCTTTCACACTTGAATTTCAAGCTTAATAACCTGTCTCATATTTTTCCTTTTTATTCTGGTTTAATTTTCCAGTACTTACAAGTATGAGTATGTCGGTCGACATTACACTAGAATAAAACAAAGTTACTACATTTATCTGTTTGTGCGCTTAGTTATTTAAAACTACGCAATGTTTTTATTTCGCTTCTCACTATATTTGAAGTGTCTTATTTATTAGCTGACTAGATGTCCCCCACAGTTTCACCCGCTTTCCCAAGGGATGTAACATTTTCCCGGCACAAAAAGTATCCTATGTTAATCCAGGGCATTTTCTATACCATGCCAAATTTCATCCAAATCCGATTGGTAGTTTTTGCGTGAAAGAGTAACAAACTTCCATACATACAAACTTTCGCATTTATAATATTAATAGGGAGTAAGATACTATACTACCGGCACGCTATGAAGGCCGTTTTGACGTATCAGATTGTCAAAGGAAAAGAATCTGTATTGCTTTGGAATAAGGTTGATTTCCATAACGTCACGATTGTCAGTTATTATAGAACTGGCTCTCAACTGTAGATGTCAGAACATACCGCCTGATGCTTGGCGATAGATTTTCAACTTGAAGCTATTGATACTGCAAAGTACCCTACCATGCTATAGTTTCCTCAAGCTCATTGTTCTATTCGAACCCTCGAGTCTAGTCACGGTATTCAACGTCACAAAAAACTGATTTCATCCCAGTCATGCGAAGCCCGGGTCGCTAGTTGCGTATAAACTGGAAACTTTCAGATGCTTTATTTTTCGCGACGTAACGGTGGAGTTATTTCCTCATTGCACCAATTATATCCGCATTAGATAACAAATTGGTGGTCTTAAGTTTAAGAAATTATGTCACTGAAGTGTTTGCAGTGGTTTCTATTACCTTAGCGTTCATAATTGTATTGACCCTTTACGTATTGCAACATGTTAAAAAAACAAAAGTAAAGACAAAACACAAATGATTCACTAAAAGAAGAGAAAATGAACTAGTATTTTGTCTCTCGCCTAGCGATCGAAATTTGAACGGAATACTTATTTTTAATGTTTGAACTTTTGTGAGTTATTTTGGCAAAATATAAACTTTTTAATCTTTGCATAGAACCTTTTGAGTTTTCTTCTATAACGTGTTCTATTCTATGACGTATTTACTAATAATTTAATTCGTAATCTATATCTATACTAATATTATAAAGAGGAAAGATTTGTTTGTTTGTAATGAATAGGCTCCGAAACTACTGGACCGATTTCAAAAATTCTTTCACCTTTGGAAAGCTACATTATGCCCGAGTAACATAGGCTATATTATATTTAAAAAAAAATTAGGGATCCTTACTAAAACTCCAATAATGTAACATGTAACATAAGGTGTAAAAAAATGACCTGAAAAATTCCTTACGTCGCGTGCGCTGCGAAAACTATTGATGATAGAATGAACAAAATAATGTAACATCCCTCGGCAACGCGGGTGAAACCGCGGGGGACAGCTAGTTATCTATATATATATAAATTAATCCCTATTTCCCTTGGTCACGGCATCACGCATGGACGGCTAGACCGATTTCGCTAATTGTTTTTTTATTGTGTTTGTTATAATCAGGAGAAGGTTCTTATGAAAGAAAAAAATAAGAATGTTGCAGGGAAATTAGAAAATTTAAGAAAACATAACAACCATATTCACTTTTCTAATGTAGGTATATGGCGTTTGATTTAACTGTCAGTCGTTTGACAGTTGCAAGATTGACTGAATGCGCGCTGCAAATATCGTTTAAAAGAGAGGCAGGAGTCGTAATTAAATTGATAAAATAATAAATTTATAATTTCAATATAATGAAGTGCGCATTTCACAGTCGATTCAATCGGAAGAATCGAATTCAATATTCATAGTTAAGACAGGACAACGTCTGTCGGGTCAGCTAGTATTGTAAAAAATGTGTGTTTGTCAAACGCATGACATGGTGTGTGTAATATTTATTCTAATTAATTTAATGTATTTCTAATGAATTTCATATAATAGGTTCAAGCAATTCTTCTCCATATAAACTTTAACTGTGTCAAATTTCACGTTCATCCGTATGCGCAAATTTCTTAAAAAGAGGTTTAAAGTTTTCGCTTCACGTATTAATCCGACAGTTTTTTTCTTCTTTTGATTAAATTGTGAAATTTTCCAAAGGCTTGGGACTTCCTGTATACAACTACGTATTTGTAGAAAGCCAACTTACATTTCATGCTAATATTTGTTTGTCACATAAAGAGGTAAGTACGCTACGGTCGATATTTGCTCGGGGAAAGGTCTATAAAACATTTGGGTTCATAGAAAAATTAACCCTTTCGCATTATCATAAGGTTCAATAGCATCATCACACAATTTTCCATTGGACCAATAAATGGACCTTAACCCAAAAGCAAGCGGTTATTTTCTAAGCTGTCAAACGGGCATTTTAGATCTTGACAACTATAACTGGTTAATACCACGGAAGTGTCAAGTAATTTTTTTAAAATAATAATTGTCGTCGGAGCGTACTAGCGCGTAATCTCGATTTAGCTACTTTCGTAACTTACCTCTGAGGTACTCAGAACAGCTAAGGCATTGTATCACCTTTATTACCTTTCAGGTACGATATATTTTTCTATAACTCTCCTAGCTGTCGTAACGGGCCTATTAGATATTGATAACTTTAGTAACGTGGTGTTGAATTAACCCTAAAAATTTGCCAGTCACACCAAAATGTGTTACGTTTAAAGAACTAGGATTATAGTGAAATAATTTTTCAATTAGGCGATTGCGGTTCTTATATTACCCACTACGTACACACAAACATACAAAATTGGCACTCCTTTTGAATAATTACAAGCTGTCCCCCGCGGTTTCACCCGCGTTCCCGAGGGATGCAACATTTTCTCGGCACATAAAGTAACCTATGTTACTTCTAATTCCTCCAAGAATATGTGTACAATGTTTCATTATAATCGGTTACGTAGTTTTCGCGTGAAAGCGTCATAAACAAACTTACATTCACATTTATAATATTAGAAGGAACCAAAACTACCAAGTTAGGAATCGCACCTTCCCAGTTAATACTTCTTTGAAACAGTTAAATGCAAATATATATCCGTGTCAGGCATCTGTAACCGTCTTGTCACGTAAACGCGTGAACTCACGTATTGCCTTACTTGGTAAATTGCACCATTTGTGAAAATGGAACGTATGTGAGAGTAATTGCTGTTATTTAAACTTCTTACTGGACATATTAATAGCTTTTAATCTTATGTATAAAATTCTCGTGTCACAATGTTAGTTACAATACTCCTCCGAAACGACTTGACCGATTTTTATGAAATTTTATATGCATATTCAGTAGGTCTGAGAATCGGCTACTATCTATTTCACTATCTCATACCCCTAAGTGATAAGGGTTGTCCACCCCTGACATATTTTATTTTTTATTTTGGTCAAATTTTTATTTTTTAATTAAGTAATTATTTAAGCCTCTTTATTTCCATACAAATAATTGCTAAATTTATAAATACATTTCTTTCTTATTAATTATATGGATTTTTAAAATATTAAATAAATTAAATTTTTCAAAACATTTTTTTTTATTAAGTAATTCTTTATACTCTTCTATCACCAAAACCTGTTTTTTAAACGGGATTTTTATATTATTCTGTTCCATCCACAGATCCGCAATAGGGTTGCAAGATGACAATCGAATATAATAATTGTAGTACGATAAATTTTCATGTATAATAAAGTAAATATGGAAAAACAACGTTTGCCGGGACATCTAGTATACTATATCTTTACGCACATTGTCCGTGGAGGTAGGTAGAAGTCTCAATTATAGGTACTAACTAACTGAGATATTTTAAGTTCGACGTGATATGTGATGAGGAGTCGCTGTCTCTTGGGAATGTTATCAATATCGAGCTACAGTTATTTCCAAACCAAGAAACATAATATTAATATTACTTTACTCGAATATTGTACCGAAATATTGTATAGTATAAAGTGGCGTCGATAGCCAAATTGGATACGTTGAGGAATAGCGGAAAATACTCTAAGGAGTCTCGAGCTCGATTTTGGTGAAACCTTAAACTACATTATTGGAATTTTTATAAATCTACTAGTTGACCCAACAGACGTGGCCCTGTCTTAACTATGAATATTGAATTTGAATCTTCTGATTGAATCTACCGTGAAATGTGCACTAAGAAATTATAAATTTATTATTGTATCAATATAATTCCGACCATGCCTCATTTTAAACGATATTTGCAGCGCGCATTCTGTTTATCGCGCCAGCTGTCAAACGACTGACAATAATGACAAACAGGTTACATTAAAAAAGTTTATATTGTCAAAAGCGCTAGTAAAGTTGTTAAGTTTTCTTAAATTTTCTAATTATCCGCGCAAGTTTCAAATTTTTTTGTATTCAACAAACACAACAAAAAAAATTGCGAAATCGGTCCAGCCGTCCATGCGTGATGCTTTGGCCAAGGGAAATAGGGATTCATTTTTATATATAGGTTGGGGAAAAAGTCTTTTCGCATTATAGTATGTATGAACTTGTAATAAAATCTCTTTGGCTATACTATTTGTATCTGGCTGGTTTTGGTATCATTGAAAGTTTAAATTTTAAAGAACATAATTCCAAATTCAAATTAGGAAAATGTGTGATTTGCATTTGTTTTTCGTACCGCCAAGATCAGTGAATCTAATGAAGAAATTCGCAACAACGCAAGCCGCGAAAAAAAAATTGCGATGTTTATGGACCTAGTGCAGTGTCTGTGAGAGTAGCACAAATTTGGTTTAAGCCTGTTACCACCAGGCAGGACCATCGATTCTGAACTCTACTGCGAACAACTGATGAGATTAAAGCAAGAAGTTGAGAGAAAGCGGCCGGAATTAATCAACAGAAGGGCTGAGGTTTTTCATCATGATAACGCTAGACCTCACACATCTTTAGCCACTATGCAAAAATTAAGAGAGTTTGGCTGGGAGGTATTAATGCTTCCGCCGTATAGACCTGACCTTGCACCTTCAGATTTCCACCTGTTTCGGTCTCTTCAGAATTCTTTAGGCAGTGTCAGGTTAACATCACGAGAGGACTGTCAAAACCACTTGTCGCAGTATTTTGATCAGAAGTCCCAAAATTTCTATAGCAATGGGATCATGTCCCTACCTACAAGATGGCAAAAAGTTATCGAACAAAATGGTACCTACATACTTTAGTTAAATGTAAATAAACTATATTAAAAATGTTTAGAAATTTTCTTAAAAAATGCGAAGGATCTTTTTCCCCAACCTATTATACCTTGGTAGGACCAGGAATAGAACCTGTAATATTTTTATAGGAAAACACCAATGTCAACTATATTATAACAACATTAAATAATACAAACTTAAGGAAAATAAATTCCATAAATTGATTGATATTTCAAAGTAATGACTTTGATTCATACATTTCTCGTAAGAGGATCTTTTTTTTTATATTTGGTAGAAACGAAGGAGGATAATCGCCGGAGCCAATGCGTTTTAAATCCCGGGATATATGGTCCTTCAGGAACGCGGGTGAACCCGCGGTACAGGAGTTACGCATTATACAACATATTACAAAATACCCCGTAAAAATATAATTAAGTTATCAAAGCCAACAACCCTAGTAAGCTGTCATGTCAGGGAACTAGATTATTTAACAGAAAGGCGTACGTACCTATTCTACCTAATAATTGTCTACTTTAATAGTGTTCCTATTTTCCATTCAACAAATCAGTTTTTTGATTTTTTGGGGTGTTATACAGTGAAACTACGTTTCTTAAATATTGTGAATAATAAGACCCCATTTAACCTCCTTTCGGCTATACGGGTAGTTTCGACGGGCCAGTTGGCTTGGTGGTAAGAGACCCTGACTGCCAAACCGAAAGTCGCGGGTTCGATTCCCACCCAGGACAAACATTTGTGTGCATGATCATGTATGTTTGTTCTGTGTCTGGGTGTAAATATCTATATAAGTGTGTATTTAAAAAAAAGTAGTATATGTAGTATATCAGTTATCTGGTAGCCCTACTACATGCAGTACACTCTGCTTAACTTGGGATCACGTAACCATGTGTGAAGAATGTCTTGGGATATTTATTTATTTATTTGTAACACCTGTATAGTTTTCTATAGTAAATAGGAAAGTTTCTAACTGGCCGGCCTATTTTCTCGTAATCGATTGAAGATCGAAAGTGCTTAGAGAGCTATAACTGTGCTTTATTTAACGCTTCTAACATGTTATTACTTGAAAGCGAAGTAAATGTGTAAAACAGCATGTTCGTAACAAATCGTTGTTTGATGCGAAGATATTTAATTATACTTATAGCTTGATTATCATTTTAATGTTTTTCCTTATTTCTGTTTTGTTTCTTATCCTTTACTCTTATATAATGGTTTGTGTTATTAAATTTTATATGTGAACGTACATGCGAGCGACGAAATCTAATACCTTTAAACGAGCAATTCTTGTATATATATGGCTCCAACGATTTTCATGAAATTTTGTATGCTGGGGTATTTGGGGGCGATAAATCGATCTAGCTAGGATTCATTTTCAGAAAATGTCGTTTTATCCGTATTTTCAATGATCAACTTTATCGATAATTGACTTAAACATAACCTGAAAAAAATGACTTCCTGACATTAACTGTTTTAACGACACAACAACATTAAAGCTACTCCAGTAGATGGCGTTGTTAAGCAACACTAAGCCAATAATCAACTTTACCAATAAGTCTTCCCTTGTTTTATAGGTATATCCGTAGTCAACAAAGAACCCTAATAGTTTCTTGTTGTGTTGCCAAGATAAACTTTATTTTCAACGTAAACACTATGTCTATCAGCTTGTTTGTGTGCTAAGTGCTTCTAAACTACGAAATAGATTATATTGCAATTTTCAACTTCATTTAAAAAAATAATCAGAACTTTTATGTCTATGAAACATTAATATTTTGCCATTCGATCGAAGCCGGGGTGGTTCGCCAGTATAATTTATTTCTCAATCTGTCCAGCTTTTTGACCGAAAATTAAACTACTTTCGCATTGCTAATAATACTTGATTATCTCAGATAAACAAAATGAGTGTGTACAAAACATAATAACAGATATATTATGCTCATTTAGAGCATTATTAAGAATTAATTACCCGTGTGTGTGGTGTGCAGTAATAGACGTAATTTTCATAATTACGCGCTCGGTACATAATCTTATTACGTTACGGTCTGCGAAATATTGTGGGAATAATTATTGAAATGCTTTGTCTGTGGTCGTTTGTCATAAAGTTCGGCCCCCTTATTCAGCTAATACAAACTTCGTCGGCGAGCAGCTTCACGGAGGCCTCGGAGAGCTTACCTCTCACGTGATTAGTAGTATTAGCGTAGTTAGCGAAAGAGACAGAGCACGGAGGCCGCGACGAAACATCCTCGAATAAGTGTCATTTTCGTTACAGAATCGAGCCCCACTCTAGAAGGACATTTTATGTCAAAGTTATTGAAGTTAGCACTAAGAATTAACATAGACTATAATTGGTAGGAAACACAGTTAGGTTACGTATTTTTTCTGCAATTTTTTTTCAGATGTTTAACAATATCAAAACGCAAAACAAACTACTGAAACAAATCCGATAATATATTTTTGGAAAATAGAATACGATATAAAAAAAAACTGAAAAGGGTATCATTTTTTTTTATAATTCCGGCACCTGTTATAGTTCCAATGCGTTATCGACCCTGAGACGTGAAGCTAAGTCTCATGTGCCTGTCATTACACCAGCCTGTCTAGCTGAAACACGGTGGAAATGGGTACTTACGGTAGTACTTCCATGGACGAGCTCTACTACTTCTCAAACGTCTACTATGCCCATTCAATCAATTCAGAATCCTTGAACTAATAACTCATAAACAATGAAGTACACGCCTTTGAACAATACCTGACTTCCCACGTGTATTCAATTTTAGTTTCTTTTAGTCAAAAGTGTCTGTTGTATT
Source organism: Habrosyne pyritoides (assembly GCA_907165245.1). Classification (NCBI taxonomy): domain Eukaryota; kingdom Metazoa; phylum Arthropoda; class Insecta; order Lepidoptera; family Drepanidae; genus Habrosyne; species Habrosyne pyritoides. The sequence goes on along the minus strand of OU015607.1, from coordinate 8,472,015 downwards.
GATTCTGTATACGTTTTGTTTGTAATTTGTTGCAGTAACGTATTTTGTTAAGTTACGTTATGAAATAAATAAGATGTCAATTTGAAAGTGTATTGTCGAATGGGTTAGAAAAGTTTCTCCTAATCTCTATTTACATAAAATATGTAGTTCATTGTTATTATTAATAATGACCTGGATCAAGTTGTTTAAAGCTTAGCTAGAGATCTGTAGGTCCTGGATTTGAATCCCGGGTCGGGTAATTAATATTATTAACACTTAACATAAAAGGCGGTAATGCTTACTGCCACATGTCAAGTTGGGAGTCGGGACTTCTTTAGGCGCGTAATGAAAAAAAGAGTGTGAAATTTTAAGATGCGCTCGCATCAGTGTAACACCAAATTCTCACGGATGAAGTTAGTTGATAACGGTCTCTCCGGAGCATTGCAGAAATCGCAATTATCAGTGTCAATGAGTGAGTAACGATGTTATTGTCAATAATAACCTAAAAATTTCACGACTGAATAATAAAAAATGCAGTTTTTCTCACCTATAATTTCTGGCATAACTTCTTACGTGGGTAGGTAACTAAGTACACACACACGTTATTTTTTACTAACCTAACCTAACCCAACTAGTCTACCTATAACTAGATTTAAATTCTATATTTAGGGCATTCCTGTAATGATAGCTGTAATTTGTGTAAAATAACGGTTCAAGATACAGCCCCCTGATAGACATTATTGGCGTGTGTGATAAAAAAAAGCTATTGAACCTTTGTTTTCAAATTTCCGTGTTTTACGTGGAATGCAATTGAGTTAATGTTCTGCTCCTAAATCATGCGGTTAAACAAAGACCTATGGCGAGCCTGAGACTTGGCCCTATTTTCACAGAAATGGCTTTTATGTACAAACGAATTCGAGCCTTTCTAACAATAGCATAACACTCGAAATTAACATACAGAAACTAATTGCTCTAGAATTCATAGTTTCCCTTCATTAAGCCATAGAGGCGGAGAAATTTAAATTATGAAGGCTTTCTTCACACTGAGCGACGAAGCGTGAACGAGCGACGATTTAGTTGCTCTCATTGTAGGTACTTTGCAACTTTCGATGTCGCAATCTCTGTAATTGTTTTGCGGTTTGACATTAAAATGAAAAGTTGGATTTCTCTGCTTATACATACTTCTTGGGATCGCGGCGCAACGACGCCTCACAGAGCGGACCTCTCACGTAATTGCGTAGTAAGCGAGTGAGACAGAGCATAGAGCAATGTCACGCTTGTGACGTTTGCTTTACAGAATGAAACTATAAAGCATGTCATAATAGTATGACTTTTGCTTTTCATTTGGAATTTGCGTCTACGTATCACAGTAATAGATCATATTTTTATATGAATGTATGGTGTTTTGTATGAAGGTGACTCGACGCATAAATCCGTCATTATTATAAGAGAAAATCTAATCAAAGTATTTCTTTGATTGGGAAACTATAGGTCTAATGTTCCAAAAAGGAAAAGAGTCAAAATTAATATGAATTGAACGATAATGACTTTTTTAAAGGAATTAAATTTGATAGTCTTTACTTTGATTGATTATTAATACCTACCTCAACAACCTTGTACCTAGTTCAATAAATAAGTGGTTTTGAATTTTGATTTTGGAATGAAGAGTAGAACATTTTTTTTTCCAGTCACACTTTAGTATTTTTAAAGGCATGAAGTAGTGAACCATTATGTAAATCATAACAACCTCTTTTGTATCTATTTCAATCAAGAAATAATGTTGAATTTCGAAGTACAGAACAATTTTGTTATTTCCTGCTGAGCTTTTTTAAAGACATGAAGCAGTTCTATTTTGTAAATCATAACAGCCTCTTTTGTCCCAGCTTAAACAAATAAATAATTTAAATTTTGGAAGAAAGTATAGAACTTTATTGTTTTTTTTTCAGCTATGTCAATGGTAGCAGGAGTAGCAGTCTACCCAGCAGCCTGGAACGAGACCTCTGTGCAGGAGACCTGCGGCCCTACGGCAGACCAGTACAATATAGGTAAGACTGGTCAAACATGTTTTGATATTGGAAGCGTAAAAGGGAACTATACTGTAATTAAGAAAAATAATTACCCTGGGCAATGATATACATATTAGGTTGGGGAAAAAGTCTTTTCGCATTATAGTATGTATGAACTTGTGATAAAATCTCTTTGGCTATACTATTTGTATCTGGTTTTGGTATCATTGAAAGTTCAAATTTTAAAGAACATAATTCCAAATTCAAATTACATTAAAAAAGTTTATATTGTCAAAAGCGCTAGTAAAGTTGTTAAGTTTTCTTAAATTTTCCGCGCAACTTTAAAATTTTTTTGCATTCATAAGAACCTTCTCCTGACAATAACAAACACAACAAAAAAAAATTGCGAAATCGGTCCAGCCGTCCATGCGTGATGCTTTGGCCAAGGGAAATAGGGATTCATTTTTATATATAGGTTGGGGGAAAAGTCTTTTCGCATTATAGTATGTATGAACTTGTAATAAAATCTCTTTGGCTATACTATTTGTATCTGGCTGGTTTTGGTATCATTGAAAGTTTAAATTTTAAAGAACATAATTCCAAATTCAAATTAGGAAAATGTGTGATTTGCATTTGTTTTTCGTACCGCTAAGATGAGTGAATCTAATGAAGAAATTCGATTCATTTTAAAATTTTACTACAAAAAAGGTAAAAATGCAACGTAAGCCGCGAAAAAAATTTGCGATGTTTATGAACCTAGTGCAGTGTCTGTGAGAGTAGCACGAATTTGGTTTAAGCGCTTTCAATCCGGAAATTTTGATGTCAAAGATGCACGTCGCTCTGGTCGCCTCATTACGGATAAAATGGATGCCATTTTTGAAAAAGTGGAGCAAGATCGGCATATCAGTAGTTACGACGTAGCTGAAGAACTGGGAATTGACCACAAAACAGTTTTGGCGCATTGGAAAAAAACTGGGTACACAAAAAAGCTAGATATTTGGGTACCTCACGAGCTCACTGAAAGAAACCTAATGAACCGTGTACTCATTTCTGATTTTCTTTATTACGACGTCATGAAACCGAACCATTTTTGAAGAAGCTGATAACTGGTGATGAAAAGTGGATCACGTGATCGACAAGAACGTGCGAAAAGGTCGTGGTCAAATGCCGGTCAGGCTTCACAGACTGTGGCGAAACCCGGGTTAACTCGCAACAAGGTGATGCTGTGTGTGTGGTGGGATTGGAAGGGCATTATTCATTATGAGCTGTTACCACCAGGCAGGACCATCGATTCTGAACTCTACTGCGAACAACTGATGAGATTAAAGCAAGGAGTTGAGAGAAAGCGGCCGGAATTAATCAACAGAAGGGGTGTGGTTATTCATCATGATAACGCTAGACCTCACACATCTTTAGCCACTCAGCAAAAATTAAGAGAGTTTGGCTGGGAGGTATTAATGCATCCGCCGTATAGTCCTGACCTTGCACCTTCAGATTTCCACCTGTTTCGGTCTCTTCAGAATTCTTTAGGCAGTCTCAGGTTAACATCACGAGAGGACTTCCAAAACCACTTGTCGCAGTATTTTGATCAGAAGTCCCAAAATTTCTATAGCAATGGGATCATGTCCCTACCTACATGATGGCAAAAAGTTATCGAACAAAATAGTACCTACATACTTTAGTTAAATGTAAATAAACTATATTAAAAATGTTTTGAATTTTCTTAAAAAATGCGGAGGAACTTTTTCCCCAACCTATTATAAACTATGGATGTATTGTCCACGCTTAGAAATGGCAACATAAAATTATGGTAATTAACCTAATTTATTTAGAGTACTTTATACATAGCTATCAATTCTGTCTTTGACCCCAGGACATTTTTTACACTTGTACTTATAACAACCAAATGATATACTGATATACTATCAATACTACTTTTAAGTTTCATATTTATATATCCCTACTAATATTATAAATGTGAATGTAAGTTTGTTTGTTACGCTTTCACGCAAAAACTACTTAACCGAGCATTATGAAAATTGTACACATTCTTGGACGTATTAGAAGTATCATAGGATACTTTTCGTGTTTGGAAAATGTTACATCCCTCGGGAGAAACCGCGGGGGACAGTTTGTAAATAAAGCTGCCGGACAGAGAACAAACAGACATGATTCATCATTTAGAACATCAGTTATTTGGCTGCCATAGTACAAGCAGTAGGTACTGCTTAATTTAGGATCAGATAACCGCGAAGAAAGTCCCAGGGCTACATAAGCTTAATCAATTATGTTTCTCCAGGTCGATGCCACATTCGCTGGGCATACTTGCTAGCGGTGATCGGATGTCTGGACGGCATCGTGCTGGCGGCTCTTGCCTTCATCCTGGCCACCAGACACGTGAGACTCCAGCCGGACAGCGGCTACCCATCGCCTTCGTTATACAAAGGTAATATCGAGTACATCTTGAGTTCGAATGCTACTTTTTCTTTACCGAATGCCCTGAGCGTCTGGGCGTAAAAGCCATCATCATTTAGCCCGCCTTTAAAATGTACAAAAACAAAGTCGCTTTCTCTGCACCTATATCCCTATGTATGTTTAAATCTTTAAAACTACGCAACGGATTTTGATGCGGTTTTTTTAATAGATAGAGTGATTGAAGAGGAAGGTTTTTATGTATAATACATGTGACATCCCACGGGACGCGGGTAAAACCGCGGGGGACACCTAGTATTACTATATATAGTAGTAAGTCAAGTTAGAAAGTTAGTCTTTAGAAAAAAAATCATATATAGAAGTTAAAAGGAAACCTATCACAGGGTTACAAAGTAAACGAGTAATGGTCAACCAACTTATAAAATGTACATAGATTCTGCGCATTGCCCGACACGCACTTAGCCGGTATTTTTTTCCGATAAATGACAATTGAATGACATTTAGATACATGATTTCATATTTAAACACGACAATCTTATGATCATAAAAATTATAGACGATTAGCTCTCCTTCATTATAGACGGTTTCACCCGCATTCCCGAAGGAGGTCACGTTATCCCGGGATAAAAGTACGATGTATTATATTAACCTTAGTTATAAACGACCTTTTTGGTAAGTTTCATCCAAATCCTTTGAGTAATTTTTGCGTGACATAATAAAAAACATCCATCATCAAAAACGCATTTATAATATTAGTAGGAACTATGATTCGCTTCCATTAAGTTTTCATATTGAAAAAACATCTCCAGACTGACAATTAAATGATGAAGATGACATCTTAATATCTCGCATGTCAATACTATACAAAACATCCGAGCAAACATGAACAGTCATGACCATAAATATGTAACCGCCGAGACTTCTGCAATAATATCTGATATCATAATTCATTCATTCATTCATTTGTAAACGGCTCAACTATTACAACTCTGTCGCTGTCATTTGTAACAGAGTACTAGATAGTACAACACCAGCCCCCTTTTTCAGTTAAGACAAACTTCGTCGGTAAGCCGCTTCACGGAGGCATCGGAGAGCTTACCTCTCACGTGATTAGTCGTATTAGCGTAGTTAGCGAAAGAGACAGAGCACGGTGGCTGCGACGAAACATCCTCGAGCTAGTGTCATTTTCCTTACAGAATCGAGCCCTTGACGTCACTTAATACTTGAACGCGAAAATTCTATCAGTTTTAAAAAGCCCATTTATCGAGGAAGGCTTTAGGCTATATAATATCACGCTATGACCGATAGGAGCGGAGTATCAATGAATAATATAGCAAAAACGGAATAAAAAATATTCCCTTTGAGAGGTTTGCGCGTGTTTGACAATTCGAGGATTACAGTGTTCCAGAACGCGGGTGAAACCGCGGGGATAGCTAGTAGTTATATATTTATGGTCGAGACTGTACTACTAGAATATTATTTTAGTTTGCATAATTTTATTAATACATTTTAATTGTACTGGTAATCTCTGAACTTAATAACAGGGAACAATACTGTATTCAAGATAAATGACCAAACACTAACTATGTGTACTGAAAACCAAAAAAGACACGGTACATCAAATGTGATCAAAACTTTATAATTAATATGATTTTAAGAACCAATCTAACTGAATCTTTTGATGCTGTACAAATATGACATCACAACTTGTTACTTCATACAAAACTCCACAAAATCAATCGTTTTGACATTTCATAAAATGTAACTGATTCGACCGGTCAATCACCATACCTATTTTGTTGTTGAGTGTATTTCGTTTTTTTTTCTTGTTGTTTTCGGACAATGACACTGGCAGAATTATTCGCAAAACCATGGTGCTATAAACAACAGATTGAAATTGAAATGACAGTGAAAGTGTTTATAGGTACTTCATATTTCCATGGGCGGGTAAAATCACGTTCCCTCGCGGATTCCCCACCGTGACATATGGGTGTGAACGCATGAGGTGTCAACGCAAACAGAGTGTAAACTGACCGAGTTAACAACTAGTTAATCTATTGCGTAATGCTACTTATATTACTTGCTCTGTGGATGTTTTAGTTTTATAATCTGTATTAAATTAAATAAAAATCTATGTGTGTATGTTCCTTAAGGAGTCCAATACGGTTGGACTGATTTTGACAGGACTTTCAATGTCAGATAGCCGATGTTTTAGGCTACTTTTTATCTCGTGAAAATGTTAAATCCGTCGGGAACGCAGGTAAAACCGCGCTAGACAGCTAGTACTAAATGAAATATGTCCGTACTGAGTTTAATGAAAATTGTTGTAATGGCGGTTTAGGTGAGGGTCCACCGCTTTTATCTTTACCGCAACCATTTAATGGAGAAAATTACATTTTAATGTTGTCCAGAGAAAGTGCGAGTTTACACTGAAATGTGCATTTAATCCCAAACTTAGCGGATCATGTACTAGGTAGCCAGTGGTCTTATTGCTTGGTTTTATTTTCATTCTAAAAACTGGATAGCAATACTTATAGATGCCTTTAAACGAATAAAATTAAAATCTATGTTTAGAGTTCTTGTGTGTCTGTCAGAAAGTTTGTCTCATATAGGCTCCGAAATGGCTCTTCGGATTTAAATGAAATTTGGCACAAAAATATCTTAAATAAATATACACATATATGATAAATTTCATTGCGGAGTATTTAGGTGATATTATAGATAAAATAAAATATGTACGTATAGAGATATCTTTCTCCATTGGACGTGCAACCGGAGACAGACCAACTCGTAAACACTTTGCGAGTGACATGAATTCCAAGAACGTCAACTTGGCAGAGATATTAGCCGCATTTCAAATTCAATATTAGTTCCCCCGCACACGAGCCACTGAGGCGAGACTAAGAGACAATATTTTTCATTTGCAATCCTTACCTACTTAACATGTTATTATCACTACATAGTATAAAACAAAGTCGCTTTCTCTGTTCCTATATCCCTATGTATGCTTAAATCATTAAAACTACGCAACGGATTTTGATGCGGTTTTTTTTAATAGAAAGAGTGATTGAAGAGGAAGGTTTTTATGTATAATACATGTGACATCCCACGGGAACGCGGGTAAAATCGCGGGGGACAGTTAGTATTATATATATTACTTACTGTCTCCCGCGCGGATAAGTTCAAACGGTTTAAAAAGTCCGTTTGTTCCGACAGTTGCACTTGAGAGCTATCTAAGCTTTGTGTGCTTCGCCTCATCAAAACTTAATACGGTCGAAAAAAAAACGATGTCTATGGTACGAGATGAGACGCCCGACAAATATTCATCCGCGTGTAATCATCCTAGGCGACTTGAAATGTGGTCATTTGCGTGGCTTCATGAATATGCTAACGGGTGCTCGACACACTTACCTCGGACATGGATTTCTGACAACTCGGCCACGAGGTGCAGTCGTGGGCTGATCAATAAACAATACTTTAAATAAAAATATACCCGCATCTATTCTCCCCGAAAAAGTTGCCAGAAGTTAAGATATATGATTGTAATGATGATTTATTAAAACTGTTAAAAGTTTAACATAATGTATGTACTAAGTCACGTGTTTATCGTTATGATAAAGAATACCTCCTTGGATGATATCACACGAAAACCTGTTTTAAATAACCCACTTTGTAAATTCTAACCTCAAAACTAAAATATTAAGACTAAATTATTCTAAGGAGGTTTTACTTGTAAGCTCATAACGTATTAAGTTAGGTATTTTCAAACTATGTCTAAATTAAAAGAAAACAACTGCTTATAGGAAATTAAAACCCATTTGCATGTTTTACCTAATAACTTAACTTGATCTCATATTAAAATGTATTGAAGTATTTTTTAAATAACAATAAAACCGTTTGAAAAAAAAGTTTGAATCTAACCGTGGAAATAAAACAGTCCTTTTTTGTTCCTTTTTCAGGTGAAGTGAACAATGCCTATGTGACAGACGCGACATCTGTGTCTGGTTCGCGGAAGTCTCTCGCGTTACAACCGGTGCTTATAATGCATCCACACGCACCTATGGATATGGATACCTACTCACATTACTCAGGAAGAACGGCGAGATCAAAACACGGCATTTACGCTAATACTATGCATAATTATCAGTTGTAATAAAATAAATAAGAATTATTATATTAGGTATGCTCAGCGACTTAGTACAGCCGTTCGTCGAGAGATGGCGCTGTTTTAAATTATTTGTAATAAGATTTTCAAACCTGAATTTTGTAAGATTATGTTAGTGTAAATATCTTATAGGATCTTTATGCTTAAATGTATTTGTATTATAATAATGTACGTATTGTCGAATTATTAATAAATATATTTTAAGAAACAACGAATGCAACAACGTAATACAAATAGTGATTTTGTGCCTTGTAGAAAGCGTGATAAAATAATTTTGTTATAATAAAATTCTATAATAATAAATACAAATCTCTTTATAAATTTTATTGTTCATTTTTCTTATATTTTGAACATATTTGTGTTTCAGGGCTTAACAAAAATAAAAGATTTTTATGTGTACCTACATCACGGCTGGTTTATAGAAACTGCAATTACTATCAACTTAAAGTTAGGTATTGTAATTAATCTTGCCATATACTTGCTAATAAACTAAGCTTGATGGCATTTACCTACCTTAAAAAAGTTATATATTAATAATTCATATAGGTAATATTTTATTGTTGTTGAAAATGAAATAAATAAATAAACTGCCAAGTCAGAGAGTACTTAAAGAGATAATTTACACCCACACCTGTACAAACATATAATATTACATGCACACTAAATAAGAATAGAACTGGCGACCTGCGCGGCAGTCTTACCAACTGGCAAGGTAATTAAGGCAAATATATCAGAATTCAAAGGCACTTATTAAATTTAGGACCTTAAGGCCTTTTATTAAAAACTAGCTGACCCGACAGTCGTTGTCCTGTTTTAACTATCAATATTGAACTCGAAATGGTATGATCAATAAAAAAAAACAGTATTTACGAATCTAATGCTCTATACACAACAATTGAACTTTTAATAAGAGGCGTGGTTGCTCTCACACTTCTCAAAAACTAAGTGTGTGTGAGAGAAATGCAGAATTGGTGCTATGGAAACCAGATAACTTTTCTACTACATATACCTACTAAAGGATTTTCTTCTAAATACATACTTATTTCTATAGATATACACACAGTCACAGAACCAACAGACATGTTCATACGTAAATGTTTGTCCTGGGAGGGAATGGAACCCACGGTCTGCGGGGTGGCGATTATGGTCTCAAACCACTAAGCCACCTGACCCTTCGAACTTGTTAAGGTCAAAGCTAGTGAAGTTACCATCGGGTAGGTAATAGACCATCAAATAATAAGAAGCAAAACAATTCATATTTTATTCATAGTCCAAAGCGTAGTTTCCGTGTATCCGTGGTTTTCAATGCAACTCTCAACAGGTAAGCTATACTTTGCCAGTAGAGTTATGAGCTTGCGTCTTTTGTCAGTCAAGCCATGCCTTCCTGGATCCCCAATTAGTACCTTAAAGCAGACGAAAAATTTCTCGTAATCTATATCTACTGTAACTGGCTATAATTTTGTGCATTAGAATATTAGAGAAAAAATATAGTAATACTAGCTGTCCCCCGCGGATTCACCCGCGCTTCCGAGGGATGTAACATTTTCCCGGCACAAAAAGTATCCTATGTTACTTCTAATACCTCTTATAAGAATATGTGTACAATGTTTCATGATGATCGGTTAAGTAGTTTTCGCGTGAAAGCGTAACAAACAAACTTACATTCACATTTTAATGTTAGTAAGGATTATCAGCAGGATGCATTTCTAGCACTTTTTTCAATTTTCCATACTAGGCGGTGAGGCGTTGAAAGCCCAATTTTTGAGGTACCTACCTTAAGGTAAGCATAAGTAATGTAATAACAGTACGACCCTTAGGAGCCCAGGAAATAGCAAAACCTTAAGAAATACCTAGAAGAACATTTTAGGAGAAGACATTACTACATAGTATAAAACAAAGTCGCTTTCTCTGTCCCTATATCCTTATGTCCCTATGTATGCTTAAATCTTTAAAACTACGCAACGGATTTTGATGCGGTTTTTTTAATAGATAGAGTGATTGAAGAGGAAGGTTTATTTGTATAATACATGTGTCATCCCACGGGAACGCGGGTAAAACCGCGGGGGACAGATAGTTAATAACAAATCTGGGACATGGCTCACCCACACTGTTTGATCCTTTAGGATCCCTTTGATACTTAGTAATGTCATTAAAGAATGAACTGTTCTGCTTTTTTAATAAGCTTCATCTTTTGATTAATTATTTTATGAAGGTGAACAAAACTGATCATAAAGTTGTAACTATTTTGTATGATAACTAACTTTAAGAATAGCTTTGTAGCTTCAGTAACTTTAAATTTGACCTTCATAAATGTCTTCCGAGGGCTTAAACTGAATAAATGGTTTTGATTTTTTTTTGAAAACTGCAATAAGTACAATTTCATTATCATCTACCAGCCTTTTTTATCATTTGGGGTGGTAGCAATATGTACGTTTAGTACTTCGCCATTCGGTGCATTATTGCATGGCATTTTGCATCTGCCCTGTCTGACGCCAACTCTCTTTGAGAATACTTATGCTGCCCACTCGATGTAAGGTGCATCTGGTCATCATATACTCTTACGCTCCTTAGCGACATTATAAATAATGCTACTTACGGTTTTACCATCCACAGTTAACTTATGTAGCCATTCAAATAGCATATTGGCAAATTCTTCATCATAAAACATGTCACCAATCAAAATTGTATCAAATTCCTCACACTTCGAACCAATAAAGTTATCAATACTTGTGTGAATTTTTACTTTATTCAGTTCCGCATTTATATTCGAAGCTGTAATTGCATCTGAAATAGAACTATAAATTTTACAATATTGTCAAGCGGGGATGTAGCTCAGTGGTAGAGCGTTCGCTTTGCATGTGAAAGGCCCCGGGTTCGATCCCCGGCATCTCCAACTTTTTGATGTTTTTTTCGTATTAAAATTAACTTTTTACTCACAAGGATCAATATCGTTAGCGAGGACGAACTTCGCATTCATTTTAACAGCTGCAATGGATCCTGCACCACATCCACAACCGACGTCTAAGATCCGTCGATTTCTTACGAATTTTTCATTATCTAACATGTATCTGAAAGAGACAAGGTGGTCTCATAAATTATATTTATCAATATTTCTTCTTAAATATGAGATAATAATATTACGATCCCTCATTCCTACGTTTAAGTTTATTTAGAATATGTGAAGGAGTAGGTGAAGACTTAAGCAGTGCGATTTAATTTGTTAAAGATTATAATTAAGCGCCACCTGTAGTCAAGATAATATACTACTATCAATAACACAACAAAATGTACACACTTAATCTGGCACGACGCCGCTACTCAACAATAGATGGCGACTTGTATAAATTCTTTTTGTAAACGAATGTTGACATAGTAAGGTAAAGTGCAAATAAAATTATAGAACTTAGAATTTATAATTAGTTTATCCATTTTAGGCCTATGACGTAAAAGGAATAAGGATAACAGTCATAAATAGGAAGTTAGGTTTTCCCAAAAAAATTATAATCAACACAGTATCGTTTATTCTAGTTAGTGTATTTGAAGGAACTCTATCATTAATTTTGAAGTTTAGAAACAATTATCGAGTGTCTAATTAGAATATTCCCAATTAGAGGCGGATACACGACTCTATTGTTCATATATTGTAGTTGTTTCTTAGAAAATAATTGGATACTTCTTAGGTACGCACAATCAAAACCATTGTTTTTTTTTTCTAAATACGTTTACTTGGAATTATCATTATCTAGAATAATTGCCAAAGACTGCCTTTTTGAATGTAAAATAGACTGTAATTATTTGTCCGTCTAGAATAGAGAGTTGGCATTTAAGAAAATTTGAAACACAGTGAAACATGTAAATACTACCAAAAGGAGTAGATAAGTACCTTGTTTGATGATTTGATAAGTACCAAAGATAATGTACTTAAAAAAAAACTTCTATCTAAATTCATAGAGAAAATCACAAAATCTTATGGCGCTTAGATTGGTCAACTTTGCAATACCATGTCATTTTGGTACCCAATTTGACATTAATGTACTTAAGATGACGTAAATATTTTATAATAATATAATAATTATAATTAAAATTTATAATTTAAATTTTTCTTTGACATTATATAACGTCAAAAGAGGTTCTGAAATTGGGACAGACTATAATACTATCCCTTCTATTATGCGGAGTCGGGTTTTATTAATATCAAAACTAACACGTGAATGTACAAAATAGGGACAATTCTAGAGGAAAGTTCTATACATACGAACCGTTCAGGTCGACGTCGTATAAAAGATATGAGACATAAAATGTAGGGGGTCTACAAGGTCGCAAATTGAAAATAATATTTATAACCTTTTTATAATACTTATTTATTTATTTAAATCTGTTAGGAAGACTCTCCACTAAAACACAGGATATATTAATAATATACAGGCTCTTAATTAGACGACTAGTAATTTATTAGTCTCCACTTATTTCATATGATATTTTCAAAAGATGTTATTCCATAAATATCTTAAGATTTTATAACAAATTCTTTTGATAAGGAAAAACTTGATTTGGTAATTTTATTTATAAAAATAATTTGGAAACGTAAATATTTATATAATAAATAAATATCCTGGGACATTCTTTACACACGGCCATCTGATCCCAAACTAAGCAGAACTTGAGCTATGGAAACCAAGTAACTGATATATGTACTCCTTATACAATTTTTTTCCAAACACTGTTATTGCGATATTTACATCTAGACACAAATATTTTTCGTGGGTAGGAATCGAATCCACGAACTGGCGTGGCGGTCAGGGTCTTTTACCATCAAGGCAACTGGCCGTCAAAGATTTTATTCATTAAGTCATTATTGTCCATATTGAACATTATTAAACACAATAATAATTAAAACTAAAATTAATCCAAGTTCTTTGATATCTAATTATATACAATGCAAGTCACTGTTTAGTGTTGCTGGCGATGTTAGGTAATATAATGTACATATTAGTATGTATGAATAAACAATGGCAAATATTGGATTGAACAAATCATAACTTCAAACAACAACGGTGACGTAACTTGTGGTCAGACCCTTATCAGTAAATTTTATAAAAGCACAATAGTCCAGCATTATTTTAATCCAAGGGATAAATTGGTTGGTAAAATAGTAAAGAGCTCATATATACCAGTTCCCATCTTATACTAGCTGTCCCCCGCGGTTTCGCCCGCGTTTATCGACATCATATAAGGCCACTCCAACCATCCAGTAAAAATTCCGCGTCGAATGGTAGCAGTCCCATCCCGATATGTTCAGTAGTTTTGAGGTGGTGGCGCGTCAAAGGAAACCTATTTTGCTTTTTTGCTAGATTATAAATCCGAATGTTTGTGATGAAGGATATGTTAATTATATATTTTACTTAATCAGACAAAAACCAACGAATTGATTAAGATTTAACTTGGCACAAAGATAGAGCATTTCCTGGATATATAGGCTGGTAAAAAGAACAGTCCCCGGTAACGTTTGGACTTAAAATTACATCGGTGAAATATGGTTTTCAGTACTGAGCCATCTGTCTACATATTCGAAGATAATAGTCGTTAAGGTATTTATTTTTATTCAATACTTGGTAATTTATTCTTAGAACTTCTCTGCATTATCTTAGTCGGTAATCTACTTAATCAAGTTACTGAGAAACCTCCCCTTTTACCCTTGCAGTGGGGAAGACATTATTTCTCCCAACAACCCCCACTAGGGGTGAATTCTCGGAAAAGAGATTCTACGTATTGCATTGCGGGGGAGGAATTCTAAGAAAACATAGCGCAGAGCATTTTCTACATTCAATAAGTAGTGTTGTAGATTTGGTTAGTCATCGTTTTGGGACAAATTTTTACAAGTTTAGGTATGAATTTCAAATCTAGAACTCATCTAGGTTAGATTAGGACTAAAGGATACTCTAAGACAGTTTGGCAGGGCAATAGAAAAAACATTCTTAAGAAAATATTAGATTTTGTATAAGGTACCTACTATGTAACATCTTTAAATTCAAATTACATCACAAATTAATTCAGATAAAAAACAAAATGATTTTTTTACATGGTTAGGTACGAATGGCAAATCTAGGGCCTTTTGGCAGGAAAATTATAATTATGCCTAAGAAAATATTAGGGTTTGTAATTTCTATTTTAGGCATATTTACAAATGAATCCGGGAATAGTTCACAAATATAATACTTCAAATTATGAAAATAAAGAAAACTTAACTTGTTATTTGAAAATGAATATTGCATCGGTATTAAATAATATGACGCAATAAAAATAAGGTCGAGGCCCAAGTTATATAATAACAAATTTCCCTTTATTTATCTGTGAACGACTGAAAATATTAAACTGGAATATAATATATATATTGAATAGTACTTCCACAGATTAATAAAAAAAACATTATTTGGTGAAGAATCCACGTGGACGGGAGGTTATTTGCGAATTTTATTTTGTTTTATAAAAAAATCGAACATTTTAGATTTTATCATTCGCCTATTTATGAGAAACTTACAAATTTCAAAAGTCAAATTAACATATTTTAACTGAATGCATATACGGTAGTACTTACACTAAAAATATATTTTTTTATGATTGTCAATCTGTTTCACTATCTGCTTGTTTCGGCTAATCTCCGAAACGACTGGACCGACCTTGTCGACCACTCTAGCAGATAGCTGATTTTATAATAAGTTATTAATTGTGTACTATGTTTTATCCAGAACAATTCAATATACTTCGGGAACGCGGGTAAAACCACGGGGGACAGCTAGTACGTAGGCATATAAACCCGTTTAGAAAATGCCATACAATAATAACTTTATTCCTATTAAAATAAGGTGCATTATCTGCGTGTTCTAAATGGTGCATTACGTGTTACAAAAGATTTGACAGATTGTTTAAGGCCAATCCATTATTATTATACGATTATGCTTTCCTGATAACATCAGCTCTGACTAATACAAATCAACTCACTCGAATCAGGTTATGCAGAGCCACCCAAGGTCACGCGTCCGTCGACCCGATGGTTCAAGGTCTTAAAATGACATTGAACTCCGTAAGGGTATGTTGCAACATGATTAATATAAGTGTGTTGATAATAAGTCTCATAATATCGAAATATAACCCTTAAAGTAGATGGAATACAGACGGTTCACCTGATGGTAATTGGTCACCGCCGCCTAAGGACGCTTGGAATACCAGGGGCAGCGGCGGCCTTACCCATTGCGAGGCTCCGGGCGGCAGGTCATTGCGAGGCCCTTCTTGAAAAGAATGTGACGCGAAAGTAAGTCTGGTTGTTTGGTTTAGGTATGTGTCATACTTGACAAGAAATGCTTAAGTCATACAAATAAATCAAATTTGAAATCCATATATTTTTTTATTTGCTTGGGTTGCGCGAGGCCTGCAACAGCGAGGCCCCGGGCGATTGCCCCGTTCGCTAAGCTTCGTTGCCTAAGGCCGCCTCTGACCAGAGGCATAGAAGTAATAAAGTGACTTTTCCAATGACATTTAAACGTAAACAAACTATACCTGTTTATTTATTCACCTCTACTATGACTCACTCTTTCTAACCAAACTAATCCAATATTTCTCATAAGTTGTAGTTCGCATAAGAAGCCTTCCTCAAGTCCTCATAAAAATCCTTTTTTCAGGATAGCGTAGAATGACTCATACTATGAAATTCCTGAATAACACTACAGGATGATTCACGCTCTCCCGTCCCTTTCTTTCACGAAGAGAGCGTATTGTTATCTCATTTCATTGATAAGTTGTCTATCTCACTCGCTCTTGAGTGTGTTGTCTCTTTTGAACAAGGTATGCGGACGGTTGTAACCTCAATGAGCTACTTTTTCTTTATAGCTATTCATAGTCCATCCTTAAAAGTAAATAAATTTTCTGGGACACTTTACACACGGTTATCTGAGCTAAAACTTCACGTCTCAAGGTCGACAACGCATTGGCGATGCCACTGGTGTTGCAAATGTTGTGAGGTGTCGGTTACTAATTACCGACAGATGGACTGTGTCTGCTTGTCGGCTCAAGTGGTAATAAAAAGAAATAAAAACGCCTTTTTTATTAGTTTTCGAAGAGGGATCTAAACTTTTAAAAGTCACCTAATCAGTTTAAGCTTTATTTTTTTTCTACTGTTGCCATATTTTAATCTAATACCCAATGTCACCCTCGAAATGGCAAGTCTCATGACACCACCTAGGATAAAATCTGTTAAGCCATTTAGACAAAAAGCATTACAAAGAAATAGACAAATATTACCTTCCTTCTGCAGTAGGTTAAATTACTAGCTGTCCCCCGCGTTGCTGAGTGATATTACATTTTCTTATACCCATCCCAAGAAAAGTGCTCAACGCCGTTAAAGAAGTTTTCACTTCAAATTTGCGCGCCTTCTTTCGAAAATTAAGCGGACGGATGGAGAAGGTTTGCAGTACGCTAATATTTAAATTTAAAAACAACACACACACTACCATGGGTGCAGTTGACACACACACATATATTATGTGCGTTCATACTACCAAACACATAATGACGTACTTGTCCGCGCTCTTATTGACGTAATACAATTAAAATTCTATGCAACGATTAAACTCTGACAAAAAAACATCAATAAAGTTCAAACTTAAAATATGTAGAATTACGGTCGAATTTCAATCGCAAGGCGACCGTTAATTATATCACATACTTCCAAGTATCGACCGATAATATTAACAAATACCTCGACCTTTATGTAACGGAAAACCCACAAGCTTGCCCAAAAATGATTCATAGAATTTCAATCCACAAACCTGTACTATGAATACTGTTAGTGACAGAATGACTCACTTCACAAATGATAATTATTGTGCACTTTATCTCCAAAGGCATTAGGTCGAATATCCAACTGTAACATCAGCGGTAACTTGGTCAAACTTAATCCGGTAAGAGAAAAGTTAAAGTGTGTTTTAAATGTGGGGAGGTAAAGTTTTAAATCGCATGGTGTGATATATTTCATTGATAATATATACACTTGCAAATTGATAAGGATAAATAGATGGAGTAAATGTTTTGATGGGTTTTTCAGTAAAGTGTGCTATACAATTTTTTAAATAATTATTAATATAAAGTTATTTTTGTGAATAAATAAATACACCTAAAAAAACAAAAATCCGAGACTGTAAAAACTGATACGACCTAAAAAAAAGCCTGTGTGTACTTACTTATGTACGCACGTAAGATGTTATAGTACTCGAAATTATTGGTGAGATAAATTGCACTAAAAGCATTTGTCTTTACTATTCAGTCGTGAAATTGATTGGCAACGAATAACATTTTTTGACGTTATTAACCTATATAACTATATTATTACGTCTTTACCCCCCCCGCAGTCTGGCGGTCCCCCGGCCGACCCCCGGCCTAGGGATGGTGCGGAGGGAATGGATTGCGCATAACGGCGCAATACCATTTCCTCCAGGGCAACATCAACCACTCTGCCAGAGCTCAGGACCTCTTGCTCCAGAGCATGGCAGAGTGGTCGATTCGTGCGGCGGTGGTCGCCGAGCCGTATTTCGTCCCCCCCAGAGATAACTGGGTGGGAGACCTTGACGGCTCGGTGGCCATCATCGGTGGGGCTCTGGTCGGTCCGTCCCGAGGTCACGGCTGGGTGGCCGCCCTCGTGGATGGGATCGGCACAGTTGGGGCGTACTTCTCGCCCAACAAGAGCCTCGCCGACTTCGAGGTGTTCCTTGTCGAGTTGGGTGCCGTCGTGGGCCGGCTCCACCCTCGCCCCGTGCTGTTGCTGGGTGACCTCAACGCCAAATCTTCGGCGTGGGGATCCCCAGCGACCGATGCTAGGGGTGAGGCGCTGGAGGAGTGGGCGGTCACGACTGGCTTGATCGTCCTCAACCGGGGTTCGGTACACACGTGCGTGAGACAGCGGGGCGGGTCTATAGTGGACGTTTCGTTCGCTAGCCCCGCTGTCGCGAGCCGTGTCTCGGGCTGGCGTGTCGCCGTGGAGGTGGAGACGTTGTCGGATCACAGATATATCCGCTTCGACGTCTCCGCCCAGACCGCGGGCGACCGCCGTCCGCCGACCCGGTTATCGGACGGTCCGCGCTGGTCGCGCAAGCGAATCGACAAGGAACTACTCGAGGAGGCCGCCATTGTCCAGGCCTGGGTCCGGGGGTCGAACGGACCCGTCGACGTCGAGCGGGAGGCGCTGTGGTTTCGCGGGGCGATGACGCAAATCAGCGACGCGTCCATGCCCCGCGTCCACGCTCAGTCCGCAAAGCGCCAGGTGTACTGGTGGACCGCCGAGATCGCGCAGTTGCGCGTCGAGTGCGTGGCGGTCAGGCGCCAGTACACCCGATACCGGAGGAGACGTCGACGGGTCCCGGAGGAGGAGGCCGCGCTGTATGAGGTGTACAGCGCGGCGAAGGGGACTCTGTGGCTGGCCATCTGCGAGTCGAAGACGCGTGCCAGGGGGGAGATGTTGGAGACTCTGGACGGAGATCCGTGGGGGCGGCCCTATCGCACGGTCCGAAGTCAACTTCGGGCCGCGGCGCCCCCGATCACCGAGAGTCTCCAACCCGAGCTGCTGGAGGAGGTGGTAGCAGCCCTCTTCCCGGCGAGAGGCGAGTTCACTCCGCCGCAGATGGCATTGCCCTCGGCCACAGAGTCCACGGAGGAGAGCGTCATCAGCGTCCCAGAGGTGACACAATCAGAGTTGGGGGCTGCCGTGATCCGGCTCCGGGCCAAGAATGTGGCTCCGGGACCCGATGGGATCCACGGCTGCGTGCTAGCCCTCGCTCTGAAGGAGCTAGAGCCCCAACTGAGGGGGCTCTTCACAGCGTGCCTCGAGCGGGGCCAGTTTCCCAGTCTGTGGAAGTCTGGTCGACTGGTCCTGCTCGGAAAGGCGGGGCGCCCTGCGGACTCACCGTCCGCGTACCGGCCCATAGTGCTGCTAGACGAGGTGGGCAAGTTGTTCGAGAGAGTTCTCTCAGCCCGCCTCGTCAGCCACTTGTGCCGAGAGGGGCCGGACCTGGACGGTAGTCAGTTCGGGTTTCGGCAGGGGCGCTCTACCGTGCACGCTGTGTCACGGGTAAGGGCCCTGGCGGAGGAAGCGGTGTCCCGGGGCGGGGTGATGTTGGCGGTGTCTTTAGACATCGCCAACGCGTTTAACACCCTGCCCTGGAGCTGTATCCGGGAGGCACTGCGGTATCATGGAGTGCCTCCCTACCTCCGCCGTATCGTTGGGGCTTACCTCTCCGAGAGGTGTGTCACCTACACGGGACGTGATGGCGCTCACCAGCACCCGATGTCGTGCGGTGTTCCACAGGGTTCGGTTCTTGGGCCGCTCCTGTGGAACATCGGCTACGACTGGGTGCTTAGGGGCGAGCTCGGCCCGGGGGTGGACCTGACGTGTTACGCGGACGACACGCTGGTCACCGCCCGGGGGAGCTCGCACAGGGAAGCAGCGTTGCTGGCGACGGCTGCGGTGTCACAGGTGGTGAGCCGCATCCGTCGCCTGGGCCTGGAGGTGGCCCTCAGCAAGTCGGAGGCCATGACGTTCCATGGCCCCCGGCGGGCGCCGCCGCCCGACTCACACATCGTGGTCGGGGGGGTCCGAATCGCTGTCGAGTCCACCATGAAGTATCTGGGATTGGTGCTCGACAGCCGGTGGACATTCGGACCCCACTTTCGACGGCTGGCGCCCAAGCTGTTGGGCGCGGCGGGAGCGCTCGCAACGCTGCTTCCCAATCTGGGGGGCCCGAGCTCCGTCTGTAGACGGCTCTATACGAGTATCGTGCGATCCATGGCCCTGTACGGGGCCCCGATCTGGGCCCACGACCTGACGGCCGGTTCGATCGCTCTGCTGCGGAGGCCGCAGAGAGCGATGGCCGTCAGAGTCATACGGGGGTATCGCACGATCTCGTATGAGGGGGCTTGTGCACTGGCCGGATCCCCGCCCTGGGACCTGGAGGCTAAAGTACTCGCGTCGCTATATCAGTGGCGCGAGGAAGAGGCGGAGCGGGGCGAACGACCGATGCAGCGTCAAATCGAGCTGCGTCGGTCTCAGCTCCGCGAGGTCCTGGTGGCGGAATGGCGGGACAGGCTTTCGCGCCCTACCGCCGGCCTCGACATAGTCGGGGCGGTCCGGCCGGTGCTCGAGCGCTGGCTCGGGAGGAGGCACGGCTCCCTGTCGTTTCGGGCGACGCAGGTACTCTCGGGGCACGGTTGCTTCGGGAAGTACCTGTGCCGCATAAACAGGGAGCCGGACGCCCGGTGCCACCACTGCGTCCATTGCCGGGAGGACACGGCGCGGCACACGCTGGCAGAGTGTGCCGCTTGGGAGGAGCCGCGTCGTGCCCTCATCGCCGAAGTAGGCCCGGACCTCTCGCTGCCGGCCGTGGTCGAGTCGATGGTCGACAGCGAGGAGGCCTGGGACGCAGTGGTAACCTTCTGCGAAACTGTTATCTCGCAGAAGGAGGCTGCGGAAAGGGAGAGGGAGATTTTGACCTTCAACCCGGCCCGCAGCCGACGCACCGGGCGTCGGCGGAGGGCAGATAATGCCCTCTTCCAGCCCCCCTAAATGGGTCCAGGGGCGACGGACTCGGGGAAGTCCCTCGCCCCCTACAACATCAGGACCCGAGGTGGCGGCGCGCGTGTGGTGTTCCACGCGCGCCCCTCAGAGAAGTCGGGGGGGGAGGAGTTAACACCTCGCTCCCCCCCCTCGACGAGATGGGGCCCGCGATGGCGGGCCAGCACCAGCCGGGGGTTGCGGAAGCTGAATTCGTGCCCGCGACCCCCGGCGCTTAGGTGTGTGAAGGAACACCGGAGGGGTTTTAGTGGGTATACCCTCGGGCCCCTTCTCATTTTTGATATGAGAAGGGGAGTTTGCGAGTGGGAGTCCCACATAACCACCGCGCCTCCCCGGACGCGGTGGTATGCGCAAAGCATTTCCCCTCCGAAAAAAAAAAAAAAAAAAAAGGTACGCGTTTGAGATAAAGAAGTTTGTAAGTTTACATTATGAAAATATAACATTATTACACTAACTAAACAAGGATACATGCTTTAAGTCAGTGAAACGTTAAAACACTTATAAATAAAATAAATATGTACTAATAATTTAAACACGTAATTTTCTTTCAATAATAGTTACAGCTACCTACTTTCAAAACTCTAAAAATCTCAACAATAACAACCGCCTTCTGTCAAATCCAACATGAGTGGAGGTGCGCTCTAAACTCGTCATAATCAATTTATTTTTACGACAACACTAAACAAACCTTTAATTTGTAATGTAAAAATTATATAAATTACTATTATTTATTATTACTAATTAGTAATTTAGTTCTAAAAAAGCCTTAGTGGTATTTAATTTGATGCTCAATAGCACAATTTTAAAATATATGTATTTGTTGTTATTTTTACACATAGAAACCGCTAAATCATATCAACTAGGTTTCGAAACGCAAGACATATAGTTCGAGTAAAAGAGACAGACTTATGCAACGACGGTATAGCGTTATCTCTTTCTCACTGCGGACCAGAGACAAATTTCGTTCGTTCATTCCTCCGTGAGCAATTCAAACGCCAGTCAGCAAAAGGCACTTCATGGTACGAATCTTAGCGATTCAGTTTAGGCACCTAAACTGAATTGCATCGGAATTGAATGGATAAGTAAAAGTTGATGGTAGGCCTACAGCTAACTTCAGAGTGACGGTTTTTCGTGAGAGTGTGTGCGCGCATCGTTAAAATTTACTCTCAATTTTTTTCCCTAACGCGCCAAAAGAACTATAACTTCAAAATCTTTCCTATACCATAAAATATTTCTTTCGTTGTTTAAATTTGCATGATGAAGTTTATTAATACATGGTACGTTATAAAGTCCGTTTTGACGTTTAAAAAAATCATAGAAAATTAAATCTTAAAGCTTTATGATAAGGTCCATCTACATGATCATACAATTAACCATTGGATCCATAGATGCACCTTAATTAAATAGCAATAAAGTTCTTTTTTCTGTGACATTCTGAAACATAAAAACGGCCAGTAGTTGTGTAAGTTGGCTTGGTGGTTAGTGACCCTGAATGGCACTTTATAGGTCCTAATTTGTGTGCTAGAAAATGTATGTTTGTTCTGTGTATGGGTGTAAATATATGATTGTATGAAATGGGTAAGATAGATAGATACATAGTAGATTACACATTTTATTGAATTAAGATAAACATTTAGGGCTGGTTAGCCTGGTATTAGTGTAGCTAGGTTCAATAGACTTCAGTCAGTTAAATAGACCCTAAACTACTTACTTGGTTGGTAAATCCCCAGCTATCGTCCCCGTATCTATTATTATGGGGAACTTATCAAATCACTTGACTTTTCCTTATAATAGCACCGCATGTACCATAGATTAATATTCAAAGCATGCTTTAAATCAGTCTGTGTTTATTTATTAGATACTTATTTCCGCCTCGCGGTTTTACCCGTCTTCCCGAGATGTAATGTTTTTTCCAGAGTAAAAAGTATTTATTTATTTATTAAAATTTATGCACTAAAGTACAAAGGCGAACATAATGCCTTAGGCATTTTCTACCTGTTTACCTTGGGGTGATGCAGAAACAAGCGTAGTCAAGTAAAGTATACTTCTAAAAAAAAAAAAAAAAACTTATGAAAACATACTTCATAATAATTCTATTGTATATATATACGTATATTTAAAATATTGTAATAAAATAGTTAAATAAACTTACACAATAATACAATATTACATATACCTACATAGATACTATATACATATATATATATATAAAAATACATTAATAGATATATGAGAATAAATAAGAAATAGATTCCGCTAACTTGTCAGGCCTAGGTGCCTCTTAAGTTTCATTTTAAATGTGTAACGACTGTTTACCATCCTGATTTCCTGGGGCAGCGCATTCCATAGCATTATAGATTGGATGAAGAATGAACGATGTAGAAAATCAGAAGAATGAATTGGACATTGTAGTCGTCGATTATAAGAAGATCGGAGATTTTTCTCATGGTTTGAAGAGGTATATTGTAGAAAGGAGGATAGATAAGTAGGTGGAGTAGGAGAAAAAAGAAAGGAGTACAGAGTAGTCAGGGCTCGCAACTCTCGACGCTGTCGAATAGGTAACCACTTTAGTTGCGATCTGGCTTCTGAAACATGATCATACTTGCGAAGATTGAAGACGAATCGAATGCAATTGTTGAGAAGTCGGTCAAGCATATTGAGGAGAACTGCATTCAGGTCATAGTAGCACATATCACCATAGTCAATAATAGGGAATATCAAGGCCTGTACAAGCATTACTTTCGCGCTAGATGGTAATAAGTTTTTGAACCGGTAGAGGGACCGCAAAGTCCCAGTGACTTTTTGGCTAACACTCTTGACTTGTGCACGCCAGTTGAGGGTATTGTCGAGGAGCAAACCAAGATCCTTAACCTCCGAAGTAAACGGTATGACAGTGCCATTGAATTTAAGGAGTGGTAACGTGGTGCTATCCACTCTACTGACCATACATGAGCTGCCCACAATTATTGCTTGGCACTTAGTGGGGTTCACTGTCACACCGAACCTATCCGACCAGTCCTTCACCACCACCAGATCTTGGTTTACCTTGTCGATGATTTCTGACAAAGTGTCTACAGTCCCCTGTCGATATAGCTGTAGGTCATCCGCATACAGATGATACGCGCACTGAAGTTCGGGTGTTAGAAAGTTTATGAAGAGAGAAAATAGAAGAGGAGAAAGAATACCGCCTTGAGGGACACCAGCAGCAAGATTATTCCAGTTCGATGAAGATTCATCCGTTCGGACACACTGCTGACGCCCCCGTAAGTAAGAAGAAAACCATTCTACCGCCTCTGAAGAGACCATAAGAAAGGAGAGGATGGATGACAGGATCTTATGACTAACGGTATTAAAAGCATTGGAAAAGTCGATTAGAACAAGAATAGTCAATTTTGTGTCTTCCATGCCTGTTCTAATATCGCCAGTCACTTTAAGGAGGGCGGACATCGTGCTGTGGCCTGGTCTGAAACCTGACTAGAGAGGGCTAATAAGGCTATTGGTGTGTATAAAATGAGCAATCTGCTTATGAACGCAGGCCTCCAGCACCTTGGATAGGAAAGGAAGAATGGAAATAGGGCGGAAGTGACTGGGGAGAGAGGGATTAGAAATCTTAGGAAGGGGACGTACATAGGCTTTGCGCCATATATCAGGATAAACGCTAAATTCTAATGAGTAATTAAATATATGCGTGATAGGAAAGAGGAGATGTTCAAGGATAGTGGTGATCATGTATCGGGTAATGTTGTCAAAACCAACCGCTTTGGATTTAATGGATAGGATGGTCTTTTTGATCTCACCAGCGTCGATAGGAGAGAAGTTAAAGGGGAGTATGTTAGGACGCGCTAGACCCAATATGTAAGACAAAGTAGATTTTTTTGTTTCGTGACCCAACGTAGGAGCTGTTGTGAAATTATTATTAAGGTCATTTAGACTGATGATATTTGAAAGGTCTAATTGTCGCGATTTACCGATACCTAGAGTTCCAAGGAATTTCCAGATATCGGCAGAAGAGGAAGAAGATAAATTGCTGAGAATATGGCGGCGTTTAGCGTCGCGTATCATCTGATTGCAACGGTTCCGAACCTTCTTGTAGGAAGACTTGTTGTCCTCGGTGCGGTCCTTTTTAAGTCTGCGGAACGCACGGTCTCGAAGTCTCATGGCCATTTGTATACCTTTGGTCATCCAAGGAGCAGGAGGACGCTTTAACTTCACCTTCTTGATCGGAGCATGAGAGTCGAATAATTTGATAATGGCGTTGTTAAAGAAACTAACTTTGTCATCAATCGTGGTTGCCTTACACAGGGGTGTCCAGTCGATGTCAGAGGCATCCCTGTTAAGTTCCTCCACATCCATTCGCGCGAAGCAACGCATGTACATAACCTTGGGTTTGAGCTTGGGCGGTTTAAGGATGTAGGAGAGGAATATGAGGTCATGATGTGAGAATCCAGGCGCTACATATTGGCCATGGGAAGAGACTAGGGAAGGGTTGGAGGTGATTATCAGGTCAAGCCACGTGTCATCACCAGTAGCACTACTATGCGTAGCATGCAGTGGCAGCACGTGCAGGCTGACCGACTCAATGATATGCATGAGTTTGCGGGATCGGGGAGAGGTTAGAGCAAGGAGATTGGTGTTGAAATCGCCCATGATGATATGATGTGCATACTCCGAACCCAAAGATTCTAAAACTGACTCAAATTCAGTGAAATAATCAATTGAAGGAGGACAATAAACTACACCTATAACGGTTTTGACACCTTTGACAGATACCTCAAGAAAAAGGAACTCGGCCGAGGCAGAGTAGTCAGAAGGTGATGATGCCAAAACCTTATAGTTAAAGTCGCTTCGCAAGTATATAGCCACCCCCCCGCCTCCCTTCCCGACCCGGTCGTTCCGGATGAGAACAAACCCAGGGAGGGGGTATGTGGTTGAAGAGAGATTTGGTTTGAGCCAACTTTCAGAAATCAGGATGGCATGCACATTGGTATTAGTGAATGTGTCATACAATTCGCTGTGATGGCTTGGTATACTTTGAGCATTGATATGACACACATTAATATGTTTACTTTGGTCACTGAACCTATGGCGCAGTACGTCACCGAGGGTGTCCGTGAGAGAGCTGAAACTTTCATCACCGGAGGAAACAGAAGATTCGTTCGTCTACGGTACTCCGGAAGATATTCCTATATGTGTGCCATGTTTCATCTTAATACGTTGAGCCGTTAACGTGTGATTTAGTCACAAACTGGCATTTATAATATTAGTGGGGTAAGTAATCCAGTTTCACCTTTAGTGAAGGTTATCGCCATTTTTACAATGGTTCAGACATGATGACCTAAAAAGAAATTACTTCTATGTTTAGTCTATAGCTTTGATTTCTTATCTTTCTTATCTTCTTCTTGAGTCTACGACAATAATTTATAATTTAAAACCTTCCTAAACCAATATGCAGTTGTATAACGAAACCCCAATCCAAATCGTATAAGTAGTTTTTGAAATAATCACGCACATACATAATGATCAAACAGAGAACCTACCTCCTTTTTAAATTCGTTTAAAAATCAAGTGAACCTCAAAAATCTTTACCTGGCAACAGCCTGCCCTCCAGGCCAATAAAAAGGCCCAGAACGGGTCCTTAAAAGGAATCTCCTCTTCAGTGGCCTTCCAAAGTGGACAGGCAGGTGTGATCAGGCGCAGCGCTAGCTCCGGAGTAAGGTGACGACGGGCCACCACCGTGTGCTTCATTATGAGAGGCGCCATGTCTTTCAGCATTTCTGGAACTAACAATAGCAACATCTTGGACTCCAGATCTCCCACAAATTGCAATTTATTTCCAATCTTCTTGTCAACTGTATTTCATCATAGGCTTGTAATTTGTGGAGATAAAAAAAGAGATATTAATCCATTGATTTTTTTTTACTCTTTTATATTATTACTAGCGCGGATGTCACGTTTAGTAGTTTTTGGGTGCAAGAGTAACAAACATACAAATCTTTCCTCTTTATAATATTAGTATAGAAGTATAGATTTGGGAATATATCATTTAGGAATGCTTTTGGTCATCACTTTTGGAAATCACTTGGTGCAAGGCACAAGATAGGCATCTTAGGTTCAAATTTCTAATTTATTTAAAAATGTATGTACTGACTCAGGATCCTATGCGAACGCTGCAGTACTTTATTTATACATTAATAAGATAACGCGTAACTAAAAATAACTTTAACGTTTGCTCCATTTCTTAAAATAAGAATATATTTTTAGCACCAGTAGCATATCGCGACAAAATTCTGCGTACAAGAGAATTTAATGATAACGTAGTCGTGCGTGTGTGCATGCGTGTGTGTGTGTCTGTGTAAGTGTGTGTGTGTGTGACGTATGAATGGGTTGACACAGACCACGTGGTATACATGGAAGTTACCGAGAAGGAAAAGTATTTCGGGTTTCTTTTGGCACTCTTCGCGGATTTCTCTGTAACTTTTGTTCGCACTAGTGAATTTATTTTGAAACATCTGTTGTACTAGAAATTAGCAGGAAAATACGTTCACATGTTTTCCTTCTCGTTAATTATTAATTTAAAGAAATTGAAGTATTTATAGATGCTAGCGATCGCTGAGTTGTTGAAATTAGACCGTAATTCATTAATGTTACGAGTTTTAACGGTATTGAGGTTCTTTTATCAAAGATATGTTATTACATCAGTCGTGAGCGCGTACAAATACGTCATTATGTATTTGACATTGGCTATTTCAATGTTAATTATTTATTTAACTAGCTGTCCCACGCAGTTTCACCCGCGTTCCCGAGGGTTGTAACATTTTCCCGGTATAAAAAGTATCCTATACTACTTCTAATACCTCCAAGAATATGCGCACAATATGCTTAGAAAGAGGTACAAAGTTTTCTCTTCACATCTATCATATAAAAATAAATATTTGTCTGTATGTCCTTTATAGAATTAACTATGAAACGGATTTGAATGCAGTTTTCAACAATAGATAGAGTAATTCACGAGGAAAGTTTATAACCAGCCTCTACGCTCTGTCTCTGTCGCTTACTACGCTAATACTACTAATCACGTGAGAGGTAAGCTCTCCGAGGCCTCCGTGAAGCGGCTCGCCGACGAAGTATGTATTAACTGAATAAGGGAGCTGGATTGAAAGCGGGCAAAGCTGCGGGGCGCAGCTAGTATTAATATATAGATTTTAAGACAATATCTAATCTAACACCGTCGTGTCACTCCCCTAGGCCACGCGCTCCTTGGTGTATCCATGGCTACTCCGATACAACTATTTAGGTACCAGTTGCTATAAGCTATATCAGTTGTATCGTGGCTGATGCTTGAATGGTTGTATAGCACATGGGTCGGTCGTTGTACTGGCTGAGTGTAGTGCTAAATCATCATCATCATAACATTGCCATTGTAGTTTTAATATGAGAAGCAGATGAAGTTCATTGTAGAATCGAAATCAATGAAGCACGATATTGGTTTCAGTATTTGACGTGTCTTCTGATCCCTCATGATGATAGGGAAATAATAATTTTCACTGTGGCTTGTGTTTGTCCATTATTATAAATAATAAATATTTTATTCAAATAGACCTTTTTTTTTATACCACATGGGCTGACAAACAAGCGGACAGTCCACCTGATGGTAAGTGGTTATCGCCGCCTATGGACATTTGCAACACTAGGGATTCATTTTTATATATATAGATATTTATTTAGTCTCACTGACAATACCTGTGTGTAATATTAAATAAACACGTGGTTTACTAATATCATGGCTCTCAAAAACGGCGCGAAGGGAATGAAAATGACAGGCCAGTTGGCTTGGTGGTTAGCGACTCTGACTGCCAAACCGCAGGTCGGGGGTTCGATTCCCACCCAGGACAAACATTTGTGTGCATGAACATGTCTGTTTGTTCTATGTCTGGGTGTAAAAATCTATGTAGTATATCAGTTATCTGGTTTCCATAGTACAAGCTCTGCTTAGTTTGGGATCAAATGGCCGTGTGTAAAAAAAGAATGTCCCAGGATATTTATTTATTTATTAAAATAAGTGCAAACTTTCAGTGCACCTGTTTTTGAGAGAGATATACATCATTAGTTACATTTTAAGATTAAGCACGACTAATTGAAATAAGGTCAATAATCAAAATTTTATGTTACCATTCCTGAGCGTAGATAACGTATCTATAGTTTTTATATCATTGATGGTAAGTGAGGATGTAGCCAAAGCTAGGATGAATGTCAAAAGTATGTCACAACGTAGATATTGCAAATGATTGCGTAAAAACTTATAACGGATCCTAAAACTAGTTCTAGATAACAAATTGTCAGTGAAAGTGGTTCTAAAGATCTTGAAGAACGCATATTTGTTGCTATTTCAAAACATACACATATTAATTCATAACATTTTGATTTTTCGTGTATTGAGTGAGATTCAATAAATAAAAGAATATAGAAAAGAAAATAGATACTTTTTTCTCGAGTAAATGTAACATTCCACGAGAAGGCGAGTAAAACCGCGGTGGCAGCTAGTACTTATAAAAATTAAAATCGCCAGTCCCTGCCTTGTATTGAACTAAAATCTTCCAATTTCAGAATATGTGACTGATTTCAATCACATTGGGTGGATCCGTTAATAATTTGTAGTCTATGATAATATAATCTTTGATAATAATTAATGAATCTGCGACATGAGATTGATATTTTAAGATGCGCGCGCATCAGTGTAACACAAAAATTTCAGGGACGAAGTTGGCTGATAACGGTCTCTCCGGAACATCGCACATATCGCAACTGTCAGTGTCAATGAGTGAGTAATTATGTTATTGTCAATAATAACCTAACCACGTCAAAAATTGTTGCTTCAGACAGGTGCAGAGAGTTTGGACACTACAATTTAACGACTGAATAGTAAAGACAAATGCTTTTAGTGCAGTTTTTCTCACCTATAATTTAGGGTAACTTCTTACGTGCGTACGTAAGTACACACACGTCTTTTTATATTTATTAGGGTAAACATGGGTGACATTCTCCTACTCTTAAACATTTCTGATCAGCCCAAAAAGCACAAGGATGCTTTAGGTAGTTACTAATAAAGTTAGAATTTTATTCACATATAGATGGTAATTTGAAGCATCGTTAGATCCTCCGCGAGCCTCATCCATTGACCAAATTGTGAGTACCGTTAAATTATATATTACACTTCTAAAGTGGTACGTGAAATGAGGACATGCTGTTGGATTTCGTACATTATATATAACCATAATACTAAGTGCTGTTTGAATAGGCTTTCGCTATATTATAATACAAGCTGTCCCCCGCGGTTTTACGTGCGTTCCAGAATGATCTTATGTGAAAAGTATCTTATGCGTTATTCCAGGGCATTTTCTATATATGTGCCAAGTTTCATTCAAATCTGTTTGGTAGTTTTTTCGTTACGAGTAACAAACATCCATACAGTAGGACTGGTAGTTTGGAAATCGTTGGTCAACTTAGAAGTCGCCTAATGTAGTCGAGATTGAATACGCCCGTTTTGACGGCTAAGAGTGTGAGTGAAAAATTAAACATAAGCGTTATTATAAGGTTCATCAGCATCATCACACAATCAACCATTGCATCAATAGATGAACCTTATCTATAAAATAATAAAGATGATTTTTCTATGATATTTTAACTGTCAAAAAAAACCTTTTAAATCTACAGATTTATTTAGCCAGTGTTAAGTGGAATTGAGCATTAGCCTTTTTGCCGTATACCACAGATAACTAATTCAATGAAACATCAATTGGTAAAACACTGAATGGAATACATGGAATTGTAACAGCGTAGAATACATTACAATTGAAGTAGACAATAAATACTCGTATACAGTTTCCGACAATGATTAGCATCGGTGATAAGTTCTGTGTAAATCGCATGAGATATTGTCTTAACACACAAAAGATACGTAATAGAAATATTCCAGTCGATATAGATACCTATAATACGTAATATAAGGTTTAAATTTACATGAGAATATAATTAAGACCAGTAGAGTACTCAGTGCAAATTTTCGCCGTGCTCTTGTACTGTTAGAAAGGCAAGGGGGCCGGTGAAATTACAGGCAAATGAGACTTTACAGCTTCACGTCTCAGGGTCGACAACGCATTGCCGATGGCCCTGGTGTTGCAGATGTCCAAAAGCGGCCGTGACCACGGTTTTTTGATTAATATGTACAAAGATAAAACCATGCCAAGTTATAGCTGTTGAGTGCCAAAACATATGGCAAAGCTATAAGGGTTCCTTGTTGCAGAACCCAAATATGATCAACCTTGATATAAATCATGAGATCAATAACATACAGATACGTGTACATTCCTCTCGTTTATCGACACGAGAAAAATATCATTGATACATATCATATCATATCATATGATTCATTGAAAAGTCTCGCAATATGTACCTATGTTTTTATCAATATTCGGATTTCCTCCCGATTAGAATATTGTTCATGGCATTATTCACTTCTTTAAAAGTATGTAACAAGCTTTTGTTTCTTTAAAAGTTCGCAATAGTTTTGATTTTTATGCGTTTAATACACTAACTAACAGCGCCCTGCGGTTTCACGGCTTGGCAGTCAGTGTCGCAGACCACCAAGCCAACTGGCCTGTCAACACAGATTTAGAGAAGGAAGGATGGACACATTATTGTGTTAATTACTTTTAAATTGTATCCACTCATGCTCTCTTTTATTAATACGCTTTTATTAGCTTCAGACGTATGTATGTTAGTATGTAACGGAATCTTTGAACATGATTTTGACCCCCTTCAAAACGTCGGATTAACTCAAAATTCGGCATACTTATTAAGGACCGATGATAATTCAATATTTTAAACATTTTGACCCGTTATCCTTACTAGGATAATCAGGATCAGCGATTTTTGTTTTCCTGAGTCCCGGAAGGTCTGCGTCAAGACCAATAAAGGAATCTACCAAGCGCGCCGATCACCTATTGCTCGGATAAGTTACCGACTATGCTTATGATAAAATTTTCGGAGAGGGAACCTGAGAACCGCCTATCTCATCCAAGGAAGGCACCAGGCACTCATTTACTCACTTATCGGATAAGTTACCGACTGTGCTTAAAATAAAATTTTCGGAGAGGGAACCTGAGAACCACCTATCTCATCTAAGGAAGGCACCAGGCACTCGATTTACTTATTTATCGGATGATTAGAGACTTAAAATAAATAATAGTTTAAAAAAATAATAATACGCTTTTATAAAAAAATCGACCAAAAAATGAAAAATAAATAATAGTTTAAAAAAACTAAAATAATACGGTTTTTACAGAAAATCCAACTAAAAAATAAAAAATAAATTTTTAAAACTTTGAATTAAGAATAGTGTAAATAAGAAAAAAAAAATTATTGTAAAAAAGCGTGAGGTGCTTTTTATTAGCCAGATATTTGACTAAACTAGCTGCAATTTGACGTTTAAGAATGTCATGGAAAGATTAACTTTGTTTTTTAAATTAGGTGTATTGATTCAATTGATAATTGTATGATGAATGCAGATAAACCTTATGATCGAGCCATAGGATTTAATTTTGTAATACCTTTTTAAACTTCTAAAGCGGCAAGATTGTTTGGTCACTAGATGGCTAAGTCTTTACTTAGAATTATGTTGAAAATCAGTTGCCATAAACATTCTTCTGTATTCCAACAGTTGTACTTGAGACCAACCTTATATATGTGTGTGTTCCTTACAGAATCCAAAACGACTTCACCGATTTTGACCGGCCTTTCCATGTCAGATAGCTGATGTTATAAGGAATAACTTAGGCTAACATTTATTAGTTAATATTAAGTAGTTTAGTAAATTGAGACTTAAGTTTCCTTTTTCTATTTCTTTATTTGCATTATCATGAAGTGTAAAATTAGCAATAAGTAAAAAAAATCTTAGGCTACTTTTTAACCTGGAAAATAGTAACATCCCTCGGGAACAGTTAGTAAGTTATAAAATACTTTTAGAAACAATCGTTTTCTAAGACATGATAATCCTCTCATTGGATATCCATGACATGAAGATGATTTTTAAATAAATTGCATTCTTGGCACGTCCGCCACATTGGATTTGGAATGCCGTCACTCAGCTGATGATGCGATGTTACTAAAACCTAAACATAACTTGCTGCAAGATTTGACCCAAACAAACACACCACACACACGTGAAATTACATAGAATTCTGTAAAAAGATACTGTACATAATATTATTGAAATGTTATTTGCCAAATATTGTTGTTAGTAATGCGCATAAACTACGCCCAATATTTTGATAATATTGTTTTGGGCCATTATTGTTTTGACGCATCGTTAGCCTCCCACTTTTAAATGTGAAAAACAAATTACAATAAGATGATACAATTGCGTCAATCATTTGTATTCTGATTGCTTCACTTTATATTGTCACGTTTGATGTGGGAATAGCGCCTTTATTAACCATGCTTTTAAGCGTTGAAGTGTTTTAAAGCAGGCTTTTTTTGAAGTGATAACTGCTTTAGGCGTGTTGGGCCTTTTTTGAGATGGGAAACCGATATCGACACCTCTGTGTAAAAGTATCTTCATGCTCGTATATTGGCCCCGTTTACACGAGAGTAGAGTTTCGGTTGAAATATACACGTATTCAAGTTTACTCTTCTGTTGCCACTCTCGGAGTGCCACTGTTTATTTTAAGCTAAAAGAGGAGTTAAAAGTAAAAAACGAATACAGCAATAAGTATTTCATACCGATAATGCTTGGATGTAGTTCTTGGTATTACACAAAATCTTATTATACGAATTATATACACAGGATCTTATAACTAATACTAACTTCTAAGTTCTTAATAGACGGCTTAGAGAATTTAATAGAGCTCTTAGCGTGAAGTTTATCTGGGGAAATTCTCCTACCATATCCATTTCCACCGTGAAGCAGTAGAACATTTCCTGAGTTTTGGTGAGAAAGGTAAGGGCCGGTGAAATTACAGGCACATGCGATTCAACATCTTCACGTCTCAGGGTCGACAAAGTGATTACTTACCATCAGGTGGGCCGTTTGCTTGTCGGACGGCGTCTATGGCATAAAAAAAACTTGAACATTAACGTTGTGCATTTTTACCGTCTTACAAATTTTCGATCAGGCAGGTCACGTGTCCTGACGCGAGTTTAACATTTTATGCCCATCCCAAGAAAAATGCTCAACGCCGCTAAAGAAGTTTTCACTTCAAAAATAATAACTAACTAAAATTTCCACTGATGCTTAAGCGTCTTCAGGCGAAAAGCCTTAAGCGAAATCTTTTTCTTTCATGTTATAACGGTGACGTCGCCTATACACATAAGCAATACGAGGGGAGTTAAAGTGGTCAAAATGTAATAGTCCCTTAACAAAAATCAGCCCTATGGCGTTATAATAAGGTTCATCAACATCATCATACAATAAACCATTGGATCAAAAACGAACATTATCTCAAAGGCATAAAAACGAATTTTCTATGACAATCTTAGCTGTCAAACTGGCCCTTTAAATTTTGACAGCTAGCGGCCAGCGTTTAGAGGAAATGGGCATTTTTGCTGTATACTCCACAGATAACTAATTTTCATCAATGTGTTGCCGACCTTGAAAAGCCTTTTCACGTACTTTTTTAAGAGTCCCATGTCGCAGTTATCCCTTAACTTGACCTATTTCACATGCGCACACGCTTATCAGCCAGTAGGCAGCATGTGACTAAACAGTCGCGTATAGAGATATCGTACAATGGCACGGGTGGCATGCGTTTTAAATATGACAGATAATAGAATATATAGTGGCGGTAAATCTATACCAATTAAATAAAATTGAAGTGTCTGCTTGTAATGTCAGAATGACAGTTTTTTTTTTTACTAACTTTCTATGTGAAAAAAAGGTGTTTCTAAAAAATAAAGGATTTAAAATAGTTGTCCGTCAGGATTGCTGGATTGATTTCAACTTTTACTGGCAGATAACTAATGTAATACTTATAAGGACTAAGCAAAGGATTAGCTCGGATACCACGAAGAAAAAATGCTATGAAATTGTGAATAAAATCAGATAAAAAAAGTAATAAATGTATATAATAATCTACACTAACATTATAAGGAGGAAATATTTGTATGTTTGTAACGAATAAACTCAAAAACTAATGGACCGATTTAAAAAATTCTGTAATGTTAGAGAACCTAGCCAAAAGTGTGTATATTGTAGACCTCCTGTCTATAATATGTATTTATATACAGTTTTTTTCTGTCTGTTTTCTGATTGTTTTTTTCTTTAGTTATGGCGAGACTTATTCTTATACCTACATTACATTAAAAATTGGTAATGAGAGTGTTTTTTAGTATTCGAAGCTATTTATGTAATGTAGGATAAATTAACAGCCAGTCACCGACGCCTGTAGACGTTTGTGAGAAGTTATGAAATCTGTAACTTCCCCTTAACCTATTACGTATTTGCTGAAAACATATTTACATCAGTTGATTGACAGAGCGCCTGGTGCGGTAGCATGTGACAAACAAACAGAGCTGGGAGATGTCGTGCAATGGCACCGGCGCACGCGTTACAGATAACACTGTGAATTCACAATAAATTTGATAACGCCTATTAATTTACGGGAAACCAGAAGATTAGGTAATATTTTGGATATTTTGTTGTTCATTTAACACTAATCATACCAACACTTACTAGGTACCAAATTCTACCATAGCGGGTCAAATGTGACTTTATATTCCCTGCTTGTATGTATGAAATATGGTTGTTAGTAAGGGAAATAAATATTATAACTGTATATTAATTAGTAAGAAAAAGTCATGAAGTCAAACGTGCAAAAGCAATAAAATGATACGTGTATGTTCAATGCAAATTTCAAAATGGGTCATTTGACCCGGTTATGGTATGTTTAGTGTTAAAGTATTTGTTGTGTAGCTAGGAGCTCTTAGTGCAGAGTTCGTCCGGGGAAGTACTACCACCTTACCCATTTCTGCCGTGAAACAGTAGTGGACGTTGTAGTTGTTGTTACTGTGTTTCGGTTAGAAAGGTAAGGGGGCCGGTGAAATTACAGGCACATGAGACTTAACAACTTCATGTCTCAGGGTCGACAACGCAGTGGCGATGCCCCTAGTGTTGCAAATGTCCATAGGCGGCGGTGCCCACTTACCATCAGGTGGACCGTCCGCTTGTTTGTCGGTCCATGTGGTATAAAAAAAAACGGTATTATAAGAAGTTTATACCCAATAAAAAAATCGGAAGGCTTGAGTGATACCCACGGTGTTGCAAGCGTCAATAGGCTGCGGTGACCGTTTACTATCAGACGTCGCTTGCCGTCATCTTGTTTGCTACCTTGAGTGTATGCTACTGCATAAAAAATGTTTTAAATATCCTAGGACTCTGTTCATCGATCCAAAAGAAAGCTTAAGCAATGGAGACCAGAAAAGTGTTTGCAAGCTATCTATACAAATAAATAAAATTTAAGTGTTTCTTTACTATGTCAAAATAAATGCGTTTTAGAAAGCGACTTTGTTTTATACTATGTAGTGACTATGTAGTGATATCTATTTTATAATAATTCAGATGCTTTGGAATTTGGCCAGCTGATGATGATAAGCATTTTACCTAATATAAGCGCCATTCATATCGCATCAGTTCCCACAACGCTGAATCATCGTGTACCGATGTCATGATAACAAAGATTTATTAATTAATTGGTGACAGATTATATATTTTTTATTATCTATAGCAGTATAGACAGCACAATCATCAACTTTTAGACCATGCTATAATGCGATTGCTATAAAGCGATTATGCTGATAAAAATAGCGGATTATACGCCTTCCCAGTAACAAAGACTGTTTCTGATAAATCAATTATGTTGCACTAATATGGTAAATAGAAATAAACAGTAAAGATAAGGTAAAGATCTTCAATTAATATTTTGTGGTCCTTCATGTTTTGCCATAACTGCATGCAATTCTTTTTCATTTTCAATCAAAAGGAATTTAGACAGGTTATGTCACGGGCAGGTCGTGGGTTCGATTCCCTAACAGGACAAACATTTGTGTGCATGAACATGTCTGTTTGTTCTGTGTCTGGGTGTAAATATCTATATATGTACTGAAAAAGTAGTATATGTAGTGTATCAGTTACCTGATAGCCATAGTACAAGCAGTACACTCTCTCAGTAACCATGTGTGAAGAATGTCCTGAGGATATTTATATTTCAAATATAATCCTAAACCTATTATTAAATTGATTTAAACTTTCAGTGGAAGTTGTAAGACACTTTTGTGTAAAGGTTTGTCTCACTCTCTAAGCAGTGGTGAAGAAGACCTCAAACTGGCTTTGGCCGGAACACACCAGTAAGTAAGTGCTTGACAACTTGACTGCAGCCAGCCCCGCTAGTACAAAGTCCACTTCCGTGCAAAGGTTTCCTTAATAGTAATTTGACGCCCATTGTAGAATAAGAAGTCAAGATCTACCTCGCGGTGATAGATATCACTATCGTATTATCACAAACAGGCAGTCGGTCCACTTATGGTAAGTGGTGCCCGACGCCTCTAGTGGTAGTACTTCCCCGAGCGAACTCTCCACTAAACTAAGCGCTCTATACTTCAAAAAGTAGTTTATTTTTATACCACTTGGCCACGGTCCACCTGATGGTAAGTGGTCACCGCCGCCTATGGACATTTGCAACACCAGGGGCATCGCCAATGCGTTGTCGACCCTGAGACGTTGTTAAGTCTCATGTGCCTGTAATTTCACCGGCCTCCTTACGTTTCTAACCGAAACACATAAACACAAACATCTATTGTTTGTTACTCTTTCATGCAAAAGCTACCTTCCAGATTTGGATGAAACTTTCTGTATCAAGCATATCCTGGAATAATATATAGGCTGGAAATGTGACATCCCTTGGGAACGCGGGTAAAACCGAAATGTGACCTTACAGTAACAACTTATTCGTAAGTAAATTACATACAAACCCAATTGCATCCAGAGTATCAAAACCATAACAAAAGAAACGGAAAACTACGTGGAGTTTGTACATCGCCTCTTTATTATTCTAACGGCGTTTCTAGACGTCACATGTACTAAAATGAAAGCCAATGTAAAGATGTCATTGGAAACAGGCCTTGGGGAATCCCGTATCTGAAAAGAAGCACTATTTGGTATCGGACTTCCTACAGTAGTTTTGGAAATGTTGTCCAACACCGTCTGTTCTCTACTACAAACTTGTGAGCTGGTACAACGAGACTGAAGAGCGGACCTCTCATATGACTGCGTAGTTACTGAAAGAGACAAAACATCGTCCAGCTGTGTCATTTACCTAACAGAATCACACAGTTAAATGCCTTTTTAAAGTCAAGTAAGCAAATTAATGTTAAACAGGGAAACGGTCTTCCTAATGGTAAGTAGCCACCAGGTTGTCGACCCTGAAGATGTTAAGTCTCATGTGCCATTACCTATCTAACCGAAACACAGTAATACAAGTGTGCTACTGCTTCACGGCGGAAATGGTTTCGGTAGTAGTACTTCCCTGGACGAACTCTGCACTAAGAGCTCTACTTTTTACACGCTTTATATTAGCTTCACCTGTATGTATGTATGTAACCGACCCCTTTGAGCTCGATTTTGTCCTACTTTGAACGATCAGATTTAATTCAAACTTTGCACACCTGTCAAAGATCGATGACAATGCAATTATCCGATCAAAGCATCCGATTATCCTAATTAGATTCGCCAGGATTAATTAATATCTTTCCGCATCCTTTGCATGCGAGTAAGAGAGATAGAGCTAGTGCGCAAACTACGCATGCGTGCAGTTCCAGGCTTACTCTTTCGGGCACTCAAAATGCTTTTATTAAAAAATGAAAAATAAATAATAGTTTAAAAAAACTAGAAAACACGCTTTATATAGAAAACTAAACTATAAAACAGAAAATAATTTTTAATAAATATTAATTAAGAATAATGTATATAAAGCGTGTTTTCTAGTTTTTTTAAACTATTATTTATTTTTAATTTTTTTTGATGCCTGTGCCGCTACTGTCCGTGACACCGCTAGAGCCCTATCAGAATATCAGCGCTGCGGTATCTACGGCCGCAGCTTATGCTGAGGTAGGTGCCTTTTTGGCGTTACACGTGTATACTGTATGATTGTATTGTTGTTTCTATATTGTATCTGTGTGTAATTTGTGATGTCAATGAAACTGTTCATGTTGATGCTGTGTGAGTCCAAAAAAAATGTTTGTCTTTCTATTTTTAAAATTTTAGCCGTGAATTAAGAGTCAAAATTATGACCAAAACTTGAGAGGTTAGCCAGTAAGCGTGCTGAAAATGATAATTCGTTTATCTTCAATGTATTCTCATACCAGTCATCTGATTTAGATTCCGAAATACGGATGGTTGCTGGTCGATTATAAAGTAGAGCCATGTTCTGATGATTGGGGACTTTACAATTCACATTGATTGCAACAAAAATTACCACAATATACAAACATATGGTTTTGTACAAACAAAAATTAAGTCCCGACTGACTCCGTCAAGTGAATGCCCGGGAGTACCCTACAAAAGTACGTCTCTGGTATAACCCCTATCTCTTCGCATACTGAGTCATCACAAACAAATAAAGCAATGAGAAACTTATTGCAGACATATAAAGTTTATAATTGAAGATTAAGGATTAACAATTTCTCAAGGATCAAACGGGAATTTCAAACGGTTTTTAAATGGACCATATCTTCGAACTAAGACTATTATAGAAAAATAAACCCTATCTCATTATGATAAGGTTCATCTGAATCATCATACAATTAACAATCTTTGAACTTTGTTTCAGAAGCCATGAAGTACATTTTTCTATGATATTCTTAGATATAAAAACTGTGGTGTGGGTTAGTGAATAGCACCGACTGAACGGACTTAAATAAAACTTAACACTAAGATAGATGATGATATAAATATCCCGGGACATCCTTTACACACGGCCATCTGGTCCCAAACTAAGCAGATTATGTACTATGGAAACCAGATAACTGATATACTACATATACTACTTTTTTCTAAATTCATACTTATATGGATATTTACACCCAGACACAGAACAAACAGACATAATCATGCACTCAAATGTAGGAATCGAACCCGCGACCTGCGAGTTGGCAGTCAGGGTCGCTAACCACCGAGCCAACTAGCCTTTCAAAGTAGTGTATACGGTCAAAACTGTTCATATGTTCCGGTAGCTGCACTTGCATTCAGTTCCCTTCTCAGCTCAGTGTCGTTTTGTGTGATATTGTCCCGGTAGCTGCACTTGCATTCAGTTCCTTTCTCAGCTCAGTGTCGAATTGTGTGATATTGATATTGGGTGTTACAAATAAATAAATATCCCAAGACATTCTTCACACATGGTTACCTGATCCCAAGTTAAGCAGAGTGTACTGCTTGTAGTATGGCTACCAGGTGAACTACTTTATTTTCTAAATACATACTTATGTGGATATTTACACCCAGATACAAAACAAACAGACATGTTCATGCACACAAATGTTTGTCCTGGGTGGGA
The DNA here is from genome assembly GCA_907165245.1 of Habrosyne pyritoides. NCBI lineage: Eukaryota > Metazoa > Arthropoda > Insecta > Lepidoptera > Drepanidae > Habrosyne > Habrosyne pyritoides. The sequence continues at coordinate 8,431,221 of OU015607.1, read as the reverse complement.
ATCGAAACCACCAACTTCGATTTGTATCCTGTAATGTATTTATATGTATAGGATATTTTAAATTCCGGGAATACGTAAGAACCTTGCTGAGTTTCTTACCGGTTCTTCTCAGTTGAAGGCCGTTCCGAACCGGTTGGTAGCTTCAGTAACTTTAAATTTGACGTTCACAAATCCACTCCGCGGGCCTAATTTGAATAAATAGTCTATAATTTTGATTTTGGATGTGAAAACTTCTTTAGCGGAGTTGAGCACTTTTCTTGGGATGAAAAATGTTAATCTCGCGTCAGGACACGTGACCTGATCGAAAATTCGTAAGACGTTAATAATGCACAACGTTAATGTTCAAGTTTTCACTTCTGCCGGCACTCCGGGAGTTACCCTTTGTTTTTTTTTATCCCGATAGAAGCAGAGAATGAAAACTAGTAGGTATTTTGTTCAGAATTTCTACATAATCTTCATAGTGATTCATGATTTTATTAATAAATTATTATACATTGTTTCTGAAGTACAGCTACTGTTTATAGTGTACACTCGACACATTGTTAGAAACTAGCTGTATCCCGCGGTTTCACCTGCGTTTCCGAGATCAGTCTAATTACCCTGGGATAATAAAGGTGCCAAGTTTCATCCAAATTCGATAAATATCTTTTGTGTAAAAGAGCAACCTCCATCCATCCATCCTCATAACTTTTCGAATCTTTTATTATATATTAGTAGGATTTTCTGCATATTATGCGTAGAACAGAATGTCTCGAAAATTATCGCAGATACGCGGCTAAAAATTAGTATGTGAGCATACCAATTGCCGAAAAGTGATAAGTCACTTGAGAGCAGCTGAACAGACTTGGTAAATCAAAATAAAAATATCTCGGGACATTCTCTACACGCGGCCATCTCATCCCAAACTAAGCAGAGCTTGTACTATGGAAACCAGGATAACTGATATACTACATTTACCACTTTTTTATTTTTTTCTAAATACATACTTATAAATATTAGATATTTACACCCAGACACAGAACAAACAGACATGTTCATGCACACAAATGTTTGTCCTGGATTGGCAGTCAGAGTTACTAACCACCAAGCCAACTGGCCTGTCAAATGTTCGCTAAGTCCGAAAAACTCGCAATATGGCCGGAAATCTGTTGCTTTACTTTATAGATTTTTTTATATGACCTCAAGACATGATTTGGAGTCGCATCACAACGAAGGCCGGTACAAACTAGCGAAAAATATTTGAATTTGAATTAAGATTCGCTGTTATCTCAAAGCGTGTAATATTACACGTTTCCTAAATAATCGCTATCAGTTTGTCTCAAGATGTTTTATAAGCATTTGTGATAAATTCATAAACAGAAGTGTGTAGAAAGTTTGTGCTAAATAACCATGCAGGCTCAACGTATATTTTTATAGAGATTATTAAAATCTGTCTGCCCTATATACGTATATTTTGTGCCCATCTGCATTATGCATTACAAGAGATTTGGCAGATTTTAGGGCCTGCCATTTTAGAACTAGTAGAAGCTCTTAGTTCAGACTTTATCGAGGGAAGAACTATCAACTTACCTATTTCCGCAGTGAAGCAGTAGTGTACTTGTGTACTACGTGTATGCATTGTGTTTCGGCTAGAATGGTAAAGGTACCGGTGAAATTATAGGCACATGAGACATAAAAACTTCACGTCTTTGGGTCGACAACGCATTGGCGATGCCCCTAATGTTCCAAGTATCCATAGGCGGCGGTGACCACTTACCATCAGGTGGACCGTCTGCCTGTATGACGATTGTCAACCTACTTGTCGTAAAAATAAAATAACTGAGAGATATTTTTCGAAAACTAATCCGCGACCTATGGTGCAGGGCATTTCACTAATATTCATTTACAAAATGTGCTAAACATGGCCTGCGAACATTGATCGAACACATCTGTCTAGCAACAGAGGAGTTCGCACTCGAGCAGCCAATATGTGCCAGACATTACGTTGTAGTAAATAAAGTTTAAAAAACATAGGTATCAAAAAATATATAACCATTTTTTTAGTCCGGTTGAAGAGCTTTTTTTTCTATGGGATTTTTGTGTGGACAAACTTGGACTGGACGTCTGTCGGGACAGCTTCTCTAACGGCTGGACCAATTTTTATGTATTTGATTTGTGTTTGAATGGGTCCATGGCTGGTTTAGATTCACAATTGAAGGTAGGTGGCGCTCTGATCAAGTTCAAGGACTATTATTTTTCGACCAATATTTTTGGTACTTATTATATCTACTATACTTTGGTCAATTATTATCTTCCGGATCCCACATCTTGCAAAGTTTCAAATCGATACAACAATTAAAAGTGCGTTAGACGTGTGAAGCTAATTAAAAACCTGATAGAAACCGTCTCGAACATATCTTTTGCACGTAGGAGTCTGTTTATAGACGTCTGATTAAAAACACAAACAAGTTGTGACGACAGTGGGTTGAGTCTTGTGACCACGTCTCAGTACGACCCTGTTCTCATTTCCATTCTAGACTGTAAACAATCCGTACTGGCAGATCCTTTTATGTATTTGCAAAGTTTATCCTTATTTCATTAGTGCTCATGTTAACTCCTGTATCATTGATATTTTCTCTCTTTTCTGATGAGCTTGGGGATATACAAACCCGGCTAATTTCACCTCCATTTTGTAAGTTCATGCCCTTTAGATATACTTTTGTGTTCAACCGATTTCGGTGGAGAAATCAAATTTGTTCCCAAAACACAGTATATAGGTTTGATGTAACTCTTAATTTCTAATTTATAAGAAATCAAAAGAAAATCAAAGTGTAAAGAAAACCATAACATTCCTGTACTTAAAAAACGTTAGGCGTGTAATTTTTTTTTACATCTATAACAGAGCAATGAGCTTGCATAAGATCCTGTTCCACATATGTCAGACGTCAGATATCTAAAAGTCAATGTACAGCAGTGTTGCAATATAGAAATATCTTATCCCACCCTTGCTTTTAGTACGATCGAACATCTTTTGATTTTAGCAGGGTTACAATACGGGTGGCGTCTGTGGTACAGGTATTATGACGTAGAATAAAAAGTGACGTATATGATGTTGCCAAGCTAAACTTTGAACTCGAGAGCGAAATTTCGTAATATGAGCAAAAATAATTCTTAATGCGATGACCTACAATTTAAGTGAGAAGCTCGGAAGGTCGATAAAAGATTTTGAAACAGTTTAATAGGTTCTAAAGTGCAATTTCTGTCGTACGACTAACTAATTTGATGGTAATATTAACTGATTTATTAATAAACCGCTCATGTGTTTATCCCTACCGGCTACGCACTGCACAAGTGTTCTGTTAAGACAATTAAAACGATCCGATCTCGCTTTTTATGTGAATGTGCATTAGTTTGTCTAAATTGCCAATTACATTGTTCGTACAGTAATCAAAGATGTTACCTACTTATCTAACGTAAAAAACGTATAAAAAATATAATAGACGAAGAGGAGGACAAAACGGATATCTCCAAGACATATTCTAAAGTGAGATACGATCGAATGTCAAAAGAACGAATTGAGTTGGACATGTTGCAAATAATCACAACAACTTTATAGTCAAAATTGAGACCTTGGGTTATCCCCATCTCTCTCAGGCTCATTACCTTTCCCAAGGCTTAAAAACCTTGCTCTAAAAAGTGAAACGAGCCAGGACCTCTTTGTAGCATCCTTGTCCACCAGGTGATTTGTAATTAAATGAATTATTGATTTGTACTCTCGTAATTCCATAGCTGCATAATGTATGGATCTACGTCACTATTGTTACTAGAACCATGAGAAACTCCTGGGTTAGGTTACGTTATGACTTAAGAGACGTTTCTAGGTAGACTGTATTTTTATTCATCGTAATTGATATATTCAATCAACTGATGACTTCTACATAAGATGCTTTACGTTGCGAGAGCTACATACCATAAGTTTTGTCGTTCGATAAGAGAAGGCGCTGCCTCTAGCCCAATTTTTTTTTGTTTTGTAAGTACACTCTTCATATGAACGTATGTGAAGCTTCATTTCAATCTGTCAATTCATTCTTTGTTTACAAGCCATTTAGTGTCGCCGTGTCACAGTATGTTTTTACGATGGAAAAATTGAATATCGTGCAGTGATAAAATTCTTATTTTTGGAAGGTGTAGCACCAAAAGAAATTCACGAACGAATGTAAAAGTGTATAATGATTGTTCACCTACAATTAGAACAGTAGAAACATGGGTTGCTGATATTTAAACGTGGTCGTACAAGCCTTGAACACAATCCACGTGAAGGACGTCCAAAAAGCGCATCAATACCAGAAATTATAGCCAATATACAGGATATGGTTTTGGAAAATCGTCGATTGACTGAGCGAGATTTAGTAGAGGCTCTACACATCTCATTAGGCAGTGTGAGCCATATTTTAAGTGAAATTTTGGGTTTTAGCGAGCTGTGTGCACAATGGGTGCCGCATTCGCTAACAATGGAACAAAAACACATTCGAATGCGACTTTCTCAGCAACATTTGGAGCGGTTTTAAAAGGATACAGTGGATTTTGTGCGTCGATTCATCACTATGGATGAGACTTGGGTCTATCATCATGATCCTGAATCAAAACAAGAGGCTAAAGAGTAGTGTGAACCTGATTGTTCGGCTTCGAAACGAGTTCGTGTCCGGAAATCGGCTAAGAAGGTTATGGCATCAGTTTTTTGGGATGCGAAAGGAATTTTGTGTGTGGATTACTTGCAAACTGGTAAAACAATTAATTCTGAATATTGCCACCTTTTGGACCAGTTGAAGGAAAAAATTCGTGAACAAAGACCCGGTTTGCAGAAAAAACAAATCCTTTTTCATCAGGACAATGCACCGTGTCACAAGAGCATTTTGACAATGGCTAAAATCCATGAATTAAAGTTCGAATTGTTGAAGCATCCACCGTATTCACCAGATTTGGCCCCCAGTGACTTCCATTTGTTTCCAGAACTCAAAAAATTTATGCGTGGCAAGCGTTTTTCATCAAATGAAGAAGTCATAACGGCTGTTGAAGCGTATTTTGCAGACCTTCCGGATTCTCACTTCATGGATGGAATCCACAGATTGGAGGATCGTTGGAGCAAGTTTATTAATGTTCAGGGAGATTATACTGAATAATAAAGTGTTTTACGAACCATAAAATTGTGTTTTTCTTATCGAACGACAAAACTTATTGAACAACCTGTTAAATAAATTAGGATCATATTCCAGCTCGTTCTTGTTCACGGGTGCTCAAAGAACCCCATGTAGATACTGGGATCTAGCAGGATTTGATAGGGATCTCATTCCACATCCAAATGGATGCAATAGGAATGTTTGAACTGTGGCCTGGATGACTACGGCAGCTCGATGACTTGGAAAGAACTATGTTGGAAGAAAAGTGGTGACAGCACGCTTGAATGTGAGTTGAGTGTGAAACGAAACTTCTATCTGAAAGATAAGTTCCACTAGTAATCGCATTTGTCAAAGATTAAAATGACAGCTAGCAAATCCCAGCCCCCTTATTCGGTTAACAACAAACCGCGGCGAGCCGGTGTACGAGGCCTCAGAGATCGGACCTCGAGCAAGATTGCGTAGACAACGACAGAGACAGAATAAAGAGGCCGCAAAGAATGATTGTCGAGCTACTGTCATTTACCTTACATAATAAAACACCAGCCCTCTTATTCAGCTGAAAAAAAATTCGGCGTGCCTTGCGTTATTGTCAAAATAAGTGAATGATGAAATTTTTGATAATGATTACTGTTATGGAGGAATGACTTTCTAGAATTTAGCTAAAACTTTCTAAAATTTTATTGAAGTATACATTGGTTGGATAGCAGGTCAACAATTATGCTACTCAACTAAAATGAGCTCCACGTGGCCAAAACAAGAGCCTAGTGTTGGAGCTAGAAATTCTCTAAAAGATGGTGAAATCGAAATGCATTAAATATTGTGCTAACTAACAGGAAGTATATGGCTTTGTTTTATACTATATTGATATGGAATGACAACTGAGTGATGCAACACTCGCAACGTGGATCCAGCCACGTGGAAGACAGAAACAAACGCATTAGTTACTCTTTTATTTCATCATGCCTAAACCACAAGCTAAAGTCATTACAGATGTCTTAAATAAATGAAATAAATAAAAAAATATGCTGTTCATGGGTTAGCCCATCGCTTGAGAACGGTTTTTGATATTTTTTTTTTACCACTTGGGCCGACAAACGAGCAGACGGTCCACCTGATGGTAAGTGGTCACCGCCACCTATGGACATTTGCAACACTAGGGGCGTCGCCAATGCGTTGTCGACCCTGAGACGTGAAGTTGTTAAGTCTCATGTGCCTGTAATTTCACCGGCCCTCTTACCTTTCTAACCGAAACACAGTAATATAAGTGCACTACTGCTTCACGGCAGGAATGGGTAAGGTGGTAGTACTTCCCCGGACGAACTCTGCACTAAGAGCCCTACTACTCTGAGTACTACCTGGACCGATTTGACTCATTTTTCTAATGTTGGTAAAAAATTTAGGGAAGTAAAAGGGAAAACTGCGTAATTCAAAAAAATGGACAGGTCTTTCGGGTCAGCCAGTAAAAGACAAATCAGAATCGATCTTTGTAGCATGGTCTCTAACCAGTAATCAAATTTATACACCGGGATTTCAAATCGGAAACGAAGATTTGAAGCAGTAGAGCTCTTTTAGTGTCTGCACGGAAAATACCACCTTACCATTTTCCGCCACGTCACGGTCGACAAGGTATTGCCCTTGCCTCTGGTAATGCAAATGTCCCTAGGCGATGGTTACTATTTACTAACCATCAGGTGGACTATCAGTTTATGTTCCTATTTGTCGACAAAAAAAAAGGAAAAACAAATTTAGTCTCCTGCTAAAAGGTTGGTGTAATGGATTCTGTACAACATATCTTCACGCCTATTATCCCCAGAAAAATAGGCGGAGAACTCAGATATTGAGATCCACATTTCACCGAAGCTATTGTATGTCCCAACATGACATTGTCGCCCTCTCTCGAGCACATTTCCGTATTAATAATATCTATCTAAATAGAGAAACTAACCATAAACCATACATAAATATCCCAAGACATTCTTCACACATGGTTACCTGATCCCAAGTTGAGCAGAGTGTACTGCTTGTAGTATGGCTACCAGGTAACTGATATACTACATATACTACTTTTTTAAATACATACTTATATTGATATTTACACCCAGATACGGATCAAACAGACATGTTCATGCACACAAATGTTTGTGTGCATGGGTGGGAATCGAACCCGCGACCTTCGGTTTGGCAGTCAGGGTCTCTAACCACCAAACCAATTGGCCCGTCGAATACAACCACCGAAGAATATCGTACTTTAATCCCGAATCCCATTTCAGAAGCTAGTAACAATAATGTAATGTAGGAATTTTTTAACTACTTGCAATATTAAAACAGCTTTTATCCTGTTTCGAATCGCTATGCAAAGTACTGATAATTATAATCAAATAGAATTAAATCTTCGACAAATAAACTATGCCTTAATAATAAACCTGTTTCAGGTTATCAGATAAAGCAATTGCTGCAGACTATTCAACATATTTCTGATAAGGTATTTTTAGACACAAATTCAGCGAACTGACTCATAATTTGGCACTTGTCTATTAATAACTTATCGTAAGACCCATTGTCTTACGATAAGTTATTATGCGTGAGCATGCGCAGGTTGATAATTGATACGGTGTTCTAAGAAGTGCTAATCAATAAGAGTTATGCGAACTCTTAGAATTTAAGTGGAGCCAATACTTATATAATTAGTTCCCTGCTTTTGGAATATAGGGAATCGGATAGCAGGGAAAATTAAGACAACTGTTATAGTAGAAAAGGGGAAGTAGATAGGGGGTAAATTACAGGCCCATGAGACCAACAACTCCACGTCTCATGGACAGTCGTCCATACGCCACGCATTGGCTATGCCCCAGTGTTGCAATGTCCATAGGCGGTGGTGACCACTTAGAATCTTGGCTCGCTGCTTGGTGCTTTGGTGGCTAAAGTAGAGAGGACTTTCTAACTGCTTCTGAGGCTTCTGAAATGTCTGGGAATTATGCTATAGCGCTATTTTATTTATATAATATGACTAATAGATTTTAAACTCGGCAGAGTACTTCAATAATCAGATAACAGCTACTATATTGAATAATATTCTTATAGATAAGAGGCACCGGATACGAAACAAATACCCATATTTGGGCATACAAAAACCCGTGGAAACGCTATCTCTAAAATCACGACTACGTATAGTTTTGCTATTGGCTCACAGCACTTACCTCGGAAAGCGGACCTCACACGTGACTGCATAGTGAAAGAGGCATAGAGGCCGTCGAGCTAGTGTAATTTACGTCACAGAATCAAACATCTGTCTAGTGTTGGATTTTGTAGCATAACTATAGTATTTATTCTTCAATTTCATGCTTTATATCCAAATTGAAGGATAGTACAAAAAAAACCATAGGTTCATTAGATACTTCACATAGAGTACCAAAATAAATGCCATTTATTTCTCATCCAACACCAGAGCATCGCCAATGCGTTGTCCCTGAGTCATGAAGTTGTTAAGTCTCATGAGCCTGTAATTTCACCAGCTCCCTTACCTTTATAACCGAAACCGTAATACAAATGCACTACTGACTCACGGCGGAAATGGGTCAGGTGGTAGTACTTCCCCGGACGAACTCTGCACTAAGAGCTCTACTACTCAAGACATTAATTATATTATAGATTATTAACACTTGTCAATGTCATAATCATTTGAACTACAGATAATACGATAGCAAAAGTGGTCTTTATACAAATTTTATTCCATCTGAGAATATGTTATCATGCTTAAATGATAAATTGAAGCACTGATAAACTTATTCCTAAACTAGTGATTTTAATCACTATTTTAATTTGATGACTATGCATAATTAAAAAGCACTCTTTTATTTTTTTCAGATATTATTTTAAAAAAATATTCGAGGTTTGAACAACCCTGACAGAGAAAAACTGACTACCCCTAAATACACCATGGTAATAGAAATGATCATGAGAACGGTATGTCTAGACCAGAGGTGGGCAAACTTTTTTAAGGGGGGGCCACAAAGTTTATGAAATTCTAGAGGAGGGCCAATATTATAGAAAAAATGCATTTTGTGTTAAAGCTTTTAATCATAACATTATAAAAATATTACAGCAATGTTACTAATTACCTTTTACCGTCAAAATATAGTTATAGTGGGCCATATACTATCCATGTCGATGGACCCTCGGCGGGCCGGATTAAATACTTTCGCAGGCCGGAGTTGGCCCACGGGCCGTACTTTGCCCATCTCTGATCTAAACAAATGTTGGCCCACATGTCTTGTAGGCCGACAGAGGCAGACAGTCCACCTGATGATAAGTAGTCACCGCCGCCTATGGATATTTGCAATAGGCATCGTCAAAACATTGTCGACTCTGAGACGTGAAGTCTCATGAGCCCGTAACTTTATTTTTTATACGACATGGCCGACTAAGCAGACGGTCCACCTGATGGTAAGTGGTTACCGCCGCCTATGGACAAATGCAACACTAGGAGCTTTGTCAACCTTGAGAAGCGTAGATGTTAAATCACATGAACCTGTAATGTCGACGCCATTCTTTCTAACCGAAACACAGTATTACAAGTGCAGTACTGCTACACACTAAGAGATCTATTACTTCTATTTGATGAGACGACATGTTTGATGGCATCCACGCCACTGCACGTACGCAAGCCGTGACATTCCACATGAATACAACTGTGTCAGGCGAGTTCATGCCACCACGTGCTGCGGCGGCGTTTGTACGAATCGAAGGCCGATAAACACATGTCTTCAATGAAATTTGAAGATTCGCATGTTATTTATGGCATACGTGCAACGATCACGTTTGAACTTGTACTTGGTGTTTTGGACATACAGGATGTTAATAAAATTTGATCAATATAATTGTAACATTTTTTTTAACTAAAAGCATTTGTCTTTACTATTCAGTCGTGAAATTGTAGTGTCCAAACTCTATGCACCTGTCTGTAGCAACGAATAACATTTTTGAGGTTGTTAGGTTATTATTGACAATAACGTCATTACTCACTCATTGACACTGACAGTTGCGATTTGTGCGATGTTCTGGAGTGTCCGTTATCTGCTAACTTCATCCGTGAGAATTTAGTGTTACACTGATGCGCTTGCATCTTAAAATTTCACTCTCATCATTCGTCCTAAAGAAGTATAACTTCAAAAAAGATACCGCGTATCTGGTCATTAAAAATCAGGTCTCAATCACCCTAATACATAATGCTCCATAACCATGACACGACACTGCGCCGTGTTTATCTTATCGAAGGAGGTTATCAGCACTAGCCCTCTGTTATCCGTAGAATATCTTAGTTATCTCGTTGCGTAGTAGGTTATACGAGTTTGTACTATCGATACGCTTTTGTTTGACCATAATCTTGCCACGGTCAGTGATTATGTGGCCATTGCTTTTGTGCAACTTCTTATGGGAGGGCTTTGAAATTCTGATCCGCAACCTTTTTGTGTGACGAAATAAAATAATGCTAAACACAATCTATGCTATTCAAATGTGATTGATTTTTTTTTCTTTTTTTATTTATTTCTTTTTACATTTTTTTCGGACTCTTAGTCCGTACTCTTTGAAGATTCTATGATAAATTGTTAGTATTGTGTTTTTATAAATTAATACTAACACGTAATACCACTCAGCTTCAGTAACTTTAAATTTGACCTTCATAAGTGTCCCCCGAAGGCCTAAACTGAATAAATGGTTTTGAATTTTGAATTTTAAAAAAGTTACACTTGTATCGTTTGTCTTTATGACACATACTGCTTTTTTTAATAGTAAAGACCAGAAAAGAGTTATCTATATAGAGTAAGTATAGTATAGTAGATATTGTAGTTGTATTTATACACACAACAAAAAACAATTGCGTTCACTTAACAAAACAAAGTATTTTTAATGTTATTTTAGGTCCTTTGTTTAAATATACAAAATCATTTTAATTTATTTTGAAGCTCAATTGGTACTTATTTAAACAAGATATAATTTATTAAAAAGCTTTGTTTGTATATTTTAAACTACTTTAAGGCTCTAGAGGACAATGGAAAACCTTTTGGTTAAGGATATTTAACAATATTTCACTCAAATACTACACACCGGATTTGGTATTAGGCATAGTTTAAAACCTGGATTAACACATAGAAAACTATTTATCCCGGTAAAATGTTACAGCTCCCAGGAAGACGGACGAAACCGCAGGGGACAGGTAGTTCGACAATAATTTCCAGAAAACGGAATAATTATTACCTGATATAAATTCCATACAAACGATTTCCAAACGGATAAACCTTTCGTAGAACAATAAAACTTTCCGTGAACATTCGATGTATTCCATAAAACTATGGAGTTCCAACAACATTGAACAAACTAACATTTATTGGGTCACTATGAAGGTTGCCGAAGCCTTGACTCTGATACTTAGTTACTCAGAAAACTAATCGATGACATTAGAGGGCAATAAAATGAGTCGACTAGCATTTGTTTTAATTTGTATTTTAATGTTGGTATTAGTTTTAGAATCAAATTAAAAATAAATCTTGATGTAGATGGCCTGATTCATTTCATTTTATTTAGGATATCCAACAGCATTTTTATAACTTTTACATAGTCTTTGCTATCTAATATATCTAAAGCCAATTATAGGTTATAAAGGAATTTAAAAGTATTAAGAACTTAATCCCTTCTGTTACTAGTTTCATAGTTGACTTTGCAATACATACTTATATAGATATTTACACCCAAACAGACATGTTCAAGCACACTGTAATGGCTGGGAATCGAGCCCACGATCTGCGGCGTGACGGTCAGGGTTCCTAACCACCAAGCCAACACAAACGTCATCTATATTGTTGTGATTGATTATCTCTAGCGCTGTCCTTCTCCACAGCTTTGAATAAAAAAAGATGGTTATAGTTTTATCATATCTTACTTTCATTGTTAATGTGAATGGTTGTGTTTTACTTTCTGCTTTATAAAGCAGATAGATTTAATATCTACATATATTATATCCTGTAGATATGTTTAGGATACTAATATCTAGGCATGTGTAACTCAGTTCTGAACCGGTTCAACAGATCAGTTCACACCTACTTCAACTGTCGAGCTCACGGCTCACTTATTCGTCGAAGTCGAGTCGTTGTCGAACTGCGGTGCGGTAGCGGCGTAGAGACTCTGTGATCGGTCTGCAATTCTTGAGCAGATCTGTGAACCGGTTCGCAGCTCCAGCTCACAAACGTGAGCTGTGAGCTGAACCGCAGCTCACCCACTTTGGTTGAGTTACCCATGTCTACTAATATCTCGTGGAAACATAAGATTCCCATAAAATAGCGGGTAAAATATCACGCAGAAAATAATAAGTCTCATATTCTTTACAAGTTTATTTTTAGATAAAATGTTGATGTAACAATTTTATTACAAAATTTCTGTAATACTTTTGACGTAAGTTGAAAATTATAAAGACTTTTTTAAGGTTTGAAATTTCTACATTTCTTTCTGATTGTTTGTTTACGTTATGATCCCTGAAGCAATACTACAGATTGCCAAATCCCGCCTGTTCTTGCGTAGAGCTCGACGTAATACGTTTTTGATTGTGAAATTCGACTTTAAAATTTATTAGTTTATTCTCTTCTCACAAAGATACATACTTTCTTATTGTATAGAATATACATATTAATGTTACAAAAAAAGGAAAAAAGAACTGTACAGTACGAATAAATAAATATCCTGGGACATTCTTTACACACGGCCACCTGGTCCCAAACTAAGCAGAGCTTGTACTATGGAAACCAGATAACTGATATACTACATATAGTACTTTTTTTTTTCTAAATACATACTTATATAGATATTTACACCCAGACACAGAACAAACAGACATGTTCATGCACACAAATGTTTGTCCTGGGTGGGAATCGAACCCGCGACCTTCGGTTTGGCAGTCAGAGCGCTAACCACCAAGCCAACTGGCCTGTCAACAAAAATTGTGGGAGGACAGGAGCCCAAACTAGGTAAGCCCTCTGCTATGTGTCTCCTGGTCTCCACTCCTCAGAACAGGGAATTTTATAAAAAAATAGTATTACATAGGTCGCTAAAATGTATCAGTTATCCTGTTATATACGATGAAAATACAAAATCACTTAAAATTAAATTAGTTACTATATTACTATATACTATATATATAACGCTATATAAGAAAAACGAAAATATGTATATTACTACATAGTATAACAAAGTCGATTCCGTCTATCTGTGAAACGTATGCTTAGATCTTACGTATATATAATACATGCATAGTATAATTGAGAAAATGCGAGAATTTTAAGGAGTTACAACAATTTTAACTGCGTGCATTTGACAGTTCGCGTATTACAGACCTCCGGAACGCGGGTGGAACCGCGGGGGACAGCTAGTCTTAAATAAAAGGTCCTTTAAGTGTTCTATGGTACCCATGATGCTAGCGGCGTTGCCCCGTTGGATAAGCTTAGTCTGGTCAAAAAGTCTTGGCTCTCAAGTCTTGTCAAGTTTGGCGTGAAAGAGTAACAAACATCCATACAAACAAATTTTCGCATTTATAATATTAGTAGGATACAGGAAAAATTCCACGTCGAATGGTAGCAGTCCCATCCCGATATGTTCAGTAGTTTTGAGGTGATGGCGCGTCAAAGTCTAAATGAGGTTAAATGGGGCCTTATAACGAGTTCATTCACAATTATTAAGAACCGTAGTAACGCGTATAACATACCCCAAAAAAGTAAAAAAAAACAGATTTTTATGAATGAAAAATAGAAAAAACTATTAAAGTAGACAATTATTAGGTAAAATTGATACGTAGGCCTTTCTGTTAAATAATCCGGTTCCCTCACATGACAGCTTACTAGGGTTGTTGGCTTTGATTATTAATTATATTTTAAATTATATATTTACGAGGTATTTTGTAACACGTTGTATATGTATAGAAAGATGAAAGATAGAGATTAGAAGAAACAACTGTCACCAAAATGATTGGGAACGGGGCAGGGACATGCTGAACTGTGCCAGCGTGTTGAAAGCCAAGCCATTGTGTCCTCACAAATAGTTTTACTTTATCTAAATTCCTGTAAAAATGTCACATGTTTGAAACATGTGCTTTAAACGGTATTACCCAAAAAAAAGTCAATTGTATACAAATCACCTGTGAACTTAGCGCTAAGTTTGAATCTATTTACAAATCATTGGATTTTCCATTGTACACACAACATATTTAAAATTTTATTTATAGGCATTTGTTCTTTGTCGTAGTTTTAAAAATATAGTTTTTATCTTTATTTATGTTATATATTCTATCGTATTATATTATTCCCACAAATATTATTAATGCGAAACAAACTTAGCTTGTCTGTCTGTAGGTACCTTTGTTTAAAAAAAATATTTATTTTGTAGCTCAAATAGTAGGTATTTTTAAATAAATAGCATTATTAAAAAAAGCATTTTTTATATCCTATACTATACTATGTATTATAAATGCAAAAAATTGTGAAGATGAATGTTTAGATGTGATGTTTGCTACTCTTTCACGCAAGAACTACCAAACGGATTAGGGTGAAACTTGGCATATAGATAGAGCATATCCTGAAATAACATAAAGATTACTTTTTATCCCGGGAAAATGTGACATCCCTCGGGAACGCGGGAAAAACCTAGTAATACATAGTTTGACCCAATATTTAACCCCTTATCACCCCGTTATCGCATTCTTGTGAAATGTTTACAATTGAATGTGTGAAATCCCTGTATTTGTTTGTTTATTTTCACAGTTACCTAATTGTTATTTTAAGACCAATTACATTAATTTATTTGTTGAAATATTGACTCTAATAGCATGAACGTAAGGAATAATTTACACTTGGTTTAAAAAGAATCAAAACAGTCTTGTATATCGAACAGCGGAGACTTAGTTAGGCAACCTTTGCGTACGGAATAAAAAAAAAGGTGTGTACTATGTACGCACGTTAGAAGTTTTACTCGAAATTATTGGTAAGAAAAAATGCACTAAAAGCATTTGTCTTTACTATTCAGTCGTGAAATTGTAGTGTCCAAACACTTTGCACCTGTCTGTAGCAACGAATAACAATTTTTGACGTTGTTAGGTTATTATTGACAATAACATCATTACTCACTCATTGACACTGACAATTGCGATTTGTGCGATGTTCCGGATACCGTAATCAGCTAACTTCATCCGTGAGAACTTTGGTTTCACTGGTGGGCGCGCTTCTTAAAATTTCACTCTTATAATTTTTTCATAACGCGCCTCAAAAATAACTTAAAAAAAATATTTTGGTGTAAAAATGTTGATCATCTATAGGATAAATGTAAATTTTAAATATCTATTTCAGAGTTCATCCCATACTAAAACAACATAATTATATATACCTAGTACATTTAGTAATAAATTTATTAATTAATCTATGTTTATTAATATCACAGGAAACTATTTATATTAACATTTCTGCTTCTACATAAATGATTAGCATATAATATGTTGTTGTCGTCAACTTATACGTACGGCTAACTTGGATTTTCCTTATAAAGTTTTGTTGTTGAATCAAACATCGAAAATCATTAATTACAGTTTCTATGAAATGGTACAACATTATAAGCAATACGTCCAGCAAGTTACTCCCTATAGTTTCCCTATTTCTGTAATAGTTCTTGCACTTTGTCTTTGGCAGTATCTCTTTAATATTTAAGGCAGAGATAGTATCCGCTAGATCTAGATCCGCGCAGATAATCCGATCTTCGCATCTTCGGATCGTCACCCGGCTGTAAAATAGTACGCGTAAGGATGTAAAAATCATCAGGGACTAGGAGAAAAATACCCCGCTTCCTGTAACTATTTACTTTTTAAATTCACTCTTCAGCAAGCTCGACAAAATAATCGGGGCATAGTAAAAGAATGGGAAACGCAAACTGACACAAAAACAAGTCACAACATAACGTTTGTCTATCTCGCCCTATAGGCGTAGTCATGAGTTCAATACCCTTAAAATATTGTATGATAAAGTTACAATATTCTGTGTAAAAACCCTTTTGATACAAAGTTTTCTTAACTACTGTTTTAAATTTATACACGCGTAATTCTCAAATTGAGTAGGTTTGTTGAATAAAGTTTTAGTCCTTTAAATGTTTTTTACTTTATTTTCGTCAGTGAATGTCCACAGATCCGTATTTCAGCATGTTTTCTCAACACCGGACCTACCCGCAGTCCCGTAATTTGGTTTGACGTACATATTCACCTAGATATAATAAGCTATCGCAATATTGAGACTCGCGTCACAAAATTCGAGCGTCCAGTCTCAGTCATATCTTTGCTACGTCATAGCAAACAGGTTGCGTGAAATCATTGAATAATTTGAAGCGAAAACAACTCTACCGTCGTGGTTAGTACAGTAAAAATGTTTTGGTGAGAGGAAATGTCGCGCAAAACCATACGCAGTGTCAAACTTTTATGTTGAAATCTATCTGACGCTAAAAACCTACCGATGTGTTCCGCCAGTTGCTCTTGATAGCCATAAATATATAATAATAATAGTATAAAGTGTAAAGATCTGTATAAGTAGGTACGCGTTTAGAAAAGAAAAGCTTAACCGTTATCTGGTTTACATAGTACATGCTCTGCTTAGTTTGGGATCAGATGGGCGTGTGTAAAGAATATCCCAGGATATACAACGGCTTACAAAATACCCCGTAAAAATATAATTAATCAAAGCTATAATTAACAACCCTAGTAAGCTGTCGTGTCAGGGAACCAGATTGTTTAACAGAAAGGCAGGTACGTAGGCCATTTTACCTAATAATTGTTTACTTTAATAGTTTTTCTATTTTTCATTCATAAAAATCAGTATTTTTTGGGGTATGTTTGTCAGCGTTACTACGGTTCTTAAATATTGTGAAGGAACTCGTTATAAGGCCCCATTTAACCTTCTTTCGGCTTTACGGGTAGTTTTGTAACACATTTCTTTTATCAGCTACTTTATCCAGTCGCAACATAGGCTATATTAATCCCTGGATACATTTGATCTTTCGGGAACGCTGGCGAAACCGCGAAACAGAACCTACGCGTTGATACAGGAATTAGGATTAGCAATCAATATAAATTATTCGGGATTTGTCAACGCAACAGAGGTTGAAGTAAGTTGATGAATGTGTTCAAAGTTCAAGAGTGGTAAAGAGAACGGTATACGTAAGCCAGTGAAAGTAATAAAGCCAAGGTTGAAACGTGAGAGTAAATATTCATGGAAAGGATGAAGGAGGTTGTGTAGTTTACAATTAGTTACTTTTAATTAAAAATAAGGTGCATTTCATACGCGGTAGAAGTAACTTTCAGAAAACTACCCATCTCATTCTCTCGTATGGTAAATCCGAGAAATGTATATGTTTGTCTCTTGTTAGTGACGTTTTATCGTGTTATCGAGTTTTAAATCACAACTTTATATTTATATTTTTTTAATTTGAGTACATAAACACGCACGTTTATCATTCTTGGGTTAACCCCTAGTCTTTCCGTACCACTGTCAAAAAACAAACATCCTCAATGATCCTTTCATTGGATCCTTTTTTTTAAAAAGACTAAAAAGTATTTTATAGAAATAATATTATAAAATAATTTAAAAATGTTAACTTAAACCGATTTTTTTAAATAAAATGATATTAAAACTCTTAGGTCGTATCTCAATTTTTTTTAATGATGACTAAAAAGACTTAGATAGAATTAAAAGTGTATTTTAAAAATGTTAATTTAAACCGATTTTTTAAAATAAAATGATATTAAAACACTTTGGTCGTATCTCTAGTTTGGAAAACTTTTGAGTTTTATTGATGGAGCAAAAACTGTTTAATATTAGGTAAGTTCATTTAGAAAATCGTTTTTAATCCTATTACATGATTACTGGCTGAATGTGTTGCAACTTCGTGGAATATAAGTAATCAGCTTTATCAATAATCAAAAACAAACATTTGGTCAGGTACTGGCGTTATATTTTTACTTATTTTACTTCTGGCGAATAAATATGTAATAAGAAATTGAAAATTTAAAGTGATTCTAAAGATTAAAAAACATTGTTTGTTTTATCCAGGTTCAATTTAAAACCCAAAAATAACGAAATAAAATAAATCAATGAATAATAAAAAATGTTAATTATAGTTGTAATATAACCAAAATTAAAGTATTAAGTTTGTAAAACAACATAATAGGTTTTTGGAATGCCCCACAAACTTATCACAACATGTCTTATAGGGGAATAATAACCTAACAGTTAAAAATATGAGTCGCTCGCTACAATTATGTCATCTGTAAGGCAGCATCAAAATGCTTCCAGCTAAGTCAGTAACACAAATAACCAAAAAACCCGGATTTTACATCGTTTGACAATAAACCTATTGTTGAGTAGGGTAAGTAACATTTTTTTCTACCACTCTAAAGAAACAAACCACAAAAAATTCCCGTCATAAAAACTAGGGAATACCAGACAAATGTCAACAAAAACACAACCCTACCAAATCGTCCATTCAATTGTTTTAAATTAGTGAAATACCTAATTATTTCAAGTAGGTCATCCTGTTGATAGCAAAATTATAAAACAAGGTCGTCCGAGGGAATAAATAGTGCTGTTTCACTTTAAAACTCTCTTGAGACGTCATGAATACGAAAAGCCGAAATATTATGTAAACAAATGTGGTGAAAGTTCACATGAAATGATATCAACACAGTAAAGATTATTTTACAATATTGTGATAAAAAGTAAGCGTTTTTAAACACTCGCCCGCGCGCACGAACGAAATTTCAAAATTCTCGCGACCACGCCGTTTCCTCTATCAAAATAAAACCCACGATATCGCGGGAATTCCGAACACAAACGGATAAAACGTTGCACACAACCAAGGTGATAACCTTAGCTGTTGCATGTTATACTGGTCATTAACAGACACCCCCTTCATCGTCTATTAGCGTACTAGCCGAGGGGGGAAGGGAAGATCAAAGAATACCAGTTACTAACCCAAACACGTTGCAACCGGCCACAATTTTGCACCGACCGATGTCCAACGCACACAGAAGCAGTTTCGTGTAATATCAATAACGTGTGTATACAAAATACTATCACAACTGTTGCTCACAAGCGAAATAGTACGAGAAATTCCGAGGAATAACCATCGATACGGTACGAGCGCCACTCACACACTAGCAGCCTCCCGCGCGTCTATATAAATCCCCACTCCGTTTGCTTCGCACCAGTTTATACCGAGCATTCAGAGAGACACCACGCCAGTTCGCACCATAAAGTTGTGAAATCATTGTGACATAAAAGTTCATTGAGTTACAAAAAGTATATAGTGCCCGTGTATTGGATTGCATAAAAGCCTGAAGTTTCTGTGTTGCGCCAGTGAATCTGTGACAATTCCTCACACTTGGAAAGTTCCAAAAATTTGTGAAAATTCCGAGCTGCGTAGCATCAGAGTATCAAACATGTACAAAGATATAGTGATCCCAGTGAAAGCTGAAACCTTCAGCGGAATGGCTGCTAAAAGGTAAATGATAAAACATTGTGCAATAAACACTTGAACATTTCAATCCCCACTCAACTTAACTATTGAAGTAACTAAAACAGTGATCAAACAAACTGACCCTGACTTAAAACTGTGAAATCCAAATCTTTTTCGTGACGGTTTCCTAATGGCTACTTTTAATTCCAGCCCGATCAGTCTGTGCATCAAATCGGTGCTAAGGCGGGCCTGTGTGGAGAAAAGGCTAACCATCGGCCTCCTGCCAGCTATTCAGTACCTGTCAAAGAATAGCGATGGCGCGCTCTTCTGCCTGACTGTAGAAGCGCCACCCGGCGACAGTGCTACTCACATGCAAGAGGTGCTGCTTCAAGCCTTCTGCGTGGAAAATGACATTTATGTCATTAAGGTAATTATAGTTTTAAATTGTTAAATAAACTATTTGAATTTGTAAAATTTTAGGCTCTGAAGACACAAAAAACTAGCTTTCGACCTTCAATCTTATCTTTGTATTCAAAATAGTTTGACCTTAATTTTAATCTGTTGAGACTAATGCGGTAGTAATGATAATTTCTCTTGTTCACAGGTCGATTCTGAGGAGAAAATGGCGAAGTTACTCGGCTTTAGGGGTGCTACTATGGACTTCAGCTGCGTTTTAGTTCACTATCCTTATACAGACCCGTATAGTGACAGCCAAGAGATCGATCTTTCAGTTTTGTCTGAATCTGAAAGAGATTTGATCGAGCACTGCGATAGTAATTGGGGCTACTCCCAAATGCCAGTGATCAAGTTGCCAGAGAAGTGAATAACTTGAAGAATCATTTATATACGGAAAAAAAATGATAATACTAACGACCATTTTCGGGTTAGTTCTTGCCAGTCGGCTTTGGCGATAACGCCATCTAGTATTCAATAGTTGAACTTTCTGTCTGCTTTGTGGATTTTTTTGGTTGCCATTGTATAGATTGTATCTATCAGTGATAGATTTGTTCTTCTATTGTAAAAACTATTGTACATTTTCTATAATGTTTGTAATAATAGCGATAACTTGAAAAGTTGTAAAGTTAGAATTTTTCGCGAAGGGAGATTTTGATCTAAAGTTGCATGCGTGTAAAAATGTACTTCTAAAATAATGATGTAGAAAAAGGAGATATTGAGACGATTTGTATTTTTATATTGTAATCATTGTTGTTAAGAATTAATATAATGATATTTTATAAATATGTCTATATTTATTACCCTAACATACCTAACATTTAAAAATATAATCGAAAGACTAGTATTCTTCTCCAACCTATCCTCCCCACCCATTATCAAAAATGAAGCCTATCCGTTTATTTAAAATAGTAGGAAGAACAAGTAAATATACAAAAAAAAAAACATTTATAATATTGGTAGGATTCAAGGAAAAATACGATTTTAAATGTTATACATATCCAAAAATTGCATTGGACTTTAAAATCATTTAATTACGAAATAATTACATCAACATTACAAGGCAATGGTCCATATTGCGTAAACAAACCTGATAACGAAATTGTTTTATAACAACTGAAGCTATTATAAAACAATTATTTTTAATTTAATAAGCTGACTAATCGAAAAACAACAAACACTTGAAAACACCACGGCTCATTTAATAATCTATTACAGTCTATAATAATAGTCGTACTTATGAAGAAAACTATTAAAATTGTTAAAAGCGCCATCTTTTGTCGAGTAGTAGTATTAAGGTCACTCTGTGGGCGCATAGTATTTCTGCTATAGCTTTGAACCTAAATGCGCTGGCCGGTGAATATAATTTTTAATGTTGTCACACGCGCTTACTTTGGTTCCTACCTAGCAACCATTATATTTCTTATAATGTGGTATATCGTAAACAAACAATAGCTCTATTATTGTGAAAGATACTTTAGACGTTTAGTTTCGACCATCACTTCTTAATGTCTTTCTGTTTTATTATAACTGTAACAATTAAACTAATCAATTCCATTAACATGTAATAAGCCTTTAATTTAATACTTATCTAGCAACAAGTAACACTTGGGAAGGGTATGGATCAATTAATTATGATTATTGCAAAGACAACTATCAATATTGTTTAAAGCGCCATCTTTAACCGAGTAGCGGTACTAATGTTGGTGTTTGTAATTCTTCAACCAATCTTCAATTACCAACGCTACACCTCTTTCACCAATCATAATAGAGGGCGCGTTAGTATTACCGCGTATTACAACGGGCATTATCGACGAATCTATTACTCTAAGGCCAGAAATACCATATACCCTCAATCTTGGATCAACCACAGCTTTGTGATCCCATTTCGGACCCATCTTACATGTTCCAACTGGATGGTACGTCGTCGATGTATAAGATTTTGCCAAACAAATGATATATTCATCAGTTCCCCATTTGTAATCTTTACAGGCCTCCAAAGGTGTTCTGACAAAGTGGGCACCTCTTTCTTTAAAAGCTTTCGTGTTCTCAAGGGTCAATAAGAACCTTACACCTTTTATTAAAGGTATGAAATCCCTTGGGTCTCCTAAATAATTTGCATATAGCAATGGATCACCGTTAGGATCTGTCGAATTGAGTAGCAGGACTCCTCGGCTCTTTGGAGTTAGATTCATTGTCCTTGGTAATACACCATCATAGAAAGACGTCGGATATATAGTCGCGGTCTCATAATCAGTTGGATTTCTTAAATATTCTCTCCAAAATACATGGTCTACTTGATATTGGATATCAGGTGCAGGCAAATTGGGATCAGTTTTGTAAAACCCGACGGAATTCACCGGCCCGTTTCCTGATAGGGGCCCACTTTTGATTTCAGCATTATGATAAGCGTACAACTCTTGAACTACTTCGTTATTGCTCACGGCGGTTGCTGTTTTGTTTGGCAGTGCTACAATGATACCGTTAAAAGTTACATGGTCGTGTAAGTTTTCACCGACAGGTGAATCATGAATAACTTTCAAGCCTAACTCATTTAGATGCTTCTTGGGTCCAATACCAGATAACATCAGTAGCTTTGGAGCGTTGATAGCACCAGCACTAACTATCACTTCTTTCTTAGCTGTGGCAACATAATACTTCCCATTTCGTATATATTTGACTCCGTAAGCTCTTTTATGTTCGTCGATAAGTATCTTCACAATTTCAGAATTGATTCTAACTACAAGATTCTTCCTTCTATATCTGATTGGTTGTATAAAAGCGTTATTAGTGGACACTCTTTCGCCGTCTTGTGATACTGCTTGAGCCTGCATTGTGCCTAGTTGATTAGCACCATTGTAATCCCTTAATGGGAGGCCTGCTTCGTGAAAAGCCTCTGTTAACATCACTGACGGCGTATCGATGTATGGGTATCGAGATACTGACTGCTCGCCATCGACTCCATGATATTTTCGATTGAGACCTTCAATGTTGAGATTTTTTTCGGATTTTTTAAAGTATGGTAACACCTGTAAAAAGCAAAATCTTATTGATATTATAAATGTTAAAGGTTTTGAACATGGAACGATGTTTGTTTGTCTTTTCGCCGCAGAAAATATTAAATGGCTTTGGATGAAATTTGGCAAAGATGCTTTATGTATAACCTGAATTAACATTTATATTTTTTATCTCGGCAAAATGTAGACTATAGACATTTGCAATACCATGAAAATATCAATGCTAATAAGGCACTACTAAAGCACCAGCAAGTACAAATATATATTCAACTTGAAGTTAGCCAAGCCAATAAGGTTCTAAAAAGTATCCTACCACGATTAATATATCATACAATTTGAAACAAGTTTTTAGAACAATGTTACTCCTTAAGGTTGAAAATAGCGTAGCAACTACATATCACATTGGGTAAGATGGAATGAATAATCATCTAAAACAAAGTTACGTAAACATAACTTACGTCTCTATAACTCCATCCCACGTTGCCCATCTCAGCCCAGCCATCATAATCGACCTTATTGCCTCTGATATACGCCAGAGAGTTGATTGAACTAGAACCTCCCATCGTTTTACCTCTAAAATATTAATAAAATTAGTTTACATAAGCCAGTTCTAAATCATCAAGCGAAGCATCAAGCCGAGAAAGAATAAACAAGCAATAGCTACAAACGCCTAAAAGCTGATTACTAGTTATAATTTCCGAATACTGAATAAAAGCTATAATAATTCTTCTAGGGTCTAAAGTCTAAACCAAGGCATCTGTTTTCTTTTAACTTTAAAGAACTCAGTTTGGACCTAAGTTATCATGGTCAATTTTATGTTTAATATGTTTTTCTTCTATACTTTATTACATAGTATTTGAGTTTGTAATGAATACAATTTGAAACAACTGACTGCAATAATTTAAAGATACTTTAGATTACAGTGGCATCTAGTAGTTAATAAATTTAGTATAAGCTATTTCATATAATCTATACAATTTTAAGTAGTATTCTATTACCTTGGCCAATCACATCGCTTCTCAGGCCTGGCCAGACAACTCTTCCCATCCGGCATAGTCCTGTACTTCCAGTCGATATTGGAGCCAAGAAGAGCAGTGGACAGACCTGGTACAAGAGTCACATCTGGTTGCTCGGGGCCAGCTTCCAATAAGAGTACCTAGATTTATTCCAGTTTTAGATACTTATATACCTATAGCTGTATACTTTTTTAAGCTGTTAGATTATACAAAAACAAATATCTAGTAACTAATTCCACTGGACCTTCTCTGTCAAGTCTCAACAAACTCAAACTCAAAACTCAACAGGAAATCG
This sequence comes from Habrosyne pyritoides, assembly GCA_907165245.1. Lineage (NCBI taxonomy): Eukaryota > Metazoa > Arthropoda > Insecta > Lepidoptera > Drepanidae > Habrosyne > Habrosyne pyritoides. Next base: position 8,406,758 of record OU015607.1, on the reverse strand, counting down.
ACACGTGTTTCGCTTCTACAGGAAGTATCTTCAGGACGTATTGGCCGCTGTCTCTGACTCGACGCACTAGCACCATAGAGGTGTTACCTAGCCGACCGCCAGACAGAAATTAGTTATATCATAAAGCTGTAATTAAATTTGTTTAGAAGCTAATAGCTATTCCTTTTTAACTATCTACAAGCGTGTTTGACCACAATTTCAGCATGGTAAGTGCTGATGTGGCCTAACGTGATAAGCATATAAAGCTAAGCAGGGAAATTGCCAAGTGCAGCTCTCGGGAAATACCGATAGGTCTTCATATTGAGCGTGGTAATCCACCAACTGCTACAAAGTGATATAGTTTCCTCACGATGTTTTCCTTCACCGAAAACTCAATGTCATGATTCGTACCCATATGACTATCGTTACCGCATCAGACTTCATCTTCTAACTGAGAAATTATCGCCTTACCTCATACTTTATTAAGATGTGAACAAATGCTCATCCACACTAATAGTATACAGAGAATATTGGTATTTTGGTTTGTAATGAATAAACCCAAAATCTATTGGACCGATTTTAATAATTCTTGAACTATGAGAAAGTTCATTTATCTAGAAATAATATAGCCTATTCGAACCTTCAGAGCGAGTGAAACCACAGAACGGTAGATAGTATTAACTATTCTTAACATATCTTGAATAACTACATTCCAAATATTTCACACATTTAAGAACTTTTCTATTAGGCATTGTAAGTGAAAAGAGGAGATAATGTATAGATAGAGGCAATAACCGAACACAAAATAACAGTTTTTGACACAAATTTCAATATAGATAATGTCAAAAATCTACATAAAGTAAGTCCTCCCATTCCCATGGCATTCGGATGAAAGCAGTAAACTGTAATATCTATATACTGAAACAATATCTACCTTCCATTTTCTATTATCCGTCAATCGATTTGCGACAACACAGCCGGCTGCTCCCGCTCCAACCACGATGAAATCATACTCTTCTTTACCGTGCTTGTCAATATTTTCAATAATTCTCTCATAACAATCATTATTATGACGCAAATAGTCCTGCTTCCTTCTGTCTTTCGAGTCTCCGAAGAGACGTACTAACAGATTTAGATATAAGTAACCAAAAGAACTACATGCTGATAGTTCTGTATGTGCTGGACATACTTCGGTTAGGTTCAGCGGTTCCCATAACATTTTTGGGTCTGAAAATACCAATTAACACGGATTGTATTAAATAAAAAATTTAATAATTATTATTGATTTTGGCACCAAATTAGTCAGGTTTTTAAATCTTACCCCAACAAGATATTTAACTTATTAAAAGTTTAACACGCGTTTATATCGCACAAAATGTTTTTAAATTGAGTAATTGATGATTTGCCTAGCCTCCATTTTCATATGATTACATACAATACGGATCCGACGATTATGAATCGACCATGAAAGTAATACAACGCGTTGCACAATTTACAGTTTATGTAGCAGCTAATACTATGGCTAGACTAGAGCTAACTTCATCGAGTCATCAGTTTAGTGATAATTTTGTTAAAATAAGATTGTGCCTCTTATTTTCACACTGGTGTGTATAGAGAGAGGGGTAAACTAAGTTGGAAGATAATTTAGTTTTACTATGGTTATGTCCGATAAGGGGGCATATCTAGTGTTCATTTTGTACAAGTGTTTACAAAGGGGACGGCGCGTACGCAGTCCCCACTAACAAAAATTACGCGTCCGAGTTATCCACATTAGGGATAATCACAGAGGTCAACCCATCCGCAGTGCAATGGATAGGCCTCGCTCTGGGGGAACCGCCTATTTGATCACGGTGTCCCCTACGCCAGGTAAGTATGCTTTGGGCAGCGCGCCACGGGGTAGTCATTAAACCGCGGAGACTCTTAACAGCGCGATGTAGAAATTATGTTGTTATGACCAGCGCCATCTATGTATTAACTCGAGTACCATCTTGTGTGTATGTATACTATTGGGTATGGTGAAATAGGTACATATTGTTAAGCTTCATGAGGCAGAGCACAAACACAAACCTCTAATTTTTCAAGAAAAACATCTATTTATGAAACGCTTTAAACGATGTAATAAATAAAAACTTCAAATCCACCAATGTTTATTAAGAATTTTGTACAAGCTGAGATAATTAACTCATAAATTAATGATTATCACGCGAATCTATTACACGCACGAACGTAAACGTAATTTTAAGGGAATTGGTATAGAATCGTCTATTTGTCTCGAATAACAATCAATGGCATGTGATTCAAGGTACATATTATTTATTTTATGATTTAGTTTAGATAATAATTATTATTTCTATGACTAGTTTGACATGTATAAATATTTCGATGATTATAATTGTAATGTCATCCAGACAAAAAATAATACCAGATAAGTCATTATATTTTTTTACAAAACGATACGCAGCCGGTAGGATTCGAACCTACGCTCCCAGAGGGAATCTGATTTCGAGTCAGACGCCTTAACCACTCGGCCACGACTGCCGTGGCAAGAACTCCGAATTTTATAATCAGAATATACATTAATATAATACTTATAAAGGTACATTATTTGAGATGGGTATAGGCTATAACGGAGCGGAACGGAAGTAAGTTATTTATGCAAGTTCTTAGAGGATCGAGCTGTGGCGATCAATACCTACTAACTACACACAATCAGAAACAAACAAGAACTTCAACATCTTACCCTAAACTCAGTATGAGTAAATGTTCCATCCTGTAAAAGAAGTTTTTTTTTTAATAAATACTTTTTAAAACTATAACTCACCTTCTTGCACTCTGGTTAAGTTTATTTGTTTCGATAAAATAAACCTTTTTTTTAGGACCTTTCACAAAGAAGTTTCACAGTTTCTGACTATAATGAACAGTTTTAAAGTCAGGTAGACGAAATAATCTATTTTCTGTATGGATACAATTTGCATTTGGAACGGAAAACTCTAATTGCTGAATAATGTCTTTCTGCTCTACATATTTATATGATAACTAATATAATTTAATTCAAAGAAATGTTGGCCGTGTTACAGTCACCGGTTTCAGATAGCTCATTTTCAAAATATACCTTAAAAAGCCTGTATAGTCTCTACCTGCATCGCCACTCAATTAACCATTGGATAAATAGATGGACCTTATTTCAAAGTGGTAAGGACAATTTTCCGATGACATTATTAGATGATAAACAGGCATTCATAAATGGAACAGACAAGATGGCACCTCAAGTACTAATGACTGGACTCTCTTACGTAACAGTTAACGCGAGACGACTCGATTCTCTATGATTTCAAAATGACGTTCTATATTATATTTAGGTTTTTTTTTTGTTTCTTTTATTTTACTAGTAACGGTTATATGATATGGGGACCTAGACAGATATTTTATTAAGAGTATAGTGTGACATCAGGTGACGATATTTGAATATTTATGTTCTGCCGGTCCTCTTATCATTTGAGGTCGTTGCAATCATACATTTACTAATACAGTGTAAACTCTTTATAACGAAACTCAAGGGACTGAGCATTTTTTGTCGTTATAGAGAGTTATCGTTATATGGAGTGAACAAAAAAAACAAAACAAAGTGAACAAACCAACCAACTTGGGCTCACTTCAACGTTATAGGGAGTTTATCGTTATAAAGGATAACGTTATAAAGAGTTTACACTGTATTGTAAATTGGAATGTTTGTTAGGACGGATGGATATAAAAACTACAGATTCGAATAAAAGAAGAGCAATCTGATTCCTAACTAAGCACAGTTTTTTGCCATTATTATTATTTCTTCGTAAAAGGCCTTCTGATTCACAGCGTGACTAAGCTAAAGTGATCTTTAAGCGGCTTTAATAAGTCTTAAAATTGTCTGTTCACTCAAAGAGATTACGATAACACGGGACTGACTATCAACAAGTAAGTGATTCGTGCGACTAAATTAATTACAACAGAGAATGTGAGTTTTTCTTTGTCCTCCCTTTACGCTGTAAGCAAATAGCGTAGTAATGGCGTTTGCATGGAGATATCTCGTGGGGTGGGAGTGTGGTTATTAATAACAGCAGATAGTATGTGATTGAAGATAATTTGGAAAAAAAAAAACAAAAAGTGGGTTTCAAGGGGACACCCGGGTTTGAACCGGGGACCTCTCGATCTGCAGTCGAATGCTCTACCACTGAGCTATATCCCCGATGATGTAAGTGTTAAAAATATGATTGTATAGATGAACATATTTCTGTATTTCTCGTAACTAGATATCTAACTAGCTGTCCCCCGCGGTTTCACCCGCGTTCCCGGGAGATGTAACGTTTTCCCGGGTCAAAAAGTTTATATTAGGAGGATGATTATCAGGTAAAACAAGAAAAAGTATTACAATTTTATATTAGAAAACTCGTCGCGTCTTGTAGAGCGATGACAAATGCGACTTTAATTTATCGTAAGTCAATCTTCGGTAATAGATACCGAATGCAATAAAATACAAATTTTTATAGAAAAATGTGCCAAAAAACATACTTCAACATATCTTAATTGTAAATCTATATACATATATAAAAATTAATGATTGTTTGTATGTCCTTTATAGAATCGTAAACTATGCAACGGATTTTAATGCAGTTTTCAGCAATAGATTAATTAGAGTAATTCAAGAATTCTAAAATTCTAAAGCGGGCAAAGCCGCAGGGCGCAGCTTGTTCATCATAGAAAAAGCAAATGTAAAAAAGGAAATGCGCCCCCGGGTGGGCTCGAACCACCAACCTTTCGGTTAACAGCCGAACGCGCTAGCCAATTGCGCCACGGAGGCTATGACAATTCTCGCGAAAATGAAAATCATATTATACGAGTACTTGAAGATGCATAATTTCCGTTTAGCGATAACATATTACGTTATTCCATATAATTTTAGTGATTTTCTGATATCCTCTAATCATTCTTTAATAACCAAACACTTAGTTACTAAATGCACAGGAAAGAATTTTTAGGTACCTATAGAAGATATTATACTTATTATCTCGATTATTAAATTGATTATACATTCTATGTGTATATTATTCCTTTACTATAATTTTTTAATGTTGTATCAAATTTAAGTGAGTCATGCCCGCTCTTGCGTTTGCATGCGGCGCGCGGCCGGGTGTGTTGCGACTCGTGTGGCGCAGGCGGGTCGCTCACTCTCCTACAATATGAGGGGTGCCACATGCGTCATACTTGTGAAAGGGGTGCCATTCTGTAAGGTAAAAAATAAAAGTAAATGACACTATGGTGTATTGCACTATTTTTAAAACGATTTTAAATTCAACTGAAATGCGGCGCAGATATTTCGTATCTACCTGGTATCAATAATCTAATACCTTTAAACGAGCAATTCTTGTACATCACTACATAGTATAAAACAAAGTCGCTTTCTCTGTCCCTATATCCCTATGTATGCTTACATAGTTAAAACTACGCAACGGATTTTGATGCGGTTTTAATAGATAGATTGATTGAAAAGGAAGGTTTTTATGTATAATACATGTGACATCCCACGGGATCGCGGGTAAAACCGCGGGGGACACAGCCGTTTCTAAGATCCTTGAAGTTTTCTAAGATATTAGAAACGGCTCCAACGATTTTCATGAAATTTAGTATGCAGGAGGTTTCGGGGGCGATCAATCGATCTAGCTAGGTTTCATTTTTAGAAAATGTTGTTTTATCCGTGTTTTCAGGCAATGAAAACTGCTACAAAATCATTAGAATACGTAGGTAAAAGGTTTTCAAGTTTCTTCTTTTGTGAGAAAAACTGTTAACGAATAGCAGTTTAAAGTGGGCTCTTTATTAACCCATCGTAGCGAAGTAGTGACATTAGTGAAGAAACCCCGAGCAAAGCTTGGTCATACAAAGCATTATTTAAGCTGTGCTGGCCAGTGATATAGAACCACTAATCCCATAGAAAGATGGGACCAAAGCGACGGGTAAATAGCCAATAACAAAAGTCTTGATTATTTCATGTTTTAATTTAAAAAAGAAAATAATAATAGAAATAATGGGACAGTAGTAGACGAAATTTTACTTTGTTTTAAATTTTTATTTAACGTTTATGAAGAAACATTAGAGAAGGCTGAGGGATATCGATTTCGACTGTTAGTACAAAAAATCTGATCGTGAGACACTTGTTAACAAATGATCTCGCAGTTCAACAAAGCTTTAAGAAATTTATATTTTTGTGCCGCTTTTTATTTTATTTATTAAATTAACGACGGGTCAGACTTAGGATACCATGAACAAAGGTGCTCCACTGTCTGGTCACTTAAATTAAATTAAAGTAAATTTTCAGTGTTCACTAATACAGCTGCTTTACAATAAATAGGGGCCCCTCCCCATACAAAAAACGTGTTTTTTTTTGGCGTTTTGTTTAATATTGTACCGAACAATTTGGTCTAATTAATCAATACAATCGTACAAAAATCAGTTTCGTAGACGATATTTTGATATTTTCAAGTCTGATATTTCAGTCTCGGGAATAACGAGACTTTTGAGGCTAATTCAGTAATTGCACGAAAAGTTTAATAAATCCACAACTCAAAAAAAGAAACCGGTGGATGTACTTATGTACGCACGTAAGTTGTACCGGAAATTATAGGTGAGAAAAACTGCACTGAAAGCATTTTTTTACTATTCAGTCGTGAAATTGTAGTGTCCAAACTCTTTGCACCTGTCTGTAGCAACGAATAACAATTTTGGACGTTGTTAGGTATTTATTTACAATAACATCATTACTCACTCATTGACACTGACAGTTGCGATGTTCCGGAGAGACATTTATCAGCTAACTTCATCCATGAGAATTTTGTGTTACACTGATGCGAGCGCATCTTAAAATTTCACTCTCATAATTTTTTTCATAAAGCGCCTAAAGAAGTATAACTTCAATTATTATAACACTGAGATAATGATATCACGCTTTTGTGACGGTTCGTGCAATTCCAGATATCTTCAGATTCGAAAGGTCAAGAAAAGAACTTATCAAGAAGCGATACAGTTGATTTTCCTATGACATTCTTAAACATCAAAACTGCATCTTTCTTGATTACATTTTACATTAAATCAAATATTGACAATATAAAAATACGTTCTTCATGATTTGAAATGTCACACAAAAATCAACCTTACTCCTTCACAACATGGTTCACCTGTATCATCATACAATAATCCAATTTATATGACATTCCTTTAAAGCTCTGTTCCAGATTCTAAATTCAAATCTAACATTGAGTTAAGAACATTGAATAATGTCAATCAAAACTGAATCTTACATCTTCACAATATGGTTTATCTGTACAATCAAATAGCAACGAACATGGTAGCGTTACACCTTTAACGCAACCTTGTTGGATGTCGCATTAGAAGTGTTACCTCAATAACTAACATTTAGGTATCTTGCAAATACCAGTGATCCAATAACTTCCATGTCTTTCTCATAAGAGGGATACATAAACCATTGGTACCATAAGGAAGTATACTGTATTCAAAAAGGAGAAGTGTAAACTAAGTCTAAAAATAATTTTGTTTTACTATGGTTTGGTTCCCATTTTTGGGCATAATCTTATTTATATACAGGTGTTTATAAAGGGGAAGTGCAAACTAAGTTTAATGATAATTCAGTTTTACTATAGTTTTGATTGAGTCCCATATCTAATTATAATCATATTTTTCATAGGTTTACACAGGGGACTAAAAGCTAACTTCATTAAATTATAAGGAAGTGTCTTATGATGAGTGTTAAACTAAGTTTAAAGAAAATTTAGTTTTACTATGGTTTTGTGCCCCTTTGGACATAATCTTATTTTTAAACAGGTTTATAAAGATGAAAGGGGAAATGTAAATTGAGTTTGGTGATAATTTTGTTAAAATAAGATTGTGCCTCTTATTTGTGTAATTTTATTTTCATACTGGTGCTTATAGAGAGAGGGGTAAACTAAGATGGAAGATAATTTAGTTTTACTATGGTTAAGTCTATGTCCGATATGTGGGCATAGCTAGTGTTACTTTTGCACAAGTGTTTACAAAGGGGACGGCGCGTACGCAGTCCCCACTAACAAAAATTACGCGTCCGAGTTATCCACATTAGGGATAATCACAGAGGTCAACCCATCCGCAGTGCAATGGATAGGCCTCGCTCTGGGGGAACCGCCTATCTGATCACGGTGTCCCCTACGCCAGGTAAGTATGCTTTGGGCAACGCGCTGCGGGGTAGTCATCAAAGCGCGGAGACTCTTAACAGCGCAATGTAGAAATTATGTTGTTATTGAGCAGCCCCATCTATGAAGCGTATAAGCTATAACCAATTCAACAAGCTAAACTTTTATGCTGAGTGAGACCCACTTTGCAATTTGAGTTGGTTCATCTTAATCATCTTCGCCACTCTGTGTTGCCCATGTAATCAGAGGGTCAATTCATTTCAAAATTAAATATGTACTTATTAATTACAGTCTTGGATAATCTTATTCAAGTAAATTTTTGTTTGCGTATCAACGTTAGAACTATGATTTAGGAACAAAAGAAATTTAATTAACGACCATGCTATTTTGATCATATCGACTATAATAATAGTTCATATAAGGTATTGAGATTCTTGTTCCGTATTCTTTGATGACTACCCCGCAGCGCGTTGCCCAAAGCATACTTACCTGGCGTAGGGGACACCGTGATCAGATAGGCGGTTCCCCCAGAGCGAGGCCTATCCATTGCACTGCGGATGGGTTGACCTCTGTGATTATCCCTAATGTGGATAACTCGGACGCGTAATTTTTGTTAGTGGGGACTGCGTACGCGCCGTCCCCTTTGTTCACACCTGTATATAGTTGGGAAAAAGAAAGCCTCTAAATGGGACACTTACCCTTTACCATAGTTAAACAAAATTTTCTTCAAAATTAGTTTACGCTTCCCAATTATTTAATGAAGTTTTCACTAGCCACAACCTTAAATAGCCGTTAGCTGGTTGCTACATAAAGTGTAAATTGTGCAACGCGTTATATTACCATCATGGTAAATTCTTAATCTTCGGATCCATATTGTATGTAATCATATGAAAATGGAGGCTAAACAAATTAATCAATTAGGTACTGAATTTTAAAACATTTTGTGTGATATAAACGCGAAATAAATGTTCAACAAGTTAAATATCTACTAGTGTAAGATTTTAATCACTGCCGCTGTTCCCAATTTTATTGAAATATTTGTATAAAAAAGCTGTTCAGTAAGACAGTTTGGATAATAAAAATGCCGGATAATTTAATATATGAAGACATGCGATTTTTGTATATATTATGAAATCTTGAAAGATACCACGTCCACCAACACAGTGCTAGGTGTTTATTAATATATCCCCCGCAGTTTCGACCGCGTTCCCCTGGAATGTAACATATTTTGTTCTTTCTATCATCAGTAGATTTCGCAGCGCACGCGATCTAAGGATTTTTTTAGGTATTTTTTTTACACCTTGGGTTACATTATTGGAGGTTACGTAAGGATCCCTATATTTGAAAATATTATATAGCCTATGTCACCCGGTGATAGTGTAACTTCCAAACGGTGAAATATTTTTTAAATCGGTCCCATAGTTTCGGAGCCTAATCAATGCAAACAATCAAAATGAGGAAAGATTAAATTGTTGTATATTGAAATCAAATTAAACTTATCAACTTGGCACATAGATAGATCATGCCCCAAAATAGCGTAGGGGGGAAATAATCTAAAAAAGAATTATCCCGGGAAAATGTCACATCCCTCGCGAACGCCGGTGAAACCGCGGTATAGCTATATTTATGTGTGTTTTTTAATGTTTGTATAGGTTAAAATGTTTATTATAGTAGAAAGCGTTACTATATATATATATATATATATAATGTATAAGTACCTGGATGCCCGAGCTTTGCTTAGTAAATTATGTAAAGTTGATTATTGGCTTAGTGTTGCTTAACAACGCCATCTACTGGAGTAGCTTTAATGTTGTTGTGTCGTTAAAACAGTTAATGTCAGGAAGTCATTTTTTTCAGGTTATATTTAAGTCAATTATCGATATAGTTGATCATTGAAAACACGGATATAACGATATTTTCTGAAAATGAATCCTAGCTAGATGGATTTGTCGCCCCCAAAAACCCCTGCATACTAAATTTCATGAAAATCGTTGGAGCTGTTTCCGTGATCCATACATCCATCATGATATATACAAGAATTCCTCGTTTAAAGGTATTAGATAGATATTGGAATTAATATGAACATTTTATTTATCATATTTACAGCGCCATCTGGCGAGTTAACACCATATCTAAGAATCACAAACCTTATAGCGAAAACAGTATCTGAGTCAGTCAAACTGTTGGAGATAAATGGTAAAGTTCGATATTTGCATATACAAACAAACCATACACCTCATTTCCGTCGTTGATAAAAATAAGTTTGTTTTACATTCATTATGTAGTTACAAATATATTTGGAATGAGTCTGTAATCACATCAAAGTCTTATATAAAATGTCATTGAGAAACCATTTTTGGAAGAGCTCTCAAAAGGTACCACACATGTATATGTACCTAAAGGTAGGTAAACTGCCTCATTTTTATACTTCTATATCTATACTATTAATATAAAAAGAGGAAAGATTTGATTGTTTGTTTGTTTGTATTGAATAGGCTCTGAAACTACTGGACCGATTTGAAAAATTCTTTCACCTTTGGGAAGCCACACTATCCCCACTCCAATAATATAACCCAAGGTGTAAAAGAATGACCTAAAAATAACTTATATCGCTGGCGCTGCGAAAACTTATGTCAAAAGAAAGAACAAAATAATGTAACATCCCTTGGGAACGCGGGTAAAGCCGCGGGGGACTGCTATCTTATTATTTAGTCTCGGTATTTATTAATATCTACATAAAATCTGTTTGGTTGTGTTATTTATTTCATTCACCATGTAGTTATGTCTATAATTCTATTATTTGATTACATATAAGTTCACAACATGATATTAAGACGCTAATATATGAACAATAATTTTAACATATATAGTAACTCCCGTATGGTCTAGTGGCTAGGATACCTGGCTTTCACCCAGGAGGCTCGGGTTCGATTCCCGGTACGGGAAATATCTTTTTGCTCCTCGTTAATCTATATTTTAGCACTCTACATAATAATAATCGCCCGAATATATTCCAATCATCCATTTACTCATACGTCCGGCACTCGGCAAGATTTAAAGTATATTTAACAAAATTGACTGAATTAACAGGCTTTGGGACAATAAGAATTCTATTCAAGATAGCCATATTAACTAGGTTTTTTTTAGGGACGAAGTTGTTCGCCTCAGAGGGCTCTTACACCCTTACACGGACAATTTCGCTTAGGGCTCTCAACCGAAATACTTTAAATTTTAATCAACAAGCAGACTGAGGGTGCCCCCTATGGGGTTCGGACCTCGGTTCAGGGCGTTGCATGGGTCTCAAAGACATTACTATGTCTGATTATTAACGATTCTTTATTTCAAGCAACACCAAAAAAAACAACAATAAATTTTTATTCAGAGAGCGCAGGTAACGTCCTCGCCGGCGAGGACGGTATCTAGGCTGATGGCCTTGTGTTGTATCGCGAACTGAAGATTCGGCTGCAGCTATCTGGGCTTTGGTGACGTCCTCATGAGACTCGGCGCCAACGTGCCTCGGTCGAACGCGACTAACGCGGGACGGGGTGTAGGACGCTGCCTTCACTATTAGGGGATTTTTATGGTTTATTGCAGAATCAAAATGGGGTATCAACTAGTGAAGTGATGATATACTTAGGCGACAGCAAAATTATAGTTAAACAAAAAGAATTTGTCAGAAGTGGGATTCGAACCCACGCCCTCAGAGAGGACCAGAACAACTCATACTCACGTTCAGTGAGCAAGGAAACCTTGAGTCTGGCGCCTTAGACCGCTCGGCCATCCTGACTAATAACGATGGTGTCGAAATTATTGAACTGATTCTAATGCAATGCTATTATTGTCAACATACAAAATTATTTAAAATATATTACATAAACAAATATAGATACAATTTGAAAACAATACTGCTGATTGTTGAGAGCGGAAACCAATATTGAAGCTACTACAGCGCCATCTCTTATTGAGTAGCTTGTCAAGTCCTACCTTATCACGAGTAGTTAGGAGTCTTGCACTGAACACGTGTAATAACTCGACGCTAGATGGCAGCTAGACGGCACATGTTTATAGCGAATGCAGCGATTTCATATAGTTTAGTTCGAACACAAACACAATAATACTAAGCATACACTTAATCATTGATATTTCAACAACTTACAATTGTCTCAATCATAATCTACAAATATCACAACTTTGTTTTATAGAAAAATTATACTACGTACATAGATACGCGCTGTGGGCAATTTTGCAACGGACATTTGTTTTTTGAGTATTCCATCGTACTTCATTAATGTGTAAACCACTGATAACTAATTATTCTGCACTTGCACTAAGAATTTCACATATAATTCAATTAATAACAAAACATTTCTACAACTTTTCACTTCAAGTCAATATAACTGTTGAAAACAAAACTAATATTGCCAGAGTATTAATATTTATAGGTATCACAGGAAAAATTGAAGAATTATAAAAACTTTATCATTTAACATTTATTGCTGATCAATCTCGTTAACCAATCAGCCCCAGGATTGTTCAAAATAGTATATCTGTTTTAAATCACGTGAAAACATTTTCTAATTATGTGTTTGTTTGTTCTTGATTAATTATTTTCGCGAATGGCACCACCATTTGTGTAAGTGATGCCCGCCAAAAATAAAATTGACAGTATCTTTGAATTCTTGTATTCATGGAAACGTAGTATCGTTCTGACCTTTTCAAATACGAAGGTCATTAAAAAAAAAAAAAAACAAATATACGAAATGCTCATAAAAAGAAATTGAAGATTAATTTAAAAATAATTGGAGAAATCTTACCATAACCAACTAAAGTTTAAAAACTTAAATTTTAGAGCAAATCAGAGTATTTTTAAGTTATCTTGCGTGGATTTACGATTATGTGTCGTTGAGGTACGTCAGTAAAAAACAGAACTATATTACTTCACTTTTTTGTTTTTGTTTTGACGGGATAGCTATTGACCTCAATCATAATCTACAACTCATACATCTACCAAATGTTTCCACTGAATCAAATTTAGATTTGTTCATGTAGCATTGAAATAATACAATTGCTCGAAATATAAAACTTTATTCAACATATTATATTATATTAATTCATAATTTTACATAAATGCAGTTCTCATTACTATAATATTCAGAATTTCAATGAAGTCTGTCTTAACAAATTAGTTATGTAAGACTCCAATAACATGGATCTATGCCTTATTTGAGACACTTTTAGTGCACATACACTGAAGAAGATGACAATACATATATTACAGATACATAATACTGATTATAGCCATTCAAGTTCTTATTTTAATAGAATAGTCCAAATTACAATGAGTTTAGGCTACTTTTTGTAGAGCAATCATTGCAAGTGTTAGGGCAACAACGGATAATAATAAGACATGTAGAAAACTAAAAGTATGTAACTAAGTGTTATTATGTTGCAAAATGTTTCTCAACAAAAAGCTACTTGGGTGTGGATGCACCGTTTGAAAAAAATACTTTAAAAGCTACATTTTAACATTATAAATTTACAAATGATAGCTCAAAGTTAGAGTACTTTAATACTTTGTCTCAGCAAACCAAGCTTCCAAACTGTTGTTAGATTCTAACCATTCATAAGTGTCTGTGAAGGTCTTATGAATAAATATATTTCATTTAATTTGATAGGGTGTATAAGAGTTAATGAGAACAATGAAGTTAAACACATAATAAATCATAATTTTATTATTACCGATATTTCAAAATATTCATAACTGGCTGTCCCCCGCGTTCCCGTGGGATGTCACATGTATTTTACTTAAAAACCTTCCTCTTGAATCACTCTATCTTTAAAAAAAAAATGCATCAAACGTTGCATAGTTTTAAAGATTTAAGCATACATAGGGATGTAGGGACAGAGAAAGCAACTTTGTTTTATACTATGTAGTGATTATCTTGGGAGTGTATTCCTCACAGCCACTTTTTCCATGGGAACTAGACAACTGATATACTACTATTTTAATTTATACACAAATGTTTGTCCCGGGAATTAAACCACCAATCTGGGGCTCAGTAGCCACAAGTATCTTTCCACTTCACCAAATGGCCTATGAAAAGTAATACAAATAGTTTGTAATAATTATAATGATGCATCCTGACCACTTCTCCAGTCTTATACATAGATAGTACTTACATAGTATATAGACATAGAAATGACACATAGGTATGTAGGTCTATTAATACACTATTTCCTTCCTACTTTTATAGGTTAGTTCCATACATTATCTTACTATTAATTTAATAAATAACTAAGTTTGAATTGAATCATGACCTACAATAGTATTAAATATATTCATCAGTGCTATCAATGCATGTAATTTATTTTGCATCAAATGCAGTGTAGCACTTGCAAAATTATTCTGACAATATTCATGTATATAGTTTGTTTAAAATACTCAAAAATCATTCTTATTTTTTTTTATCAATATTGAATGAATACACTAATTATCAAAACATTTTAAAATTACCTAAATGTCTATAATCACTAAAATATTTAAGTAGTAATGCCCAGATCAGATTGACATGTTAAACAAGTCTCTCATATATAACACACTAGCTGTCCCCCGTGTTCCTGAGGGGTGTAACATTTTACCGGCACAAAAAGTATCCTATGTTACTTCTAATACCTCCAAGAATATGTGTACAAAGTTTCATGATGATTGGTTATGTAGTTTTTGCATGGAGGTGTAACAAACAAACTTACATTCACATTAATAATATAAAAGTAGGGATAGTTCAAAGAGCACCCTTAGGGCTATGGTACCTTGCCCTTCACATTGGAGCCTTGTATGAGATACTACTAATATCTAACAGCTTGTAAACAATCAGGTGTGCCATGATACTATGACAATACATAGCAATATAGAGTTAAGGTTACTCAGAATACCAGTTGTACATGGGGCGGTGTGTCAGAGCTCTATATTACAGATGTCTCTGCACATGCATTTTATTTATACTCAATCAGCAAAATAGATAAAGGTATGTGAGGTTATATATTCTGAAAATGCAATTTCAGAAGTTGAGGTGGAAACACCGGTCTGTAATTTTCCAGTAACGACTCAGTAGTTTTCCTTCAATCTAATATTTGACAATCATCGTCATCAACAAAACCGCCGTTCAAAGCGTCATTCAAAATATCATTTCTACACTTCTTCAGTTCATTGTTTATGAAGTTCCGACGCTCATCTCTTAATTTGTGCTGTGTAACTCTTTCCGGAGGCTGTCGATCGACTATGCCTTTGGTAAACGAGTATATAACAGTTGTAGAGTCACATTCGATAAATGCCAAGTTCACAGTAGGTCCAGTTTCCACTGTGCAAAGATTTTCTTGCACCTTATTTATAAAATCGATACTTATGTCGTCATATGTTGGAATCGGCACATAAATGTTCATTTTATCATGTTTACTTGGCCTGGCGACTATGTAAAGCATGTCGATATCCGTGTTATAGCAATATTCTGTATCATACATCAGTTTTTGGTCCACCAAATACATGTATAATTGGTAGGCAAGCGAGATTTTCATATCTGAATGGCAGCCCAGAGATCTCATGTCTTCCTTGATTTTTGATTCTATATCCATTTTTTGCAAAATTCAGTAGTTTTTGTTTAGAAATTGGAAATTATAATGGAACTAGCAGGCAAAATATAACCTCTAAATTGATAATGTCAATTTATTTGACTGACAGCTTAGCTTTGATTCAGTGTCAGTCAGTGGTGCCAGTGTCAGCGCTCGTTACCTATTTCGGTAGATTGAACAGATGAATCGGAAGCGGGAGAATTTTGTAAATTCGGGGGTTAATTATTTTATTTAACTTTAACTTTATGGGAAAAGGCTGACTTAATTAATATCAATACAAGGAAACTTGATTTGGAAGATTTACTATTTTGATAAAATAAAAATCTGGCGTTTACATTAGGAAAAATAATTTGAGGAAGAAATACCTTACTTTATGACAACTTAATTATTAGTTTAATTTAAATTCAATATCTTAAAGTAAATGGCTTTTAAACGAATAAAAATGGACAACCTAGAAATTATTTTATGGCGTTCTGGCAAAATTCATTTTCAAAATTTTTGACAATGACAGAAACTTTACGTTTAATTTCACAAAAAATAAAACCAAATCAATTCATATCAACTTTTTTTAATTTTATATAACACAAGTTACATTCCAGTGATCATCAATAGGCATCATAAACAGTAAAAACTATCCACTAAATAAGCAAGTGATAACAGATTGTTATTTGGGTGGGGTAGACTTTATATAGGTACTTACTATTTTACAAAAATAACTCCTTAAAAAAATGCCCATCGATTGAAGAAAAAGTAGTGTCTACACTACGGAAATAAATAGTATCTAATTCATAAAGAATATTATCCTAAGCATGGTTAAAAAAAATCTTCAGTCGTTATTTACAGATTATAAGACAATAAAAAATGATTTTTTTAACTATTATACCATTAAGCTAAGTAGTTATATAAAAATATAATTATAATACATAGCGTGAACTTTTAATGGATGTGGCCACAACCGTTAAAGTTTATACCTAAAATTTTTTTATATGTCCTTTGACCTAATTAATTCCTGGTGGAACCAAGTAAAGAGCCTCTGAAAATACTATTTACAAGATTTCACCTTATAATAGATTTTTTATATAAAAATGATTAAGTAATAAATAGAAATACGTATAAAAAGATCTTAATAACACAATGACTCAAATATTTAGAGTTGAACTAAAGTTATTTGAAACATTAGTAACTTTTATTGTCCCGTCACATTCACTAAATATTTTGAACACAAGTCTTTTATTTTAGCACCATTTGTTTCAATTCAAATTTATAAAACATCTTTACTGGTTTTGATACATTTACCTCTAAAACAGATTTCTGTTTCGTGGGAAATTTCAGTTGACATTGATGTGCTCACAACGTTTGCTGGATTCATGAATGAAGATACTGATGATGATTCCACTTTCACCACGGATATTTCTGTGGCATCAATTTTTTTTTCAGCATTCATACCTTCTGTACCATCTATTGTCTTTACATCGACGATTTCTGTAACAGCTTCACTATTATAACTGTTAGCCGTTGCTGTGATTTCCTCAGGTATGTACGTACTTTCGGTTGTCACTATCTTAGGTTTTAATTGCTCTGTTGTTATTTCTATGTCTGTTTTAGTTTCATTTGTTTTATGGATATCGCTGTCACTTGAAGTTACTCCAAATAAGTAATCCATTAAGCTAAATGCATCAGATCTGTCAGTGATGTCTGTTTTTGATGAAGTGGTGGGCTCGGTAGGTGTAGTGTAGTAAATATTATCGATTGTTGGATCTGGAGAGCCTGTGCCCAAATCAAAATCACCAGGGCTAACTTCAGTCTTGTCAGTTTGTGTTTCTTTCTCTATAATTGATGTAAGTCTGGCTTCTGCCTCAATTAGAGTTTCCTTTTCTTGCTTCTTCCTGTTAATTTTCTGTATATCAACTGTTGGTAGAACGTCTATAATGGGCAAGGGCTCATCGTTGCTGCTGAAAATATCTTTGATGAACTGGAACCTTGGTTTGTATGTGGTAACTGCGACTTTAGGCTTTTCAGACTTTTCGGTTTTGTCGTGTACACTTTTAGACTGTTTGACGACTTGTCCCAATCGGTTAACGGTATGAGGGTAATATTGTGATTCTGCGACTTCTATTGATTCAGTAGTGACGGGACGGACTTTGACTTTTTTCCAGAAACCACGACGGCGTCCTTTGCGGTCACTTTCTTCCTGTAATAGAAAATAAATTTATTTTAACATTCCATAATAATTATATTATTGGTAGATACAATTTAATGTTGAATTCCTATTCAAATAGAAAATCTTTATACTATTCCCAGCTTAAGCTGAATTTGTACCTTTTTTGTGATGCGATAAATTTAATCATTTTACTAGCAATAATTGTATGAAAAAATCTTTTACTTATATAAAAATGTTTTTAGTAGAATTTTTATTTTACGACTCATACCTCATTTTCTAGACCAGATTCTTCAGCTGTCGGTTCAACAGTCGTAGTTTCATGTTGTATCGGTATTGTCGATTTTGTGTTAATATCTCCGGATGATATTATTCTTTCAGGAGGGATTTCTCCAATTTCACCACCCTTATGTTTCATGACATTACTTGTGTATTCATTTTCGTCTTGCTCCTCAAGGCTTTTCATTACCTCTTCTAACATACTTTCAAAGGTTGACATAGAATCGCCTGAGTCACTCTTAGTAACTTTACTCTGTTCGACTAATGCTTCTAACGTCGGTGGAATATCAGGTATTTTCTTAGTATTTCTACTATTAGTAGCTGGTGTAACAGAGATAAGAATATCGTCGTATTCGTTTCTTGCTGTTATTATGTCTAATTCATCCTGATCAGATTTACGTTCGGTAGTTTCAACCTTTAGTTCATCCACAATATCATTAGGGTTGTAAGGTTTGAACGAATCTGTTGAAATTTTAGAGGACCACTGTTCCATTTCTGGCTCTGCATATTTTGGTCTACTAATTGAAAAATTGGAATCTTGGTCTTCAGTTTCTTCAGTTGGTTCGGGCTCAGGTTTCTTATTATACCTCTCTGATAACCTTGGCCTATGACTGTACCTAGTGTATGGAGTATTTTTTACAATTGGCGAGGATTCTGTTTGGGCTTCTGGTTTTTCTGTCGGTTTTTCAGTAGGACGTCTGCCTCTAAACCTATTTTTTACTTCGTAGTTGTTTTTCCTAGTAACTGTTGCTTCAGTGGACGTTGTATAGGAGTTGGATGGTCTTCTTCTGCGGAAGTGACCACGTTTCGTCGTCGTTCCTTCGGTTACGGCCAAGGTTACGGAGGGCTCGGTCGTTGGTTCTGGCTTGTAAACAGGATGCCTGTAGTCTTGAACATCAGGACGTGAATGTACTTGTTTGGTCTTCAAATCAGCTTCGATTTCATCTATGCGCATTGTTGTTCGACGTCTGTCAAAAGCTGGCCTGTAAGTTA
The DNA here is from genome assembly GCA_907165245.1 of Habrosyne pyritoides. Classification (NCBI taxonomy): domain Eukaryota; kingdom Metazoa; phylum Arthropoda; class Insecta; order Lepidoptera; family Drepanidae; genus Habrosyne; species Habrosyne pyritoides. The sequence continues at coordinate 8,387,513 of OU015607.1, read as the reverse complement.
CTGCTTGGGCTGGTCTCCTTCTTTCTTGTTTTGTTCTCGAAGATTCTGTTGAGGAAGCTTGGTGGTATTGTCTTATTACACCGGGGCGAATACGAACTCTGTTGTATGACGGCGTTGTCTGAACAGTGTTTTCTTCTGCCTCAGTTTCTTCATTTCCATCTTGATTAGCTGCGTGTGTCTCTTCGACCTCTGCTACTGTAGTTACTTCTTCTTGTTTGACAGTTGAAAATTCATTATTTGTTGAATAACTTGGAGCATTTTGCTCAGAAATTGTGTGTACTGGTTCCGTGGCATATGATAGTACTTCTGGCTCATTTTCAATTTTCTGTATGGGAGTGGTTTGTTTTTGATAACTATCTTCTTCTTTATCATCAACAATTTCATCGTATGAAGATATCGCATCAACGGGAGCTAAACTACTCCTTGATTGATAAAAACTATATTCATTGTTTCGAGTGGACTGACCTCTTGAATATGATGGTTCTGTTTGAGGTGTCCTTGATGTAAATGAAGGTACATGTATATCGTCTTTTGAATCTGTATCAGGTATATGTTGTGTTATTGTCGCTTTCTCATTAGTATAAGCATTTTCCGCATCATATATCTCAGTGGCACTTTCTAAGTAATTGGTTACTGGTGCTAATTTTGGAGTAGGCTCCGTAATAGCTTCAATATCTACAGTACTCATTCTTTCCATAAGAGTTACTGGGTAGTTCTGGTGTAAGACGTCTCTTTGATAAGCAAGATCGGCTTCTTTACTGTTATGTGATTTTACTCTTTCGTAAGTATCATCATTCTCCGAAGGTTTATAATGTACGCGTCCTCTCGTTCTTCCTCTGCTAGACTTTGTAGTACTATCATTAGCGTCTATTGGTTTCCTTGTTGGTTTCTCAGTTGTTATTCTATTAGGTTCATATCTAGGCCTTGTTGGTAACGGACGCCTTTCTCTTAAAGGTCTACGGGTGACGACAAATCTCGTACTGGATTCATTTGAGTCAATTTTAGGAGTGGTAGTGTAACGTGGACGACCTCTATTTCTTAAAGGCCTTCTTGTGCTTGTTGATGTAGTGGTAGTAGAAGGAGTGGTTGATATAAAATCTTCCGTTTCATAGTTAGTCTCATATTGGTTGTATTCGTACTTTGTTGGTGGTGTTTCCAACTCCGGTGCAACAGGTAATTTATTAATTTCATCTGTAAGACTTTGTTGCGATACTGTGGGTTGTATTTCATGATTTTCAGAATATCCTGTAGGGTTAAAACTATTGATTAGAGGACTACTGTCTGTATTGACTGGGCTAGCAGGCTGAGTATTCTCTGAACTTAATTCAGTCTTTGTCGTGTAATCGTTGCTGTTATAAACAGGATATCTAGAATTCTGGACCTCAGATTCATAATGTATTTCAGGCGAGTAGTTTTGTAAGTAGTTTGGTGACGACTGTTGTTGGTATTTTGGCTTTTCAGTTGCAATTTCTTCAGTTTTTGGTGGTGTTGTAGTTGAAGTGGTTGGGCTAGACGACACTGATGGATTGAATTCAGGGGCAGGTGGTGGCGTAGCATAATTCTCTTCGAAGTAATTGTGATAATCTAATGGAGTACTGAAATGGAATGCTTGGTTTATCGAGTATGGATTGTGAGTCTCGAGTAATTGACTTGGATATGTCGATGGGGATTTCGTTGTCGTACTGATGGTTGTTCTTACTGTAGAAGTTGATGTAGTTTGCTTAGGGATAGTGTATGTAATAGCTGGCTCCTTAAACCTCTGTACAGGTTCTTTATACGACTGGACCGACTCTGGTTTGTAGGATTCTTGAGGGAAGTTCACATACTGAGATGGATTATACTGATTTTCAACATTGGTTAAGAAATATCCAGATTTCGGAGGAGCTGTGGCGATAGTAGCTTCAGGTTCTTTTGGTGATCTGATAGTTGAAACGGTTTGAGGTTCAAATGAATAATAGTTAGATTGGTAATTATTTGCAGGAGGATTCGTTCTTGGAGAATTTGTGCTGTAGAAACTAACTTGCGGTCTTTGCGTTGCTGGTCTCTGTTCTTGTTTGTAAGTTGGAGGTGGTGAATAAGAGTTTGGTATGACATTAGCCGTTGAAACTGGCTTAGATGGTGTAGTTGTGGTTTCTTTGATTTGTGAGTTTATAACAACTGATCCAACGTGAGGAGATGGGAAGGGAATCTTTGCAAATCCTTGTGGAGTATTATAGCTTAGAGGTGCCACAAAGAAAGGCAGCTGTCGCAGTTTCTTATCAGTATTCTCAATATTCGATAAGTAAGGCAACTCAAACCTCACATAATTATCAGGCGGAGATAAATGCGACGGTCCAATAAAAACTGATGGTGCGTTTAAGGGATTAACCGAATCTAAAACAGCAATAGTGTTGGCACTCTTCAATGAAGTTAGTACATCTCCAACTTTGACTTGATTGCGCCTACTTGCTTCTTGAGTCATAAATATAGCTAGAGGTGGTTGATGAGGCTTTAATTTTTTAGGCTTTGGTGCAATAGGTGGTTGAGTTGGGAATGGCGTTGTCACCGTTGTGAATTTTGATGTTTGATCCACTTCTCTCGGTGAGTTGTAGTTAGCAAAGTATTCCTGCCCAGAAAAGCTTTCCATCGGCTTCGCTACTGGTCTTTGGAATTCATTCGTCAACGTTTGCTTTAAAGGGCTGGGTCTTTGTATACCCTGGGCATATAAATCCGTGTTTACCATCTGAGGAGTAGAAATTGGGCTTCTGTAATTAAATTGTCCTCTATTCAGTTGTTCTAATGGAACATAAAGCAATTGGACTTCTTCTCTTTCAAGTTTCTGATTGTTCTGAGCAACCGTTTCAGTTTTTGGTGCTTTTTCGAAATTTTCAAATTTAATCTTTTGTAGTGATTGAGGCTTCTTTTTGGGCGTATATGTGAATTCATTAGTAGCATTGTCAGCTCGATAACCATCGATGAATTTTGGGGCTTCTGGTTTTATCCTAGGTACTTGATTATTAAAAGGTTTGGGTTGAGATGAGACAGGCATGCTTGGTTTTTGAAAGCTCTCGAATTTGATGGGATTTGCTTGAACCTGTTGAGGATGTTGTCCTTGTTGAAGATGTGGTCCATGTTGAGGTACTTGCTGAGGGATTTGCTGAGGTAGTTGCTGCGGGCGAGTCACCTGTTGTTTTATCTGTGGCATGTTCTCAAAACTGTACTGTGGAGCGACAAAACCTTGGTTCAACGGAAAATTAGGTTGAGACAGACCAAATCTGATGCTCTGTCCGAAACCCTGATCCGTCAAGTAATTCTGAGGGGCAGATGGTACAGCAGGCATCGACTGAAGATACAGCTGCCTATTTGCCGGTGAGTTGAAGTAAGTCCTCGATGGGAATGCTTCATGGCCAAATTCGGTGGGTCTGGATAATCCGGGGAATGGTTCCGTCAGTATTCTTGGTTCAGCGACCGCTTGTCTCTTTATTTGGGGTAGTAATGGCTCTCTTTCTATAGGGCCGGATAGTGGCACCCAGTCGCTGATGTCAGCGGTGTACGTGCTAATCTGTCTGGACCATCTCGTCTGGTCTTTCTTTGCTGACGCCACAGCCAGTAGTGTGACGAGGCAGGCGAGGCGGTGCACTGTTCGGTGCGCCATCTGAAACAATCAATGTTTAGAGTTAATTAAGTAATTGAAATATCCCAGTAAAACGAAGCTTTATCTCGAGGCCAATACTTAAATGATAATCTCATCAGTCACTCTTCCCCCAAATGTAGTTACAAGTTACAACTAGCAAGTAGCATCTGAAAATTTAACGTTTCAGGTTAATTAATGTAGTCTAAGTAATGAACATAATTTTTTTTATATAAGTTTTAAATATCGTTTGTCCCGTTGTTTTTAACATTTTAACCTTACAGTATAAAACTCATAGAAAATTGTCTGTGAGTTTTTCTGTGAACAATGTATATTGCACGCTCGATTGCTATTTCACAATGATTGTGAGAAAAAACAACAAATACACAAATGTACAGATAAGTTGCTAATTATACTAACAAGTGGTTTCTTAACCGGTAATTTCACATCGTTAGTGTAAATAGTTTGGTCTATTTAGCGCAGTAAATATTTTATTAAGGAATGCGATCATCCGACTCATGACACATTCAAACAAGTGAAGGAATGGCAATATCGTTTACTAAATAAATTGCTGGCTGTTAAAAAAAACGTTTTTTAATGTTAAAGTTGAATCAGATGCAATCAAAAATTCAGATTATACTGTGACAGATCTTAAGTTTTGACCTGGGAATTTAGACTCAATACTCGTTAAATATTAAAATCGTTACAATCTACTTAATAGGCGCCCGTTTTGACGGCTACAAATTTTAAAGTAAAATGCACTTTATCGTTTTAGAAATAGGGTCCATCTGTTGATCCGAATGGTTAACTGTATGCTGAACCTAATCATAAACCAATACAGGTAATTTTTCTTTAACATGACGACATAAGACTACAATGAAAGAATCAAGTGCCGCAAAAATGCCGCAATCGTTTCATAGCCTCATCACAAATGAAGATTCATTTTACGTAATATCACGTCACGATGCGTGTTAAATACGTCTTACACGTTAAACGTTTGCCTAGAGTCGTAACAATAGCCCTTGGTATTATACGATCAGGGTTGCCACAGTCAAATTTTACTTTAAAAATAAATCTCAATTCTTTTTGTTGACGATGTGTGTGTGATATTTGAAAGTGTATTTTTCGCACAAATGGTATTTCTGTTCACTATTTTTAGAAAGCCTTTTGTGATTAAATGTATCGATGTTATGATGTTAAAACGATTTTTTTAATTATATTTTCTAAAAATACCTACATACTAAATATACCCATACTATGTTTTTGATTTGGACAGCCCTAACCTTGATTCAAATTTAAAACTGCAATTTACCAATGTTGCTTCACTTTTTATGTTGTATAGACTACCATAATTTACGTAATGTGTAATCCAAAGTCTAATTTGCATGGTATGTTAACGTAAACGTGACAGTTATGGTAAAAAGCTAGATTTGGGTCAGTTACTTCATTATCAAGTCAAACCACATGAGGTCATCATCTGATTTTCTCCATTAAAAAAGGTTTCCAAAGAATATTCGTGTAATATTTTCCAAATTAATAATTTTAATAGAACGATTACATGTGACTATTAATTACTCACTATAGAAATGTATAATGTGTTTTCATTTGAATCAGTTTTGTAGTTTTGGAATAATCGCGAATAAAACTACAAAATGACAAATATATAAGATACTAGTGACCCGGATATCACATTTACTATAGTATATAGTTATACACGTAAACCTTCTGGAACAAATTATGGTAAAAACCGCATTAAAACAATTTTTAAAGGGCGCCTCTGATGTCTCTTACACCCTTACGCGGACTAAAAAATATGTGATGTTTCATTTTTATTGTTTTTAGAAACGTGATACTACAAAGTTGGTATAACAATTATGCTTCATATTCTATAAAACGTTTTATAAAATATAATGCAACTTTAAATAATTGTTACATAGTCATATTCATTACGTAACAATATGAAGTAAACAAAACAGAGAGAGAATTATTATAATAAAATGATGATCGTTACATAAATTCCTTTAAAAGTTTCTCTGTTAAAATTATATTAAATATAATATATTGCTGCAAGGGGAAATGTATGTGTTATTTCCGCGGTGCAACGCATAAGCGGTAGCGGTTAAAACAAGGCATGGGCTTAAAAACTTTTATTGAATTTGTATAATATAAGGTAAACATAACTTTGCGAAAGAAATTATCTGATGGTAACCAGATCAAAATCTATTATATAGTTTGAAAACACTAAGTGCAGATATAAATTGTGACTTTGTTTAAGAGACTTTGCTTGTATTTGGTTCTATGGCTAGACACTAGACAGAGAAAGAAATCCTCACTCTGCAGACTTAGCGTGTACGACGTAATATGACTTGCCAGTCAGGGTGTCTGACCACCACCTCAACCGGCTCGTTAATATGTAAATTAATAAATTATCTGACATTAGATTTTCTTTAGTCCATTTCGTTTTAATTATATTTTGGGGCGTTTACTTACATATATATACTTCCAAGTATATTTAATGATTGCTCAACACTTCTATACTAATTTTATCAACACTAATGTTTATTTGCAATCTATTAACTACTGATGAAATGTATATGTATGATGTATGTAAATAAAACATATTTATTCAAATAATCTTTATAGGGACATGATAATGGTCATACTGTACAGTGTGATGTTGTCTATGATGTGATTGAGAACATTCTACACAGATGGAAACCTATACCATTTCCAAGTAACTAAGCTTATGTTATTTATTCGGGGAAAACTTAGTTCCACGGGAATGCGTCTGAACCCGCCAGACAGAAGGCAGTAGCCTATAACTTGGACCACACAATATTCTATGGAGGTAATTGAACGTATCGTAAATGTACTTTCCTCAACATGTTAATTGACTATACATAAGTACAATCTCGTGAAAGTGTCTGCTATTTCCTCTGGTTTGAGTTCTTGGTCTATTAAATGCGATGGTGTTTTGGAACTTTCTAGAACATTCCTTTTTTAATAGTCTATGGTCTATGGTGGACACAGTTTTCATCGTCATTTTCACTGCCAAGGGAACGGAGCTGGTATTTGCGTTTGGAAGGGGTAGGTATGGTACAATTTATTTTCAAAACGGTTAAAACGACATTTATGTTATCAATCTATGATTCTTATCATCATTACTAAGGGTGGCTATATTAGTACCTACATTGGAATCACAGACACCAAATACATAAACCTATGATATTTTTCGATGGTACCAAAATTACTCTATCTCGTGGACTTTTCTATCAGTTTTATTTTTATTGTACGGAACCATTGATCCAATTAAAACTTTCCCGGCTTTTAATTCGATTCTTAAGCTGCGAATATCTAGTCTATATCTATAGTCTATCTGTCAAAGATATTGCAGCCACTAAAATAAGCCGATTAATTCGCGGTATTATGCAATTATCATTACAATAATTAGAATTCTTTATATGGAAGTATTAATAACTGTAATAGGGAAACTGAAAACATTAAAATTAATGTTGCCATTTATATGAGACTACTTATTTGATGCCTATTTATAAGCTGGCAATAATAACGAATGTTTTTTATAAGCAGCATAGAAAGCTATTTTGTTTCCCTATTATTATTTTGGTTTCACTTAACGATTTATTATTTTAATACAGTCAAACAAAGATAAACATAAATTTAAAAAAACGCGTGTATGTACTTATATTATGTGCGCATAAGAAGTTATACTCGAAATTATTGGCGAGAAAAACTGCACTAAAAGCATATGTCCTTAATATTCAGTCGTGAAATTGATTTTTGTAGTGTCCAAACTCTTTGCTCCTGTCTATAGCAACGAATAACAATCGCGATAATTGCGCAACAGACAGTTGCGATTTGTGCGATGTTCCGGAGAGACCGTTATCAGTTAACTTCAGGGGGTCGTTTTGTAGTGACGGTGTGCGCTCGCATCGTAAAAATTTACTCTCATAATTTTCCCTAACGCGCCAAATGGAGTAAAAAAACTCTATTCATTCTTATAAGGTAGGTTCAATATGCACACACACATACACCCATACGCCCCCTTTTATATTTTATAAGTTACTCCTTATACATCAGGTATTTGCCAGTGAAAGTTCCGTCAAAATCGGTCCAGTCACAATCGAACAGACAGTCATTTTTGGTTGCTATAATTACCGAGAAAGCACATACGGTATTCATTTAGTAAAAAGCTGTTTTGACATAAGCAGAACTTTAATTTTATTTATCATTGTTATTGAGTAGACCAAATTGGAATTGCTTATTTTATTGAATCAGAATAAGAAACGTTTTCAATGCCGCACCTAATAAAATAATAAAAACAATACAAGCCACTTCTAAAACCACTAACCAAACACTGCATAATGCAGAAATGACATTTCTACCAACACTATTGATTTATCCGTCCAAGTGAAAGTGGCAAGTGGTAAATAATGACGTTTTCACCACAATATTGAAATGGAAAACTTTATTGTTGTAGGAGTTAAATGTTACGTAATGGAAAGTGGTTGTCTTTTAATTTTTAAATGGCTTTTATCGAAAAGCTATCAATATTATTCATTACTGGCCCCCGTGGTATCACTCGCATTCCCGTGTAATGTTGCATTTTGGTAAAAAGGCTATGTGTTAATCCAGGATACAAATCCGTTTAGTCGTTTTTGCGTGAAAGAGTAACAAACGTCCATACGTACTCACAAACTTTCGCATTTCTAATATTACTAGGTTTTAATAAATTTAAAAATAAAAAAATTCTGGCATGCGTTCTTATGCGACCTTTTTTGTGTTAGGAACCTACACGTACGTCACAAAAGTTTCATCGTTATCAGATAAATGTATACTCTAATGCAGGGTCACTATATATGATCCCGATCTAAAGTCGCAAGATTGAAGTAGAATTTTTGACATTACGTGTATTAAAATTACTGTCAAAAGGTTCATCTATCCATGGATTTTCGATCGGGATCGTATATAGTAACCCGGCTTAAATCTGTAGGATCTATCCGTACATTTCAACAATCTTCTTGTAAATTTTTTTGAAAAAAAATCGTTTTATGACTAATGTCCCTCGCAGTTTCACCCGCGTTCCCGAGGGATGTAACACTTTCCCGGGATAAAAAGTAGCGTATATAAGTAGTCTATATGCCTGATCGAAAATTTGTAAGACGGTAAAAATGCACAACGTTAATGTTCAAGTTTTCACTTCTGCCGGCACTCCCGGAGTGCAACCCGTTGGTTTTTTTAATAAGAAGAATGAGCTCTTAATGCAGAGTTCGAGATATGGTATTCAGAGAAATTATAGGGACATGTGACTTAACAACTTCACGTCTCAGGGTCGACAACGCATCGCACATGCCATTGTGTAGTTAATACATTAGCAGTTTACTTGGAGACAAGCGGATGGCCAAAAGGATAACGGTTCTGTATGTTTCCCACTCCGATATAGAACACAAAAAAGTGTATAGAGCACTCAATATTGAGATCTACAATGAACTATTGGTTCGATGCGATGCACCTTATTTTAAAACACATAAAGTAAATTTTTCCTTGACGTTATTAACGTCAAAACGGCTATCATAGCGTGCCGCAGTTTATTGAATAGTTACTGTAATAATTACATCGCAGAAATGTCGCGTTTGTTAATTATTTTTTCTGCACATATTTGCTCGGAAGCGAGATCGGTCGTTGCTCTTACACTTGTGGTGCATTATTTGAATACTTTAAGCACAAAAAACAAAAATATTGGGATGGTGGCTGATATGTCAAATCAGCAACATTTTATTTAATGTCAAAACGGAGTTTTGTGTGAAATAGTAAGTTGTGACGTTATATTTGTACAGCATCAAAAGATATACTCTTTTTAGTTATATCGATACTCCAAAATATATATTAACTACGTACATTTTGACAGATCAGTTGCCTTGGTGGTTAGCGACCTTGACTGCCAAGTCGCAGGTCCAGGAAAAACATTTGTGTGCATGAACATGTCCTCGCATTCCCGGGGGATCTAAAACTTTCCCGGTATAGTACCCTACGTGTTCATTCAGAACATATTATAATAGGTCTGCCAAGTTTCATCTAAATTCATTCAGCCGTTTATGAGTGAGAGAGTCATAAACTTTCACATTTATGACATCAATAGGATATTCAATCTCTTTGCGGCGACAGAAGTCAATATTTCATAATTATGACGTATTGATAAAACCTTCTTACAGTTCAATTGACAGCAAGTGTAAATCAAGATACAAGCTCTGTTGTGCTGTAATTAAATACGGTTTATGCAAGCGTTACACTAGTGTCGACGGTGCATCGACCTATGATATGGCTGTTGAATCATCCATAATTCTTCGGACCGATAGTTTTTTTTTAATCAAAGGATGGCATTAGATTTAATTGCGCTAAGGGTTCGGAAAAATGGAAAGCACCTAAATAACCTTTTTTTAATAAAATTGTCTCGAAAATAGATTTTGCTAAAAGTACGACATTTTCACCTAATATTTTATGTGATAGAACTTCCCATAACTAATTACTCCTAAGAAAAGGTGATAAATACCTTGAATAGCTACATATTTGCTGTGGAGTCTGTTAAAAACTGAAATCTGTTTGTAATATCATGATGATGATGTGACCGTAGACCGTAATCGTATAAAGGAACTGGCTTTCTAGGCAGCTGCTGAAACACAGCCTAAACCCTGAGGTAAAAATTTACAAATCAAGGGTGATTGGCAACACCGCCTTCACAGAAAGTACTAGCGTATTTTAGAATCTCATCTTAAGTCTACCATAAAACTCCTAATGGGACAACGAAAATACTAAGGTCTCCTTCTATAATACATTCCTTTATTACAAAATTCCTCAAACAAAAACAATTCAATGCGTGAACGGACGACGCGCACACGCACCATCGCCCATCTCGGACATACAGTTGCAATGCGTGCAACGGAACGTGATTCAAGCTGTTCACCCATTTGTACACACGTTCCGTTTTTCGTAATTTGTCTATAAATTGTTAATTTTATTGATTAATCTTTTTGTGAATGATTTAATAAATTCTGTTTGGATCTTTTTCTAACTGCCAGGCTACAGGACCAAAAGCCTAGTATGTTTCAGTTGTGGTTGTTGATATACCTCTATAGGTACTAACTACTTGCTAGCGTCCGTAGGTCCGTAGATTTATCTAATCCTTTCTTAATCAAAAGTTATCCAGCACATAATTTTTCTGTATGCTAAATGTAATTGAATGACAGGCTAATTGGCTTGGTGGTTAGCGACCCTGACTCCCAAGTCGAAGGTCGCGGGCTTTGTGTCTGGGTGTAAATATCTATATAAGTATGTATTTAAAAAGTGGTATATGTAGAATATCAGTTACCTGGTAGCCATACTACAAGCATTACACTCCGCTTAATTTGGGATCAGGTAACCATGTGTGGAGAATGTCTTGGGATTTATTTAGGATTTATGCGCTTCTATCTTTTATACTGGTGTATTAATTCAAAAAGGTAGTAAATAATGCTTTATTGCTATATATGTATGTATTTAGAAAAATAAAAAAGTAGTATATGTAGTACATCAGTAAATCAGTTTATTAAGTTATTTAAATGCAGCCAAAATAAATAGATTTGTCTGTATGATTTGTACTGAGACAGGATGACTTACCAAGCCAACGGGGCTGTCGAATAAGTAAAAGCATTATATATACCCGTTTTTGTTAAATAAACGACCCAAAAAGGTTTTAGGGCCAAAAATAGAATAACATCGAAGCTAAAATTTTTTTTTATACCACATGGCCTGACAAACAAGCATACGGTCCACCTGATGTTCACCGCAGCCTATAGACATTTGCAACACCAAGGGCATCGCCAATGCGTTGTCGACTTTGAGACGTGAAGTTGGTAAGTCTCATGTCCCTGTAATTTTACCGGCCCCCTTACCTTTCTAACCGAAACACAATAATACAAGTGCGCTACTGCTTCACGGCGGAAATGGGTAAGGTGGTAGTACTTCCCCGGACGAACTCTGCACTGAGAGGTCTACTACTCAAAATATTGCCCCAACCCCTAAAATTAAAAACAAGTGACGATAACCAGACCTATTGGGTCTTGATCACCAAAACCATATGATTGTTCCACCTTTCAACACCCCACAAGCGACATTCCTTCTATTAAGTACATATGATTACAAGTGCACAAATTACTGTCATTAAATCCTTCTATTGTCTACATAACGGTATGTTTGCTATTGGTATCGTGTTGTACGATTGTGTGTAGGAAGTCGAGAGTCGGGTTGCAGTGGTTAGCTGTTGATATGTCACTCTATGTTGATACTGTGAATGAAATGGTATTGAAGAGAGATTTGTTAAGCTTCCAACTCGCGGTTTTACTTGCACCTCCGGGGAACTAGAACTTTCCCCGTATGATAAGTTTTGAGTCTATTTCACGTGTGTGCCAAATTTCATTCATATACGTTGGTTGAGCTGTTTATTCGTGAGTCGCAAAGCTCAAAATGATTACAGTTTTATAAAAGTAACAGTTTTCCGGCACAAAAAGTATCCTTTGTTACTTGTAATACCTCCAAAAATATGTGTACCAAGTCTCAAGATCAGTTAAGTAGTTTTCGAAAAGCGTAACAAACAAACTTACATTCGCATTTATAATATTAGTAGGGATAGTGAGATACATAGTTGCTAGTATACTACGGCAGTAGCAAAAAGCATTTTAGTCTCGTTACTGATATAAACCGTCTAAGTTACAAAGGATGAATTTTCTAGAGAAATTATTTGTCCGGGGATGTAAAAGAATGTGAACTTGTATTACAGTTTCAGTGATGGTACCGTCCGGTGAAAAAAGCATTTGAGACTTAACAACTTCATGTCTCAGGGTCGACAATACGTTGGCGTGGCTCCTAGTTTTGCATATGTCGACGGCGGTGACCACTTGTCAACACGCCATACTTGATATAATAACAAATTATAAGCATCGTTATTCAGCTAATACTTTTTCGATGAGAAGTCGTAACGAGGCCTGGAAGAGCCGACCTTTCGCTTTATAGCCTAGTGAATGAAGGAAACAAAGCTCATAGGATGCGACGAAATATCATCGAGCTAGTGTAATTTACTCAACAGAATCACAACCCTGGTTTACAGTCCGCGCTCCTCAGCGCCAAAACAATTCGGTGATTCAGAGAATAGCATTCAAAACTAAACCAAACCTCCTTGTAATAGTTCTACAAACGACATTTCCCACGCTATGAATTGTCAACACCATGGAACCAGTTTCAATGGCATTTGTAAATCCAGATTACAATATGTTGTAACAGACGAATGGTTTATGTAAAGCCAGATGGCTAAAGGGTAGATTGATCTATGGATTATGCCACTTGACCGACAAACAGGCAGATGGTTCACATAAAGTTATGAGATCAACGCCGCCTATGGACATTTGCAACACCTGGAGCATCGCCAATGCATTATCGACCCTGAGACATTAAGTTTTTAAGTCTCTTGTGCATTGTATTTCCATGCAATATTGAGGGAGGCTAGCGCTGTATTACTATTGTATTATTGTGTTTCGGTTAGAAAAGTTGAGGCGCCGGTGAAATTACAGGCATATGAGACTTGGCAACTGCACGTCGACCGGGTCGACAACGCATCGGCGATGCTCCTAGTGTTAAATGTCCATAAGCGGCGGTGACCACTTACAAAACTTGACAAACCCTATCAGGTGGATCGTATCCTTGTTTGTCGGCCCAAGTAGTATAAAAAAAGCTGAGTATAATTTTAAGTGATGGAAATAGTAGAAATATTAAACGGAGATGTAGGACGCTTTTATCGCTAACAGCAGTAAGTTTAATCCGCCAGTTAACTGATAAGTCACGTTTTGAACGTAACTGAAGTGGTTTACGTGAAAGTTAGTACCGGGTTCATATCCTTGGCAGCTGAGTAAACATGTTAGACTTGCTCGATAAGTATATTCATCATCATACCTCTGGTTTTGAGTTTTAACTACCTCGGTTTTTACACCTTAGTCCAAAATGATGTTTGGACTTAAATCTTTTCTAATTTGAAAGACTTTCTATGTGTCTTCCATTATTCGAATAGAACTCTTATTTTTATTTACTGAAGTTATACTTCTTTAGGTGCGTTATGAAAAAATGATAAGAGTGAAATTTTAAGATGCGCGCGCATCAGTGTAACACACAATTCGTACGGATGAAGTTAGCTGATAACTGTTTCTCCGGAACATCGCACAAATCGCAACTGTCAGTGTCAATGAGTGAGTAGTGATGTTATTGTCAATAATAACCATACATCGTCAAAAATTGTTATTCGTTGCTACAGACAGGTGCAAAGAGTTTGGACACTACAATTTCACGACTGAATAGTAAAAAATGCTTTGAGTGCAGTTTATATAATTTCGGGTATAACTTCTTACGTGCGTACATAAGTATTTGTTTATCGCTTTAGTGGGTCGATCGACATAAAGCTCGGCTTCAAGACCAGAGGTCCCAGATTCGATTCCCGTAACGGCCAACAAATGATTACCTGTAGCCCGGCTTGGTTGGGTTGGAGTCATGTTATGTTGGACTTCAAACATGTTCGGTGGAATGTGGATCTTTAGGGATATTGGACGTGAAGTTAAAAAAAAAAAATTAAACGTTTTTACTCTAGGTTTTAGAGTATATAAATTACTGTAAACTTATTGTATCTACCTGTAACTTTTCCCGGAAATCAGCTGTTATTGAGTTACGTGGTAACAAACAAACGCACACAAACTTTCACATTGGAAATATAAATAGAAGATTACTTAGTGAAGTCGAACTTATAACCCTATATTACCACTTCTAATCTTAATTTCACTCAGTCATTCCTGTCAGTCCACTGGATCAGCTTGCTTAAGAATTTAAACAGTACCTGCAACAAAAGATATACATCAGTTATTATGTATTGAGAATAATAGTCATATTGACCGAGCACCGAATACGAGTAAAGCGGCATTACAATCCACTGAACCGTTACGTGTTCAACTATTATGTGTATGGCTAATTGATTAATGGCTGGTGACTATGTAGGGTAATGTACTGTAAAGTATTTTTTAACCGCGATTTGAATATAACGGTTTTACTCGCAATTAAAAATAAAAAAATAACGGGTTGCACTCGGGAGTGCTGGCAGAAGTGAAAACTTGAACATTAACGTTGTGCATTTTTAGTCTTACGAATTTTCGATCAGTGCCTTTACCATGAGTTTTTAACGTAAGCACTCGCTAGCGACGGCGTAAAACATTTCTATGGCAAATCTGTACAGCGCCACTAGCGGTCACGTAAAGAACTAAAATCGATAGTAAGAGTCGATAGGTAAAAAACCTATCGAAATGTAAACACAAGCGAGTAACGTTTGCTATAGAAATTCGGTACCATGAGTCACAAATTTGACAGTTGCTATCGAGAAATACTGTATCGATAGTAGTTTACTCGCTAGTGACTAAAGTAAGTTTCGATAGCAACTCATGGTAGAGGCACAGGTCACGTGTCCTGATCGCGAGTTTAACATTTTATACCCATCCCAAGAAAAGAGCTTAACGCCGCTAAAGAAATTAATATTATGTAGTTACAAAATGCTACTCAATTGTTGTAATGCAACATTAGTAAGCACTTCAGCTATGGGGGCTGCTGTCTAGAATACAGGCTTGTCCTAGTTTAGGTAGTAGTTTGTACTAAATAGTGATGTTATTTGTATGTACCCCTAATTATGTTTGTAACTGTATTGTGTTTAGTGCAAATTAAATTAATAATAATTATTATTATTAAAGAAGTTTTCACTTAAAAAAATCATTTTAAATCGCTTTTTCGTGCCTATACTATTAACCATTAAGGAATTCCCTCGTCGAGAAGTAACCCTGGGTGCGATAGCCAGGTACCTAATGGTGATATTTGTAACGGGCAATGAAAATTAAATGTATTTACAAAGTTTCGTGTCTACGCTGTTGTCCGTTGTGGAGTTCCTTTATCTGAAGCTAATCCAAGGCATGTTCGCCATAAGAATGCATTATCGTTAGAACTGAACTGTTTAATGGATAAGAGGAAGAGGTTCTAATTCAGCTTGCAAGACTTGAAGCTAAGAAAATCAGCATCAGAGCTCGTATAGATCCCGCTTCAGTGGCACTCAGTATAATTACCAAGGTAGTAGAGTACTTTTGGTACCCACTTGCCTAACTAAAAATCTGCTTGAGAGTTACCGACTTTATAGCTTTTGTGCACCTTCATAACTTGATAAGATTGTAGTCAAAGACAAGACTATCTAAAATAACGGGACCAATTTTTAAATGTTTGACAAAGGTCTTTAAAATTACTATAAAAAATATCTAAATATATTTTTATAATTTTTAAAGTAAAACCCGTCGATGGAAACTATGTCGTATCACAAATCATTTAACGTCAAAAATCTAGTGTATGTGACATGAATCTCTTCAGGTTAACCAACCGTAGTGATTCTTTCTGATAAGTAGAGCGTTGTAAGATGCTCATGAAATGGTTTCTAAGACGTTTCCTTGTCTGTATAAGTCTTGCTTGGTACCCTATTTGTGATTTACCTTTATTGTTGTTTATTTTAACACGATTTTGTTAGCTTGGTATGTAAGTATGTAACAAAATCTTAGAACGTAATTCAAAACGTCGAATTAATTTCAATTTTTTGCAATAATTTATATAGTTTGTGCCATTATCCTTACCAGGATCTTCAGGATTGGTGATTTGGAGATCTAATAAAATACGCTTTAATGGTTATGCGAACTAAAAAACTCGTTTTAATAGAAAACCAAATTAAAAAGTAAAAATTTATATATTTTTTTGTCATCACAATTTATAATGTAAATTTATTGAGAATTATTTTCTACTTTTTAGTTTGGTTTTCTATTATTTAATTGAATTTTATATTTGTGAATTTTTATATAAATTTGTAGTTGGCCCTATTGGAAAAGTTTTGAATTTTTACGAAAATCTCTGCCCGTGCTATTCATGCCCTTAATTTTTAAATCAATCTGTATTTCAGCTATAAACTTTTTGATGAGGATATTGCAATCTTAGCTGCTACTTTTCTAAACGAAAGGTACCTTATAAATCATTATCTCACGTATCAAGGAAGAAATTAAAACGGCATCCATATACCCTACACGTGTGACTAAATTACTTAACAGCAATCCATCGCTAAAATAAGCTTTATGTTCCACGAAATAAGGTTATAAAAAGTGAATTTATAAAATTGTGTATTGCCTAGACAAGTACCATAATAGGTATGCGGTCTAGTTTCACAAAAAAGTAAGTGAAATGACAGGAAGAGTGGCCGGTCCAGTTTGTAATGGATTGGATGCAACCGGACGAAACCGGTTTCGTATGGCTATCGCTCGTTTAATGCGGTGCAAAGTGAAACAATGTTTTGTGGTAGTGCGTTTACTGGAATCTAATAACGTTCTTACTAATAGCAAAATCTATCATTAGATAACCTATATTCCCTTCAAATAATCAAATCATAATTTATGTTAGGTTGTGCTGATTATTAACTTCACCCGTGGTTTTACCCAAATTCCTGGGGAACTCCTATTTTCCCAGACTAACAATTACCTAGCGTTAATCCTGAATGTTCAAGATCTTATCTCCCTAATACTACTCAGCTAAGAAACCCTACTTAACACGATGAGGTAAATCCGACCTCCTTGTTGCACAATCGAACTCAAATCGTGTATCGATGTTACATGAAGGTAGTTATTTAATAGTCCATTGATGCCGGCCGAAGTACTTACCAGGGGCTTTACTATCAATTCTTCATGCGAGTCTTTTGTGTCACAAAACTTCAGAATGTAGGTGAATGTAGGTATACTATCACTACATAGTATAAAACAAAGTCGCTTCCTGCTGTCTGTCTGCCCATATGTATGCTTACATATTTAAAACTACGCAACAGACTTTAGTAGTTTTTATATAAAAAAGAAAATGAAAAAAAAGAAGAAAAGACATGATGATTCAAAACAAAGATTTATATATATACGGGAACGCGGGTAAAACCGCGGGGGACAGCTAGTATAGTTCTCTATTATACAGATAATAGAGAACTATACATACAGTATTCACGATAAATGATCAAACACTAATCATTTTTAAGTAACATTTCATCGATCGTTTTGATATTTAATAAAAAGTAGCTGATTTGACACATCGTACATCCCTATTGGCAGTCTTAAGTGACTCGTAACTGAACATAGAGAAAACTACGTATTACTATACAAATAACAGTTTTCCAAGCTTCCTCGGAAAGTAAAACACAGGATGCGCCATAAAACTGGCCAAGCGACGCCGTGAGGCAACAAACCTGTCTTGTAACATACAGACATACATATAGGTATGCTGAGCCAAACATCAATGACTAGTCTCGTTTCCGGTAAAAGTCTGGCTGTAAAATTCTTGGTAATTGTTTTAAACTGCCTAGAGAAATTTTGTGAGGTAAAAGATTTACGCGATACACGAAGTCTTTCTCTAAGATCTCTCTTCTCTATTTGTATTTTGTTAATTTCTGAGTATTTTGTAAATGTGAAATACGAGTACATAAATTTAATAAAAAGCCAACAAGTCAGATAAGATAAAATTTATAATTAAGTTTCAAAGAAACGTAACCTTGCTTTGTATAGCCTTTATAAGTACTAGGTCCTAGCTAATTAAATGGTTTTGAAATTTCTGTCAAACAGTACATGGGATTGAATCATATTTTGGCCTTAGGTCTTTGCAGTATAACCATGGAAGGAATAACTTAGTAATGACAGCTCAGTGGGAGTGATCTCATATACCCTGATGTACGTTGTGGGTTCGAATCGCATAACAATCTTGACGTGTAGGGAGAGATTTAGAGGAAGTAAAAGGCTATTATTAATTTTGAAAATCAGTCGCTAACCACCTATAGCTATGTTCTAGTTGAAGGATTTTTATGAAACTTCATGGACTTCTCCCTATGATATTTTTTTAAAGTTTATCTTGTGGTATTAGATGGCCAACATATTTTTCCTTATAATCGCTGTCTTGTGTCTTTGTTCTTTCCAAGCTCTGATGGAAAGAGAGAATGGAATACCGGGTGGAATTTCGTACTATTACTGGAGACCTTCGCTCCTCCTCAGGACTAACGGGTGTAAGGACAGCGCCGGCCCTCCACCTCTTGGCGCAAGGTGACAAACAACGCCAAAATAAATAATTTATTACATAGCCGTAGGAAATATGCTTCTGTTAAAGCAGCACCAGTGTTATGAAATTACAGACACATGAGACTTAACAACTTCACGTCTCAGGGTCGACAACGCATTGGCGATGCCCTTAGTGTTGCAAATGTCCATAGGCGGCGGTGATCACTTACCATCAGGTGGACCGTTCGCTTGTTTGTCGGCCCAAGTGGTATTTTATATATATATATATATATATATATATATATATATATATATATATATATATATAAAATACCACACAGTAGAGTTCCAATCATATTTTATATAATTATATTTTATATATATATATATAGTGCATCTTGATTTAACTTCATTAAATGTTGAATTTTGTAATAAAAAATATTTATTTAACTAAACTGAGAAGCGCTGAAAGACAATCTCGCCCCACCGGCGCGGGCTAAAGGGCCGGTGCTGTGTCAGGATATCAACTTTATAAAATATGATTGGAACTCTACTACAACTATTAATTCAGTATAGGCCCTCTGAGACCATTTATTAAGGTCAAAGTTAGAAAAGCTACCACCGTACCGGTTCAAAAGTCTTCTACACAAGGAACTTTTCGGGAAAACGCGGGTGAAACCGCTGGTCGGAAGGTAGTTGTAATATCCAAGTGTTAATAAATAAAACTCACTTTTGAACAGCGTCGAGTGGGCGCGGCAGTTTTCACTTTCGAACGAAACCTGTTCCACTGGCTGTCACTTTGATTTATGTTTGTGTGTTACTCTCAACCACTTTTTGTGAAAACTTTTAGCTTCCAAAGAAACTTCGGACTCTGAGGCCGGTGGATGATTAGACCTTCTTACTGCTCGGTGTCTCACAGGTCATTGGTTCAATTCGCAGTCAAGATAAACATTTATGTTAACATTTTCAGTAAATTAAAGTTTTGTATAGAATATTGACTGGCCAGTTAGTTGATTTGGTGATTAGAGAATCTATATATTATATATCTAATACCTTTAAACGAGCAAATCTTGTATATAATTATATATATATCTCGGATCTCGGAAACGGCTCCAACGATTTTCATTAAATTTTGTATGCAGGGGTTTTCGGGGGCGATAAATCGATCTAGCTAGGTTTCATTTTCAGAAAATGTCGTTTTATCCGTGTTTTCAATGATCAACTTTATCGATAATTGACTTAAACATAGCCTGAAAAAAATTACGTCCTGACATTAACTGTTTTAACGACACAACAACATTAAAGCTACAGCTACTCCAGTAGATGGCATTGTTAAGCAACACTAGACCAATAATCAACTTTACATAATTTACCAAAAAAAAAAATACCAAAATACAAATCGGGCAGGTACTACATACATCACCGCCGGGCGAGTAGACGAGTGCTCAAAAGAGTGTACCCTCGTCCCGGCGGAGAATAACAGTGACGGCAAGTTGGGTTTTAGTGGGTATACCTCTCGGGCCCCTTCTCATTTTTGATATGAGAAGGGGAGTTTGCGAGAGGGAGTCCCACATAACCACCGCGTCTCCCCCAGGCGCGGTGGTATGCGTAATGCATTTCCCAACTATAAAAAAAAAAAAAACGGTACTACATACATAATATACACAATAAGTGCATCTTATGATTAGCTGAACATCACCTGTATTTTAGCCGTAATCTTTTTTTTTAAATAATTTTTGACATTCTTCACACATGGTTCCATCGTCCCAAGTTAAGCTGAGTGTACTGCTTGTAGCATGGCTACCAGGTAACTGATATAGTACATATACTACTGTGAAATACATACTTATATAGATATTTATACCCAGACACAGAACAAACAGACATGTTCATGCACACAAATGTTTGTCCTGGGTGGGAATCGAACCCGCGACCCTCGGTTTGGCAGTCAGTTTGTTGTATGTAAACAGTTTGAACATATGGCGTATGTAACACATAGCATTGACCTTTAATATGTATTATATAGAGTATATACGATTTATATGTGTAAGTATAATGAACCGTGATCTAAATTGTTCTTTAATCTACAAAGTGTAGTTTTTGTTACGATTATCAAGTAAAGACCTTGATGTCAGTTAGAAAGGTAAACAGGTGTAACTAATGCCCTTTGATTAAACCACTAATAGGTAATATGTACTCTATTTTATGCAAGGAGGTAGAATACAGGAATATAATAAAGTCTATATATAACTACTAAAATTATAAATGTGAATGTAAATTTGTTTGTTACGCTTTCGCGGGATAACTACTTAACCGATCATCATGAAACTCTGTACACATATTCTTGGAGGTATTAAAAATAACATAGGACACTTTTTGTGCCGGGAAAATGTTACATCCCTCGGGAACGCGAGTGAAACCGCGGAGGACAACTAGTAAAGATATAAATGCGGGCGGTGCATATAATGAGCTGAAAGTAATACAAATATTAAAGGTAACGTAAAAATTTAATAATATTATAATATTTGAATTCAAATAGGCTTTCACAAACAATAATGAATAGTTTAACCCTAATACCGGCTCGGAGTCAGACTATTTGTAGGAAAAATTGTCCTAAGTACTTTAGTGTAGTAACAAGTAGACGGTCCACCAGATGGTAAGTGGTCACCGCCTCCTATGGACATTTGCTACACTAGAGCATCGCCAATGCGTTGTCGACCCTGAGACGTGAAGTTGTTAAGTCTCATGTGCCTGTAATTTTATTGGCCTTATCTGTGTAACCGAAACACAGTAATTAATACAAGTGCACTACTGCTTCACGGCGTAAGGGTCAGGTGGTAGTACTTCCCGGATGAACTCTGCACTAAGAGCTCTACTACTCTAGTACTAGTATTGTTGGTGCAGAATTATTGATATTATTCCATTAAAAGTCAAATATAGAAAGAGTAAATAAATAGATCCTGGGACATTCTTTACACACGGCCATTTGATCCCCAAACTAAACAGAGCTTGGTACTATGGAAACCAGATAACTGATATACTACATATAATACCTTTAGCTTGGCAGTCAGAGTCGTTAACCACCAAGCCAACTGGCCCATCAGAAAGAGAGAAAGAAAGTAAGGGTCAACCACCGAGAACTAATCCAAAAGCTTGCTAAATGGATTCTTATGGAGCATTAGTTAATTTTATGGAAAGAAAGTTGGCCATAATCGAAGAAGTTACGGTTGTATAAAATGTCTGAGAAAAATATAAGGAATCGAATTCCACTTATTAAGGTTAATAAATAAATACCCCGGGACATTCTTTACACGCTGCCATCTGAGCCCAAACTAGGCAGAGCTTGTACTGTGGAAACCTTAACAAATATTACTTTACTTAAAAAAACGGGTAATAATATTTAAAGTTTTGTAATCTTTCCGATGAGAAAGTGTTCTTTTTATTATTATCCTTTGACATTAGTAAGGCAGGAGCCCTACCGAGCACCCATCTATTCTCTCATCTCTCATTTATTGGGTCAGAATTGTAGTTAACTTCTATAAATTCTAAGTTGGGTGAGAATCTTGGAAAGATTTGATCCAGAAGGAGAGAACTGACCGAATAAGTCATTTTTTAATAATTTTTAATAATTGTTGGTTTATCAAAATATTATAAAAAAGACTTTCAAAACTTTAAAATAAAGACTAGTTTCCAGTGTAAAGGCATAATCATTAAATAAACAAGGT
The DNA here is from genome assembly GCA_907165245.1 of Habrosyne pyritoides. NCBI lineage: Eukaryota > Metazoa > Arthropoda > Insecta > Lepidoptera > Drepanidae > Habrosyne > Habrosyne pyritoides. Next base: position 8,365,005 of record OU015607.1, on the reverse strand, counting down.
TATTGTTAAAAAAAACGTGGAAAGCACGACCCGGCATTGGCAATGAAAGTGAGGTCTTCAACCTCACGCTTCACAGATTAAATATAATAAATCATGCAGACTCGACACACCTAATTTACTTTTTATGCCTATGAGGTGAGCTAATGATCTCAGAGAAGCTTTCTTTGCCTATAATGTTACAAAATTGTTGAAGCGTACTATGTTATTTTTTTTTCATCATCAGACGTGACTACGCCTCTTTGATGTGTATTTTCTTTCGTTAAAGACTGGTAAATTACGTTATGAGGTTTTAAGTATATGATAATATGGTGTTTATATCATAATCTAAACCAATATTATAAAGAGAGAGTGCGATTTTTGACCTCGTGTGCATGTTGAGGAATCTACTGAAGCACTGCATCTATTTTGAAAATTATGCAGCACCTGATTTTAATTTTATGTTTGAAAGCTTAAACGTTGTTTTAAAGGTATTTTAACTGAATAGTTTTCACACTTTTATTTCTCTCTCTCTCAGGGCCAAATATTGCAACTAAATTGGTCCCCTATCCGATAGAGATTAAACTTTGCACACATACAAACACAGGATACTTTTTGTGAGGGGAAAATGCTCGGGAACGCGGGTGAAACAGGGGACAGCTAGTACTTCTATAGATATTCTCACCAATTTAACACAAAAGCTAATAAGTTTAGGTCAAGTTGAATCACAAAGAGGTGGTAAAATATAAAAGCTACACCATTGACCTCAAACAAAACAAACCTTGACATTAGAGTGAGATACAAAAAGAAATATCCCACGAACAAAACAAAACATTACAAAATTTCGTAAGCCAAATGCTTTCTACCGTCTTACATCATAGCAATGCTCCTTAAATATACATCAATGGTGTTATTTCACTTTGTTATTCGACACACGATATTGTAGCACTCAATTATTCTGTCGGAAAGAATTATATAATAGGTTCTTGTTGAATAAGGATTTACGTTTTGAGTCACGTTCGATCACTTAAGGGTTTTATTTGAATAATATGCTGTAATACTTCTTTGTGATCACATTGTATTTTGGACTTTATGTGCGTTACAATACTTAATTTACATTTGATACAGTGCATACTAGTGTCACTATAGTAGTTTGGACATAACTATATATGTATGTCATTCCTTTACAAACACCTGGCGTCTACAGGATGGACTGCAGTTGTGGTAGTTCTTATATCGGTCAGACCAAAAGAACAATTGCTGAAAGGATTAAGGAACACATCGCAGCTGTAAATCGCCAAATAAACAAGTCCGCACTAGACGAGCATTTGCTGGAAGCAGGATCAAATCACTGGATCCAATTACACAAACCACAGGTTCTGTGGTAGACAGATCGTCACTATTTCTCCAGGATAGTACGTGAAGCGGTAGAAATATAAAAGTACAGGAATTTCAACCGGGAAGATGGATACCGATTGCCCTCAGCTTGGAATCCTGTCATCAGCAAATGCAGGCGTCGTCGCGGTGACGCGGTCAGTATGTGTGGAGATACCGTTAGTGTAGTGTGTAGAAGTACCGACAATACGACTAATATTTTACGAAAATTAAGTGAGGGTACTGGAAAAAATACCCGCACGTCACGAAGGCGCTGCTGAGGTGTCAACAGTCTTCCCGTGACCACGGCTTGATGTAAGTCAGCCGAAACGTTGGGTTAAAAAATGTATTTATACCTCAAATTATTGCACGATTTAGACGTTGCCCATAATAATTAGAATGTATACGAATCGTGAAACCTTAAAAACATATATTCACGCTCTTTATCCCAGAAGAATTGAATTTTGTGAGCATTTTGCGTCGTCTCTCAAGTACGATGCCAATCCCGGGCAATATACTATTATAACTGCAAACTTTTTTGAGGTCTGATATATGTTTGTTACTCTTTAATGCAAAACCCGCTAATCGGATTTAGATGAAACTTGGCACAAAGACAGCTTATAACCTGGATTAACACTTTTTATCCGGGAAAATTTAACAACCCTCGGGAACGCTAGCCTAACCCCGGGGTAGCCTTTCCGTAACACAGTAATACAAGGAAGGAGGTGAGTTGGTGATACTTCCCCGGACTAACTCTGCACTAAGAGCTCTACTTTTAATAACTCCAGTAAACAAACAGAATCCCTTTATGTAAAATTCACAAGGTCAATGCACTTGTCAACATTCGTTCCGAGCCAAAATAGTGAAAGTGGCCATCCGACCGTAAGGCAAGTATTTTGAATTCATTATTAGATATTATGGGAATTGGTTTGATAGAAGTGAAAGTGTTTTGTTACTAGATACCTTTGATTCCATAGCTAAAATTTTAAACAATATCTTTGTGTTGGTAAAAGTAGCCTAACGAGATTTTTTATGCCGATTAAAAATCTTAAGTAACATCTAAATTTTTGAAGAGCATTATTTTTATTTCGTGAGTAAGTTTTTGTTTATTTAGGTTTTTCTGAATTGTATTGAATAGAAAGAAAGTGAAATAGCAGACAGGCTCTTTTAAATAAATACAGTCATTGCCAGTGCAAGTTAATTGTAATATACCTATAACCTTCGCACAAGTGCAAGCAATAAGTTGACAAAGAAATGTCGCAATTGGGAGATGTTATGGCAGCGCATAAGATACTAATAATATCATAGATTAGGTTATATGATTTTAATCTATACATGTAAAGAAAAGCATTACAATTGTATTGTTGCTTTTCTTAATCATTTTGAATTGGAAGTCGATTCCACAGTCTCATTGACACTTCACCTGACAGTGACATCTTCATAACTATTGTCACTGTCACTGTAAAATAAGTAATAAAGGAAATGTGAGATAAGTAAGGTTATGTGGCTTTGTAATAGATTGAAGAGAGATAACTATTGAAATAATTTAAACCAGTAATAAAAGAAAAGAAGTAAAGGCTTTAAATGTTGTTTTTTTGTGTTTACAGGTTAGTGTTAGAATTACATTTGATTATAAGATATATTATTAGAAATAGTAAGTAACTGTACATTGTTTGTTTGTTAATAAAAATTTTGTCTTTACAGAAAAACGCAATTTCGTCTTTATTTCACTTATCTGAGTGTGAACTCATTATAAAACAACATTTTGTCAATAACAGTCGAGAATATGGAGAAGTTGAGATTTGATTTTGCTGTAAAATCTTCGCCAGATGGAAAATCAAACGTCATTTGCATAACCTCAATTGGTACACCTAACGGTAATATATTTAGACTGCCCGCTGAATATCAACCTGCAAATCTCCATCAAGGGATTACAAATACCCCTAACTATATGAAGGTAAAGAAAACGCTAAATAAAAGATCCCAGATGAGGAAAATATGGATAACATTAACAGAGGAGATATCAAAAATATACTTAGATGAAGAACAAAATTTACAATTCAATGATTTTTACCTAGAAGAAATAATGGAAGATACGAAGGATGATAAAACCTTACCCAGTGGATCAAATCAAAACTTTGAAAAACTTTTGGAGAAATTACTTGAAGAAAAACAAGGAAAATCTGAAACGCGGAATTTAGGAAAAATTTCAAAGGATTTTGTGATTGAGAAATTTACTGGTAGAAATACGAATGCTCACCAATGGATTAAGGATTTCAACAAGGAATGTCAACGTTTCCATATCGATGAAGACAAAAAGAAAATTGAAATTTTAAAATTTTTCTTAGAATGTTCTAGTATAGATTGGTACAGCTGTATGATCATGAAATTCACAATTGAATCAGAGTGGAATAAGTGGGAGAAAAATTTCTGCGATACATTTGCGAATAAAGGCTGGTCGTCCATCAGATATGCGCTTGCCTACAAATATCAAACAGGCTCGCTGCTCGAGTATGCACTAAAAAAGGAAAAATTATTGTTAGAAGTGAGAAAGTCTATAGATACTGGAACACTTTTAGACCTGATAGCATCCGGTCTGCCAAATTATTTGATTGATAAGATTGACCGAGAAACTTTACAAGAAACTGAAGATCTCTATAATGAGTTAGGAAAATTGGAACATCTTGTCGGGAAACATAAATATGAAAAGAAGACATTCACCTACACACATTCAGAGATAAAAAACAAAAAAAATTGAAGAGAAAAAACCATGCCCAATCTGTATCACTGAGAAAAGAGGTGAACGTTTCCATCCAAAGGAGAAATGCTGGTTCAAAGGAAAAGATCATAAACCAGTAGTGAGAAGCGTTAATAACTCTGAATTAGAAGTGGAATTAAATAATGAGAATCCAAAAAACTAATAGTACCACCATTAATACAAATAAAATTGCTGTTAAATGACACTGTACAAGTATCTGGAATTTACGATTCGGGTTCAAATGTGTCATTAATAAATGCAAAATTGTTAAACATACAAGCTGAAGAAGAAACAACTAATAAACAGACAGCTAACTTGAAAACTATTAATGGTGAGAAAAAAACTAAAGGTATGGTCACACTTAAAATAAAAATATTTAATATTGAGGAAAGTATGGATGTTTTCGTGATAGATAATGACAATTTTCATTATGATTTCCTAATTGGCTTGGATTGCATAAAAAAATTTAAATTAATGCAGAATGAAGAACTAGAGATCATACAATGTCATAATTCAGAGGAAAAGGAGAAGTTCCTAAATGGTAACAAGAAGAAGAAAGATGTTTCATCAAGTAATATAGACCCATGTGAAGTAAACTTCAACGAACATATGAACTTAAATGAATTTGAAATTTCAATAAACCATCTCAATATACATCAAAGAATGGAAATAGATAAATTAATAAAAAAATACAACCCGGTTTTTGCTAAGGATAAATACGACATAGGCACTGTACAAGATTATGAAGCTCATATAGACTTGATGGTGGATAAATATTGTTACAAACGTCCGTACAGGTGTTCTGTTGATGAAATAAAAATAATTGTCTGTGATATCAAAACAAATGCCGCTCTGACTATTTATCGATGCCATATCAAAAAAGGTTGTCTCGAATTCGCTCCGAAACGGCTTTAAATAAATAAATCTATCTAATACCTTTAAACGAGCAATTCTTGTATGTATCTATAGAATCTGAATCTCGAAAACGGCTCTAACGATTCCCATGTAATTTAGTATGTAGGGGGTTTCGGGGGCAATAAATCGATCTAGCTAGGTTTCATTTTTAGAAAACGTTATTTTATCCGTATTTTCAGGCACTTAAAACTGTCACAATATCAATAGAATAAGATGTTAAAAGAGTTTTACGAGTAGTAGAGCTCTTAGTGCAGAGTTCGTCCGGGGAAGTACTACCACCTTACCCATTTCTGCCGTGAACCAGTAGTGCACTTGTATTATTGTGTTTCAGTTAGAAATGTAAGGGGGCCGGTGAAATTACCGGCACTTGACACTTAACAACTTCACGTCTCAGGGTCGACAACGCATTGGCGATGCCTCTAGTGTTGCAAATGTCCATAGGCGGCGGTGACCACTTACCACCAGGTGGACCGTCTGCTTGTTAGTCGGCCCAGGTGGTATAAAAAAAAAGTTCCTTCTTTGGTGAGAAAAACTATTATGGCCCTTCATTAATGCATCCAATTCGAATCTAGGTATAAATAACTGTTAAAAAAAGATTACTTTACTACTAGTAGTAAGTAGTAGTTACATTAGTAAAGAAACTCCGAGCAAAACTCGGTCATCCAGGTACTACTTTCTTAATAAAAAATAGGATACATATTCCTTTAAAAGTTCTTAGAGCTCTTGATAAATTCTACTGCACTATCAATGTACCAATGCATCTACTAATGCACAAATAGCTTCTGTTAAAGGAAGAAGTAACAAATCTCACGACTAATGTAATTTGTAAACGCAAATAGTTTTCTCAAATGACCAGTCGTTATCATAGCTTGTATTAGGGTTGCAAACTTTTCGTTTTTTTTTGTTATTCTATTTATTTTTAAAAGTTACATGAAATTATAGCTATTACATCTGCCCAACTGCATTCCAGTTTGTCGGCAGTACTTATTCAAAGACATAATTTTTTTTGAATCAGCTCAACATCTCATTTTATAGGTAACTAGTTGTCTCCCGCGGTTTTACCCGCATTCCCGTGGGATGTCACATGTATTATACATAAAAACCTTCCTCTTCAATCACTCTATCTATTAAAAAAAATCGCATCAAAATCCGTTGCGTAGTTTTAAAGATTTAAGCATACATATACCTATATCTCTATAGGGACAGAGAAAGCGACTTTGTTTTAAACTATGTAGTGATACGAATGGATAGAAATCATAGGATACATATTGCCAACCATAAATAATTTCAGAAGTACTAGTGCTCTTATTGCAGTGTTCTTCCGGGGAAGTGCTACCATCTTACTCATTTACGCCGTGAAGCCGTAGTGCAATTGTATTACTGTGTTAGGAAAGTACCGGGCCGGGGAAATAACAGGCACAAGAGACTTAACAACTTCACGTCTCAGGGTGGACAACGCATTGGTGATACATTTAGTGTTGCAAATGTCCATAGTCGGCGGTGACCATTTACCATCAGGTGTACCGTGTGCTTGTTTGTCAGCCTTCTCGATATGCTGATAATAATATATGGTTTAATGAATAATATATGCTAGTATAATAAACCGTAATAACATCAATGTTCTTTATTTAATTCAGCAATGACTTTTGACTAGTTTGACGTACTCATAATTTGAGGTCAATCATAAATGAAGCAATAAAAACAAATTAAAACATAGAAAGGGTTTTAGGAGAGGTTTCTTTTCAGTTATCCTGCCTCAGTTCAAACTCTGTTTAATTTGGGAGCAGATAACTGAGTATGTTGTTGTATTAAGGGGACTCAGGACCTGGAAATCTATTGGGGGGGGTACGTTTAGCAGTGGACATCCCTGGGATGATGCAAGCTCTGTTTACTTTGGAGTAGGGTGTGAGGAATCTTTTAGGGTTTTATTTTTGTGTTCTTTGTAGAATATGTTTATTTTGAATTTTCAATTAAATAAATATACAAAACTGTAGTCGACAACCCTACATATAATAATCTCAACGCTGCACAATTTATCTAAAGCGTTAAAATTGAAGCAAATATAGTTTCCCCTATTAGAAATCTAGGATACTTACATCCGGCGAGTAAAGTGTGCTATGTACATGAATACTCCATTACTTAGCTTGTCAATGATACAATGTTGGCTTTTGTTTCCATAAACCTAGAAGTATGCATACTTGACCATACTTTCTACCATTCTACCGGTGAAACAGGAAGCTCGAAATAACAATAAAGTGGCAAAATCTCGCCACATACCACAAAGCTGATTGCAACAGCCTTTGTGGTGGTTGTGGAAAATTATAGTGGCTAACTATTTGTTGTAGCAAAAGTAACTCTGATACTGGTTTGGAAGGTTGTTTTTTCTGAAGTTAGATTTATTCATAAAATGCCGAAAGAGATTATTAGTGACACATTAGTAATCATAATCATCAGCCTATCTCCGTCCACTGCTAGACATAGGCCTCACCTATGGCATGCCACTGAGCGCGATCTTCGGCTCTTTGTTTCCAACCGCTGCCAGCCAGCTTGCGTATATCATTAGGTATAAGACAAACTAATGCTGGCTTACAAATAAGCTACACACTTGACTTAATCGAAGGTTCGACTGTATTAATAGAGCAGCATTGTTTGAACGATTGACAAGTAATAATTGAGTAAACTGACGTAGCTAGCACTAAAAAACGCAGAGAATAAAGTTACTGTCACAGATTTTTTATTGACATCTAAAGAAACTTGATACTCGTTAGCACAATATTCGTGAATTGAAGTTTGATTTTGGAAAGCCTTAGCGAATACTAAATAGAGCTGTGGTAATTTATTAAAATATAGATACATTCCTATTACTTAGAAAACGACTAAAATCTTTTAAAATTGTTGCAAAAGTTGAACTCTTAATAGGCCTACATAAAGTGGTTTATCAAGTACACAAATTTGATGTCTTGTAACTTGAAACATAAATTGTATTGCGCTATAAAAGGAGCTTAGTTATCTAAGTTAGATCTAAGTGTAGGCGCAAGGTGAACCGGGCAAGTAATACAAGTTAGTCAAATTGTACCTATCTTGAATTTAACTTAAACGTTTATACACTTTTGTGGGAATTTGAGTTGTGCAATAAGATGCACTTAATTTAAGTTGATCTTAAGTTGTATGGTTCTTTCAATTTTTATTTTATTTTCTGCATGTTTCATGCAATGTTTTAAATTTATACATTAGGTATGCATTGTCCCTTTTCTTTATATATCAAAATTTTTGATACTAGAGTTACCTACCCGTAAAAAATAATCTGTGTATCTGTGCACATATTATAAAACAAAGTCGCTTTCTTTGTCCCTATATCCCGATGTATGCTTAAATCGTTATGTATGCTCAAATCTTTAAAACTACGCAACGGATTTTGATGCGGTTTTTTTAATAGATAGAGTGATTGAAGAGGATGGTTTTTATATAAGATACATGTGACATCCCACGGGAACGCGGGTAAAATTTAATAATAAAATAAATATCCTGGGACATTCTTTACACAGGGCCATCTGATCCCAAAGTAAGCAGAACTTGTACTATGGAAACCAGATAAGTGATCTACTACTTTTTTTTCTAAATACATACTTATATAGATATTTATACCCAGACACAGAACAAACAGACATGTTCGTGCACTCAAATGTTTGTCCTGGGTGGGAATCATCAAGCCAACTGGCCTGTAATTTATTTAACAAATTAGTCTTTAAAAGGAATACGTAGAGAAAAACTACTTTTCATTTTGATAATGAGATCGAAAATAATTCTTCCTCTTTCCACTGAGTTGAGATTTAGCAAGTTGATTTAGTTCTAATGATAATACATTTTGATGGTAAGCATGACCAGATTCTGCACCCAGGATTGGCTCCAGACGAGGGAACTCCTCAACGGTCAACAGCATAGATAAGAAATTTTGTAATATATTACGTTAACACATTTAATCTTGGTTGCACTATTAACCTGCACCCAGGGTTGGCTTCTGAACTCATTAATGGCTTTCAGCACAGACACGAAAAAACTAATTTTATTAAATGTTTTTTTACTACATATTCATTATTTTGTTGACATCAATTTCAATGCAAATAATGTCTACAGCAATCTACATATTTTTGACAGAGATCGTATGAAGTTGCGGCCGATATTGTGTCCATACTCCAGTCATAGTTGATCTGTTAATTATACATTTTTCGAACATATTTTCTACAACTTACTTGTTTTTGTGGAAAAAATCTTGATTATTAAATGGTTTGTATTTTCTTTATTTATTATTATTTACCTGGAAAAATAAAAAAAAATATTTATTAATTTTTGCAACATCTTCGCATGCTAGATATGTCGAGTCCTTGTCTGTTTTGACAGCTAAGAATTTAAGATTGAAAAATGAACTCTATGATGTTGTGATAAAGTTCAGCAGTATCACCATATTTTATAATTTATCACTGGATCAATAGTAGAACCCTATGTCTAAGGCAATACAGACGTTTTTTCTACCCTATTCTTTGCAGTCAAAACGGGCCTTTTAGATCTCGACAACTTTAATCACTTCAACGGTGAAGTCTTCGATGAAACATCTTTGAATTTTTTCCAGTGCGTCCAGTTCGTCAGTGCGCATTGTACGTAAAGGTAGCTACGTAAGTTAAAGTTATAGAAAGTAAATTATGAATGAATTTATAAATACAATAAAATACGAAGTCTTTCAATTGAAACTTTATAAGTCATACACCTCTCTCTTATTATTAGTCATAATTAACATCAAAACACGTCATTACGCGTTTAATATTAACGCAATTTTATGACAAGTTATAATGTGTTTACGATATTACATTTCATAATGATTTTAATTTAGAATGCTAGCCTAATAAATTTCAGCATTCTACTGTTTTAACATAATTTTTTTTCCACAGAACTAGCATATAACATCACTTTTATGAAATACCTATTCTATTTAGTTTTTGACATATTTCGACGAGAGGCTAATCTCACTATAAAAGTGATGATTTCTCAGAATAAGGACATAAGTACAGCTGTTGGAACACATCGACAGGTGCTTCGTGACTTATTTTCAACAAGAGGGTGATAGCCCGCCGGGCGGGTACTACAAGTACCCTTCCACCGTTATGGTTTGCTTTGTTCAACGATAGTTCAAGCCCAACGTAGTTAAGCTTTGTGGTGTGATCAATGACTTTTAACAAATAGAGACGTCATACTCATAGTAAAGAAATAAAAGCATACAGAGAGATAGTTTAGTAACTAACTACATATAGAGGCGTAGCTAGGTAACCGTGGGCCCTGGGGCAAAAAATGAAGTAGGGCCCCAAATAAACTATTTAAAATATTTTGTCCCCCAGCCGAAGCTTGGGGGCCCTGGGGTTCTGCCCCGTCTAGCCTTCCGGTAGCTACTCCACTGTTTGTAAGTCAGAGTCCGAGGAGCCCCCTGAGCTTGGGGGCCCCGGGACACTGTCCCGTCAAGCCCTCCGGTAGCTACGCCACTGCCTACATAGAACCTAAGCAACTTCATTTCTATCACTGCGTAGCAAAGAAAATGACAGATATAAGCCCCCTTATTCAGTTAATACAAACTTTGTCGAGCCGCTTCACGGAGGCCTCGGAGAGCTTATCTCTCACGTGATTAGTAGTATTAGCGTAGTTAGCGAAAGAGATAGAGCATGAAGACCGTGACGAAACATCCTCGAGTTGGTGTCATTTTCCTTACAGAATCGAGCCCCAGGACGGACTGAGTTCACTCAAGCTGATCAGCTTGTGTTTGTATTGCCGCGAAGACGTCGGTAAAACGTATCTTCCTCAGTATTATAAGTATACATAACATAGGTGTAATTTTCTAACGGATTTCTTAAAGATGCTAGGGGGCCAAGAATATGTGTACGTATTGCGAAATGCATGTGGCACATACATTTCCGGGCTGTTAATAATTTTATGCGTTCGAAGCAATATTAACTGTATTACAATCTCGATGTTACTTAACTCTACAAATTCCACTTTCACAAGAGTTTACATCAATTGCGTAAGTCCTGTTGCTTATTGGGATCGGATCCTTCTATCATCAGCCAAATCAGCAACTACATCAGGCGGTAATTTCCTACGGCATTTCCCGTAATTTGTAATTTTACCTGACTGTCTACAGACACTTATGATTTCGCAAGCTGTTGCGTTTATGAAACTAAAACGTGTATCATTAACTAGTTTCCATCTGAGGTAAGGTTGTCCATATATGGGTGTCGAACATTCGCATCTCCAGTGCGTAAGTGTGTGGCGACATTCTTTTGTTTAGAATTGAAGGGTCCCACGCCGTGAAGACTAATCGCTTTTTTCTTTTATGTCAAGAAGGCAGACAAGCAGACGGGCTACCTGATGGTGAGTTGTCACCGCCGCCTATGGACTTGCAACACCAGGGGCATCGCCATTGCGTTGTCGACACTGAGACGTGAAGTCTCATGTGGCTGTAATTTCACAAGCTCCGTTCTTTCTAACCGAAACACGGTAATGCACGTGTACTACTGTTTCTTGGCAGAAATTCGTGAGGCAGTAGTACTTCTCCGGACGAACACTGCACTAAAGAGCTCTACTACTTTACCTGCCTGTAAGTCCTATGGCCTAAACTAAATAAATGGTTATTGAATATATTTTTCGTAAAACTAATTATTTTCTCCATACGGAACCATGCCAGATGTAACAGATGTTATCATGTAGGAGTCACTGGGAGTATTGTGAGTGACCTTCTGTCTCTTGTGTAGGCTTTAGAGTAATGTATCATTGTGTAAAACCTTTTTTGTAGTGGGTTGAAGAATAATAGTAAACTTGGCGTCTTGGCTACTTAGCTTGAATAATAACTCAGCTGACTAGCAGTGTATATACAGATACTAGCTGCCGCTGCGGTTTTACCCGCCTTCCCGAGGGATGTAACATTTTCCCAGCGCAAAAAGTATCCTATGTTACTTCTAATACCTCCAAGAATATGTGTACAAACTTTCATGATTATCGGTTAAGCAGTTTTCGCGTGAAAGCGTAACAAACAAACTTACATTGAAAATTATAATATTAGTACGGATATACATATAACTATATTTATTTGGACAAGTGTTATTCCACTGTTCGAAAATCGACCATAATCATAATATATAGGATAAATTTGCAAAGAAGAACTAAATGTTGTTACGTTTTTTTATTGATAACACTAAAACTCGTAAGCAAATAAAAATTATAAAAAAATCATGACAAAATGTGAATGAAAATGGTACTTAACTATTTTGTCTTTGCCAAACTAATAAATAGATTACCTAGTATATAACATTATTGTTAACATACAACATATTGTATGTCTTCCCTAAATTGTATAAAATGATGTCACTATTTAGTTTGTCTGTGTGCTTACTTATACTACACAATTGATTTCGATGCGGTTCTACAACTTTTTGGAAAATACATTTATATGATCCCACTGTCTTATCAATTTGAAGCTTTGCAAGAACGTGAGAGACGGATCACTATGCAATGGACCTGATCTGGTGATGGAGTCTGAAGGTGGAATTCTACAGTAGCTATCAGTTAACCTCACCTATACATTGCATTTGGTATCTATCTATCTAATATCTTTAAACGAGCAATTCTTGTATATTATTTTTATTATAATATAATAAATATATATAAAACTGCTACAATGTCATTAGAAGGTAAGGTTTTCAAGTTACATCTTTTGTGAGAAATACTGTTATTGGGTGCCCTCTATTATCGCATCTAATTCGTATCTAGTATATATGACAGTGCTTTAAAAAAGAGAATACGGTAGAAGTCACGTTTAAAGAAATCCCGAGCAATGCTCGGCCATCCAGGTACTAAATATAATAGCAGCTTGTTAAATCCCTATTAGACCAACTTTTTTTTCATTATTTAAACAAAGAGTTCTAATACTTGACATATTGTTTATGGGTATAGAGTGGGTGTATACTTTATGGTAAGGTATTAAAATTCCTCTCAATTAGGTTATGTTTCCGTTATAATGGTATCCATTAATTATGTGTAGGTTATTACAAAGCAGGAAAGATATAATAATAAGGTATGTACAGTAATTATTATACTAATTTCCTAAATAACCTAGACAAATAATTATTTAACTACAACAATAATACGTTTTTTTAATACATATTTTATTACAATTATTTTTAGTAGTTTTTACTAGCTCGAGGATGTTTCGTCGCGGCCTCTATGCTCTGTCTCTGTCGCTAACTACGCTAATACTACTTACTAATCAAGTGAGAGATAAGCTCTCCGAGGCCGCCGTGAGGCTGCTCGCCGACGAAGTTTGTATTAGCTGAATAAGGGTTGTTTACATATAATTTTGATAAGAAAAGCATGTTCAAAGATCCTAAAACCTATATGAATAAGTATTCAACCACATTTATTGATCCAAATCAACTAAAACATATGCATGATTCACAAAAACATAAAAATCTTATAAAAAAACATTCCCTATTATTATCCCCTATTCCATATTATTATTTTACACATTTTTAACTTTTAGAAACTTCTAATGTCTTCTGTATTTATTTATATCGAATCAATAGCTTAAAAAATAAGTTTCAAGCTTCTAGCTTTAAAATGACCATAGTTCCATACAACTTTTCATTCTGCTTTTAACCCCTTACCATTTTTTGCATTAAAAAGTAGCCTATGTCCTTTCTCAGGCTCTAGACTATATGAATACCTAATTTCATTTAAATCGGTTCAGTAGTTTTGGCGTGAAAGCGAGACAGGCAGACAGAGTTACTTTCGCATTTATAATATTAGTTACGATGATTTTACCTATAAGCTCGATTGATAAGGTAGGCCCGAGAGCCGCCAATGATCTGTACGCAAGTGTCACGTTGGATTCCAATTTATCTTTGGTGGAATAATGTCTCATTATTGAGAAGAAGACGGACCTTTTCGAAGTAGTAACGTTAGTAAATTTTATAAACAAAAAAATACTAGAGCACTCATTGCATAGTATATCCGGGGAAGTACTGCCAAATCCATTTCCGCCGTGAAGCAGTAGTGCTTAGTTTCGGGTTGGTGTAATGATGGGCACAAAAGACTTAACAATTTTACAATTCAGGGTTGACAACGAATTGGCTATGAAAACAATGATACCTCTGATTACCTTAAAAATTGTTTTGTTTATGAGGGAGGCTCTCGAGTAACTAATATTTACCAATTGCTTTGAAGGACCATCAGCCTTTGGATTGTTTGTGAACTCCTCAAGGACGAGCCGGCGTAGTGAAGAGCGAACTTCGCAGAGGCCTCCTCACCGTCGAGGTTCGTCTTAGAGAATGCAGGGACTGATTGTTTCCATAGAGAATGGTTTAATTAAGGTTTTGTTTCATCAAACAATGGAGAGTCCTTCACGCTTCAAATCTTCCGTTTCGCCTCTCTAATGTAGTTCAAATTAGGATGTCTTCTGACATCTGAATCGGATAAAGGTGGAAAGACAACATCGTGAGCAAACCATAGCATTGTACTCTTTGAGTACCAACTTGGCGGGCTATCATCCTCAAGGAGATTGTTAACAAGCACCAGTGTTTTCCAGCTATGATAACTGTTGTCTTTTAGAAATTGTACGTCTACCACGTTTTACGTTATAGTCGTTAACTATGGTGAAATTGTGGTTACACGCAAGCTAATAAAAAACCTTTTCTTTTAATGCTAGTCAGCCTAAGCGAAGACTAAACCCTAAGAAGCTACAATAACAAATAATACTACATATATTAATACTAGCTGCCCCCCCATGGGGCACTCGCGGTTCCGTTAGGGATAGAAAGTTGGCCCAAAGTTAATAATAAATAGGTGAAGTTAAATTATGTTTGTTGTGAATATACCAATATATTTAATATTATGAATTAACGAGGTGTGAGACATCGATATAAAAGGGAAGATCCAGACTAGGTGATCAGGCCTAGGGACTGGACTTTGACTAAACTATTCATATTGAAAACTTATATGCATGGTCAAATCCTAAGAGAATTTCGACAGTGCGTTGTAGGATTATCGCGTGGTAAGTATATAGGATCAATAATGTGTAATAATGCTTAAGACATAACGTTTATGTACTTCTTGTATGCCGTGACTAACCGTACCACTATTAATGCCAACTTTACATAACTAGCGTGACTCGAAAAAAAACCACGTTAAAATCACAATTTGCCGATATAATACCGGTTCCATATGTAACACTTAAACCAATTACAGCAATCGTTTAAGTGTTGCCAGCTACTACGTTACCTGTATTGCCACATGTGGGAAATTACTAATCAGCACATATTAATTTTAATTTTTGCATTTTGGAGCAATATCCCTCGGACTAATAGACCGACGGGATTTGCCGATCATATCGCATTATTGGAACTTATTTTTTTTTGCTGCTAACTTAACATTTATTTTTTATAAGTATTGTGTATTTTTTTTAGGTCGGCAACACATTGGCAATTATGGTATTGCAAGTCTCCATGGGCGCCGAGGGCCATTTAATTTATTTAAAGAGGAAAGCCTCCATGCTGACACATGGTTACATTAAAATTTTCTACTTGGATAAAAAATGAGTTTTATCTTTGGATACATTAATCCCCTAGGTTACATCAGCAAAACAGCGGGGTGAAAGCTGGAAAGAATAAGTATTTCGTAGCTATATTTCCAGTTCCAGCTCACAATGTAACAAAGCGTCACCCAAAAGCGTAAAAAATCGACTGACCATATTGGAGCCGTAACAAAAACCTAAAAAACAATACATTACGCTACTTCTGTGGTTTGCGTAATCCAACAAATTAGTGTAACGGCAAAACAAAAGGTAACGCAAACGCGTCAGTTAACGTAAGAGATGAAAGTACGACCGCGTTTCCCCAACTGGTTTTCGGCGAAAGTTTTATAATAAGATGAGCGAAGAAAATATTTTTTTGGTCGCAAAGTTATTTGATTTGTAACCAAGTACCTACTGTGGTGATACGCAAGCGGATTTATAATTAGGTACAGTACCATCTATACATCGACGGATTTGTTACAGTATTTCGTACTACGTTACTATGGAATGTAAATAACAAGATTGGCAAAGATCACTTCCTTCTTTTAACGATCGCTCACTTCCCTACAAAATGGCGAGGCGTGCGATGGTTGCCACATGCGTCATACTTGTGACCAGGTGCTACTTGTAGGGGCTGGGCTGGTTTAGTTTGCGGTTTAGTCAATCAATCATATTTTATTTTAATTTATTTACTTTCGCTGCAATATGTAAATATTTTCAGTGTTTATTGTCGATTTTTCTAAGGAAAAATAACCTTCCGAATGGTATTTAGGGTATGCCCCCTAATTCAGCTAATACAAACTTCATCGGCGAGCTGCTTCACGGAGGCTTCGGAGAGCTTATCTCTCACGTGATTAGTAGTATTAGCGTAGTTAGCGAAAGAGACAGCACGGAAGCCACGACGACACATCCTCGAGTTAGTGTCATTTTCCTTAACGAAACCTTAACTTTAACCTTAATCAAAAGGTTGTGAAGGCCGATTTGATTAATTGTAATTTAATTTCATTCACTAATATAATCTTAAGAAATACATACGTAATGAAGACATTACCTACGGCAACACATGTTACTATAAGAAAATATTATAGGAATTCAATATAACATACAATATTTTTTCCAATCATCATAAACAAGCAAATGGCTTACAATTTCAATCACGCAAGCGCAAATATCTATTTTATTACGATTTCGAAAATACTTAACATTCCAAAGACTGCTATAATATTGCTAATATTTATAGTTCATGTTCTAGAAATGCAGCGAAGTTAAAAGATCTATGGATGATCTTCAGATGAGATACATTTTTCACACAAAGGAACACATTCAATAAAAACCTGTACTGTTTCTTTTGGAAGTCACAAATTGTAAGAGAAGAGTAACTCCTTCTAATTATTGTAAAGATCATAATTATAACGAAGAGAGTATAGAAGATGAAACGACATCATCAATCTTTTCTAGTTTTGACAGTAGCTTCTTAAAAAATAATATCACATGCAATAACACAGTAACATAAAGCAAGAAAAACTCATAAAGATGTAGAAATAAATTAATCACCCAATCCGGATCCAAAACAAAAGCCCAACACCTCAAAACGCCCGAGTATCAAGTGAAATTGCTCACATTGCTCTAGATAATGTTCTGCTGAAACTGCCGCGGAAAACTGCGGTCGATGTACCGATGGAATTCGCCCAGTTTCCATTCACACACGACATGGCTTGGACCAGGAAATGAAAACACCAAATAATTAACTGGAAATTTCACTAAATAGCCATTTAAGTTTTCTGGTTTATTAATCTGCCATGTTCATGGAGGTTTGGTATAAATTTGATGTTCTGGAGTCCTTTACTAAATATATGTCTATTTGACGCTTAAGAATTTCGTCGAAAAATAACCCTATGACTGTTGAATGAAGGTCCATCACTTGATCCAGTGGTTTATTATAAGATTATTCAAATAACCCTTGTCATAAAGCCGTAGGGCTTCTTTTTCTATGACATGCTAAAACTATAAAAAGGAATTCCTAAAATTATTAAAAAAACATTAAGCGTGACAAGGAATTCCGGCAAAGTAAAAATAACCGACATTGCCGAAACCTGAAATGCAGCAATTACTTAAAATTGCGTTCAATTTTGATTTTTTAGGTTTACTACGCTTATTATTATCGAGTTGTAGGTAATATCAATTAAAAGTATTAATATCCTTTCTAAGCTTTATGGAGATACCTTCGTTCAGTTATGTGTGTTCAAATGGTAAATCACAAATAATAATCCCTAGGTAATGGCCAGTGGCAACTAGTTCTCGAATGCAACAATTAGAACACACAAGTACATTGAAGTTTGGCGAGAGATTTTCATCATAAAGAAGGATTTGTTAGCTGTGTCGATCCATCAAAGTTAAGGCCTTTTTTAGATGTAATCAAATTAACCTAAGTAACGATGTAGCTAAAGATGGTTAGCATGCATTTCCTAGAATGGAATGCAATCAATTTTGCTAATGAGACACACTTATAGGCGCATACTGCATAGTAATAGACTTGCAATTTACATGTGAAGGCAAATAAAATAAGGAAATGATGGTAGGAATTAAGAAATAGAGATAAATAAGGGAGAATGGTGTAGAAATTGAAAAGTGGGTCATGATTAATAGAGTCGACAATAAAGATAACATAGATGATAAAATTAATGTAAATAAGAGAGATAATTTAAATAGAAGAAATGTACTCGTATAACTAGTAAAAGGTGACGTATTGGCTAATTAAATTCGACATATAGCACATACGCACACACTTACCTGCGGTCTATGTTAATAATATCAATTGAAATCGTGTGGAAATGAAAACAGTTGGCCCACTGGGCTACTTAGGCGAGATTGCGAATCGCACGCAGGCCTGCACTTGCTACAGGCTCGAGAGTTCTTCATTAACATTTTTATTTTGTTGTACATGAGCTAAACATGTAATTTAATAGCTGAATTATTTGTGAATTAACATGCGGGCTAGATTTTGTGTTTTTAACTGCCCGAGATGTTATTATGCAAATGAATCAAGTAATGACATGGTATTTGAAAGGAGAGCTTCAAATGAATTAAATGCTGATAAAATAAACAGAGTAAATTAAATAGCACATAAATTTCTACCTACACCCACAGCCTTTATCTATTTAGTTTGGTTAAACATACTTCTATACAAATACATAATTGGAAACGATCTGATGTAACACTAACTGGAAGATTTGATGATGAAATTTCACTTTCACCTGTCCGAGAAGACATTTAAATTGGTTTGTATAGCCGTTATAATAATATGCGTTGAAAAGATGATAAATTATTGTAGATTTGTTTATATGAGATCATATAACAATAATTGTAAAATAACTCATTCATAATAGATAAATTGCCTAAGACCCAAATACCTAAATGTTTTTAGTGTTTCACAAACAGTGACTATTATATATATATTATTACTTACTAGCTGCCCCCTGTGGTATCACCCGTGTTCCCAAGGAATGTAACATATTCCCGGCACAAAAAGTATCCTATTTGTTATTCCAGGGCATATTCTTTATATGTGCCAATCCATTTAGTAGCTTTTGCGTGAAAGAGTAAAAAACACCCATACATACAAACATTCGTCTTACTTAGCTACCATCTCACAGTTTCACCCACAGTTCCGAGAGATCTAATCTATCCCTGGGCTATAATATAGCCTATGCAATTCGGAAATGGTGTAGCTTTCTATCAATGAAAGAATTCTTAAAATGGATAAAGATATTCCGGTTTATATATATATTCGCACTCTCTCTGTAATATTAGCCAGAATTTGTGTATTTTTGTCTACTTACCACTCGAAACAATAAAAACCTCACAACTACAGGAACCACAAGCTTAAAACAATAACAAGATAATTTTTATTTAAACTTGATCAAAAGAGAACTCATCCAAAATACATAGAGTATTCAAATTTTCCAATGAGCATTGCTAATTGCTATATCCGTGACAAATGTCGCTTAAAAGTAGTCCAAGTGAAGGGATTATTCTTAGGCATTCGATAATGTATGCTTCGACACAACACCTGAGAATTAATGTCCTATTATTATTTACAGCACTCTATCGTAGTCTATGTTTAAAATTTAATCGATATTCTTCGATTTTAAATTCATTGTTAATAATTCAACGTTTTATACAAGCATTTATTTATGCTTTGGAGTTCCTCAGGGCGGGAATATCAGCCCTCTATTATTTAATGTTGATAGGAGTGTGTTAATAAAAGCCTAAAATATTAATTATGACCAATCCTAGTACCTACTGAAACTAGTTGGTAACAAAAGAATGTTCAGAAGTAATATTAGTTATGTTCTAGTCCTTGGATAGATTAAATTAAAGCGGGTGAAAAAACCACGGCATGGAAAGCTAGTGGTCCTATAAAATGGCTTAGATTCTGTGTCTTCCAGTTAATCTATGTTAAGACTTTAAGTAAAGTTAAGTTAAGACAATCAATGAATGAGTCATCACAAACAAATATCAAGTTTAATGTAACACATGAACTTCAAACTTAAGTATTACGAAACATTAAACAATATTATTCAGGGGCATACCATATTTGAACATTAACCTACTCTTCGAAATTTTAGAAATACTTTAACAAAATCAAGTTTCAGTTCCGGGTTTCACTAGTTTTGCATATTTGCCGTCTTTAATCATGTCAGCTATATTTGGTTCATTGGCAACTTTCTGATGATGAGCGAAAGTGAGTTTCTGAGGTCAATGACACGGTGACATATGACCGTCACCTGTAAAGCCTGTATTCTTTCTTTAAAGCAAACTTCGCCGGGTGGCGGCGCAACGAGGCCTCGGAGAGCGGACCTCTCACGTGACTGCGTAGCTAATGAGAGAGACAGAGCATAAAGGCGACGAAAGATCGTTGAACTATGGCATTTACTTTACAGAATCACACTCCAGTTTAACATTGTCGTGAAACAATCAAGAAGGATGGCAGATTTGTTTTTATTAAATGGCATGGGAACGTGGAGTAAAAATTTGTATGTGCGAAGTCTATACTAATATTATAAAGAGAGGGTGCGAATTTTGTAAGTTATCTTGTTGTTTGTATGAGGAGGGTAATTTACCGAACCACGGCACCTATTTGAAAAATTGTTCTGTCATTTGAGAGGTACATTATTCCGAATGGACTAAGGCTATGTTATAATTTCGGGCAACATTAGATCCATCGGGAACGCGGGTGAAACCGCATCATTGAGCTAGTAAATTAAACGAATGTTCTGATTTTTAGTAAGTTAGATAGTTAGTACTAGCTGTCCCCTGTGGTTTCACCCGGTTTCCCGAGGCATATAAGCATACATTTAAACCTTGCTCTTGAATCACTCTATCTATTTATGAAAACAGCATCAGAGTCCGTTACGTAGTTTTAACATCAAAGCAGGCGGAAAGTGACTTTATTTTGTACTATGTAGAGAACATACTTTTCAATATTTAAGCAAATATTTATGAGTGTTCTGAGTGTGTCTCATACTGAGGGTACCTCTTCACAAGTCACTTTCTATTTTACATGTTAATAAGTGTCTATCGTTTACTATTGTAATGTAAATGTAAATACAAGCTCCATTCATCAAAGCACAAGATGTAAAGCCCACCATCAACTCTACGACTATAAATCGACAATCGACAATATTTTTTTATTTTATTTTTTTTATGCCACTTGGGCCGACAAACAAGCAGACGGTCCACCTGATGGTAAGTGGTCCGCCGCCTATGGACATTTGCAACACTAGGAGCATAGCCAATGCGTTGTCGACCCTGAGACGTGAAGTTGTTAAGTCTCAGGTGCCTGTAATTTCACCGGCTCCCTTACCTTTCTAACCGAAACACAGTAATACAATTGCACTACTGCTTCACGGCGGAAATGGGTAAGGTGGTAGTACTTCCCCGGAAGAACTCTGCACTAAGAGCTCGACTACTCTAATACTAATGTCAAAACGCATGCTTTGATGCGTTTTGACATTTGTCATTTCATGAAGTATCGTAAAAATAACAACTGCGTTTGAAGGGATAATTGCTGTACTTTATTGTGTAGTTGTCGAAATCTAATAGGCTAGTTTTAATAGCTAAGAATGTTATAGAAAAAACATCTCTATAGCTTTTGTGTAAAGGTTTAAATGTGGTGAAGTTTGAAACCAAACGGGTCGAACTCTTTTTGGCGGAAGCTGGTCCTACTAATATTATAAATGCGAAAGTTTGTATGTACGGATGTTTGTTACTCTTTCACCCGAAAACTACCAAATCGGGCTTGGATGAAACTTGGCACATATATAGAAAATGCCCTGGAACAACACACGGGTACTTTTTGCGGAGTGCAAATGTTACATCCCTCAGGAAAGCGGGACAAACCGCGGGGGATATCTAGTATGCACTATATCAGTTTTTTGAATATGTACAAGCATTGTTGGTTTGGTATTTGGAGTCGTGTGTAAAGAATGTACCTACCAGGATGTTTATCTTAGTTATCCATAAAGATGAAAAGGATGGTTATAAATCCCTTCAAAAAACGACTCAAGATTACGATTAAAAAAGAGAGAAGGAAAGAGACGGCGCGACTTCTATTAGTGAGAGCCATAACTGTGAATTACATATTTATGACTAGTCAGATGGAATTAGATTCACAATGCACTAAGATTTTATTAAACCTCTAGCGGTCCCACACGGTTTTACTTGCGTTCCCGCTGATGGTAAAAAGTATGATATTGTCCGGACATAAAATATATATATTTTTTTAATATCCATTTAGCATCTTTTCTACAGAATTATTTTGTACCAGAAAGATGGAATTGGGAACAGGTTTATTCCCAGTGTGTACCGTTGACCACATTACAACTTTCCACAAATTTTGTGAATACCACATAACCGTGTGTATTCCCACTAATAATCACTACATAGTATAAAACAAAGTCGTTTTCTCTGTCTCTATATCCCTGTGTATGCTTAAATCTTTAAAACTACGCAACGGATTTTGATGCGGTTTTTTTTAATAGATAGAGTGATTGAAGAGGAAGGTTATTATGTATAACACGGAAACGCGGGTAAAGCCGCGGGGGACAGCTAGTATAATAATAACCACTAATAATAAACGCGAAAGTTTCTCATGTTGATTAGAGGTTTGCTACTCTTTCACGCAAAAACTACTCAACGGATTAGTATAAAACTTTGCACATAGATAGAGCATAGCTTGAAATAGCATATAACATACTTTTTACCCCGGGAATACGTTAGTTCCCACGGGAACGCGGGTGAAACTGTGGTGCGGAAACTAGCGTTACTATAATACATCGGTCGATCGTATAATGAATAGGCACCTTTATTCGCCCTTGAACTGAGAGGCAGTGAAAGTGTGCTCTGTCCGTCTGTCCGCCGCTGGACCGGACATTCGGTAATACAGGCAGTTAATTGTGATCATTAATTATGCCGTACGATATTTAGATGAGTTGTGCAATTTTATTATGTCTAGCGCTCGCCTTTTTTCGGGCAGATTCGGCTTTAAAATTTAGATTTTTATTTGTAATCAAATGGTTCAAAGGTATTTTGTTTTTAATAATTTACTTTTTTGTTTTAAACCTATTTATTAACTATCTGGATTCATAAAATAATTATACAGAATATATGAATAAATTAAGCAACTAACAAAATAAAAAAATGAAAATAATACTAACTTATTTAGGTATACAATTTTTTTTGAAATTAAATATTTTATTGGTCGTAAATAAAAAAAGCTTCTTTTTTTTTATTTGATTGGCCCACATCGGGTCTTATTTAAATAATATTAGTAAAATAATCACCATACCTTTAGAAAAGCACCACCCGTATTCCAAAACTTCAGTTCCACCCGTCAACAGTTCGTGCACTCAGAAAAATAATCCAAAAACAAAAAAAATATAAGCAATTTTTTTAAATTTTATATCGTCGACTGAATCACATTTTCCGTCATACAAAAATGGTTCATCATATTCACGGTTAACTTAAATCAAGTTGAATTTATTCCTAAGTTGAGAGGGAAGATGCGTGCGAGCACTGTGGCAGCCACAAGAAAACTGACTCCAAGCTTTGAAATGCACAAGACAACTAAACTATCACTTAAAATACAGGTCCGCACTCAGGCGTGATTCAAGTTAATGGATTCATGATTCAGATTTCAGAATTCATATGATTAACAAGTGGCTATTAGTTTAAATTATTTTGTTAATGTGATATACTTATTGTATAATCTTTTGGAAAGTGACAGAACAATTGTAATGACTATGATTGTTAAATATTTAGGTAAGTGTGAAATGCAGAAGTAATTAAAAAAAACAAGATTATTGCAAATTATGTTGTAGTTCAACAGTAGGTGTCATTTAATTTGCATTCATGTTTTTGATATAACAATAGACTTATATAGATACTAGCTGCTCCCCGCGGTTTCACCCGCGTTTTCTTGGAATAAAAAGTATCCTATGTATTAATTCAGGTTATAAAGAATGTATGCGCCAAGTTTTATCCAAATCCGTTTAGTAGTTTTTGCGTGAAAGAGTAACAAAGATCCATCCATCAATCCTTACAAATGTTCGCGTTCATTATATTTGTAAAATATTGTAAATAAAGAACATTGCTAATATAGGAAATACTATCAATGCCCTGTAGTTTCACTCACGTTCCCGGGATAAAAAGAAGACTATGTCTCTTTCCATACCATAGGGTAAGTGTGTGCCGAGTCTCAGCAAGAAAGGTTTAGTCGTTTAGCCATGAAAGCGTAACAAACAAATAAACGAATAAAGTAATTTTCACATTAATAAAAATACTTGCTGTCCCCTGCGGTTTCACCCGCGTTCCGAAGGGATAAACATTTCCCCGGCACAAAAAGTATCATTTGTTACTTCTAATACCTCCAAGAATATGTGTACAAAGTTTCATGATGATCGGCTAAGTAGGTTTCGCTTGAAAGCGTAACAAACAAACTTAAATAATATATATGGGAATATCTTTGGTCAGGAACAATTGAGGTAAGAGTCGGAAACAAGAGAGGAAGGGTCGCTTCATCACAATATTTATTAACTTACCTTCAAAATTACTACAAGTTAAAACACATAGAAACCCCAACATTTCAAATATCGAATCAGACCCTAAAAAATGTATTACAAATCCGTCCCTGACTCCAATCAACAAGCCTTCTTCTATTAGTTTTTTTTTTATTAACCAACAGCTAGAAACTTTTTATATTTCCTGCCAAACACCACACCTAAAAAAAGGTCGCATTCTCAAGATTTTTGATAATTTATAAAGGAATTATTATATAAACGGTTCCGAGGATTTCATTATTTTTTAGAAGGAGGTCACATGCCTTTGGAATATATGAGTACATATATAATAATGATCTTACTTATAAAAATACTTATAGAGTTTAGAATAACTCATTGTAAGTTTGTGTTATATGGTGCCAGTTCCTTGACAGATGTAAATGGAATTTGGCACTAAGATGGAACATAGATACATATGGGGACCAGCTAGATCCTAAGGAAACGCGGGTAAAACCGCGGGTGAAGTCATATACATGCATGCATAATATCCTTATATTAGTCTACTATGAAAACTTTGACGTTTTGATATGTCAGAAAAAACATTTTTATAACGTTTGAAATTAGGTGCATCTTATGATCCAATTTATTATTAATATATTATGTAGCAGATGCACTTTATCATAAAGCAGTAGGGTTGATTTTTCAATGACATCCTTTAACGTCATGAACGGGTTGTGAAAAAATAACCCGCAATAATTCCTTAATTTTAACACAAAATTGAAACTGTTAAGATTTAATAGGCCCGTGTTGACAGTTAATCGTGTTATATAAAAATGAACCTTCTGACATTCTGGTAAGGTTCACAAGGATCATCATTATCGTAAAAGCAATAAAGCTGATTTTTCAATGACACTCGAACTGTCAAAATGACAACTACAGTTTTCTTACAGTATCGATCCCCCGGAACTTTCTTTTCAAATTAGGATCTAATGTATTTGCGAGTTATGACATGTGACAGAATTATTAGCACAATTTGTGCCTAGACGGTGAAATGTTCACGTAATGACCGCCCACTGTTGGTTTTCACAAGAATTTGGTGTACAGTCGGCTGGATAAGACCTTTGTTGTTAGAAAATCGACGAACGTAATAAAGTATTGACGTGAAAACAACTTTAGGCGCGTTGGGCATTTTTTGAGATGGGACAAAACAATTGAACTCGCGACACTGTTACCGTTACCGACACCTTTATACAGAAATATGTACTTGTACATCCCTACTATCCCTACTAATATTATAAATGTGAATGTTAGTTTTTTTGTTACGCTTTCACTCGAAAACTAATTAACCGATCATCATGAAACTTTGCACACATATTCTTGGAGGTATTAGAAGTAACATAGGATATATTTTTGTGCCGGCAAAATGTACATCCCTCGGGAACGCGGGTGAAACGGCGGGGGACAGCTAGTATAATATAAACAAATATACGTACAACGTAGATATATTCATGTCAGTTTTCACTTTTGTCGGCACTCCCGAAGTGCCACTTTATTTTTAACATAAATTACGGTAAAGGTTTATTATTGCTTATGCCGAGTATGTCGTCAGAGAGGCAGACGGTCCACCTGATGGTAAGTGGTGACCGCCGCCTATAGACATTTGCAACACCAGGGGCATCGCCAGATGTCAGCTGTAAGTTAAAAACTTCACTTGGCAACTCAGTCTCATGTGCCTGTAATTTTACTTCATTTGCGCTGTTAAGAAACTCCTAAATTCCTATTCTATACATATAATGGCTACTTCAAATTGGGAGCCTCATATAGGACCTCTAATAGGTAATGAAATATTTATTCAAAAAGGCCTTCACAGGCACCTATGAATGGTTAGACTCTAACCCCGGTTCGGGAGGTTGCTTTGACCGAGAAGAGCCGGCAACAAACTCAGCAATAAAAATAAGATTTTAAATACGAGTATATACGTATATGTAAATGTGTCCTGCTGGAACGAGCGCTACACCCAATTGTCGTCATTAAAATAATCCTTTATGTTGTAGAAAGCCTTGTGTACTAAAACAGTCCTAATTATTTCCTAAAATGTTTGTACAGGCAAATTTAAAATTTCAGCAGGGATTTTATTATAATTGCGTGCACTAAGCACACAAAAATGAGCCTTGCACTTTTTTTAGTCAATATGCAGAAGTGACAGGTTTATGCTTATTTCTAGTATTGATAGGCTTTTTAGGATCCCATATTTTCGACAACTACTGTACGAATATTCTACTTATAAGTAAATATCACTTTCTTCGGCACGCCCTCCGCGTCCGCTTCGCCACATCGCTTGCGCAACCTACGTAACAAGCACCTATGTATAGATGTGCTGTAAGACCCACTAGGTATCCAGAGGTTGGTACACCTGTCTCGATATTTAACGCCGGCCAGTTGGTATGATGTTTCGATCCTCTAAGCAAATATTTCTGTCCACATGTCTGTTTGTTCTGTGTCTGGTAAATATGTATATCTACACTAACCAGTGGTCGCCTAGTGATCGATTTTCGACCGTAAAACTTTATGTTTGAAGTGCAACTTATTATTTAGCTTTTAAATTCTGATCCTGCCATTTTGTGTGGCGAAAAATAAATGAATGATAAACATAATCTATGCTATTCAAAAGTGATTGATGAATAATTAAAATGTTTCCCTGTAATACAAGAGTTTCACATCTATCGTGTGTTTCGACATACCATGTTTTAAGTTTGAACTTTATTGAGGTATTTTTGTCAGATTATAACTTTTTAGAATTTTCTTCTATTACGTCACCTCAAAGCGTGTCACAAAGTTTGACATTGGCTGTATGAACATAAGCTATTTATACTGTAAAATGTGTGTGTGTGTGTGGGTCAAACGCATGGTAGTGTGTGTAATGTTTTTATTACTTATTTCCTATGCATTATTATAAAGTTTTTTATAGATAAACAAGCAGAAGATCCTCATCACCTGATGGTATGAACCTAGTCACCTATGAACATTTGCAACACCAGCATCCCCGTGCGTTTACGTCCCTGACACGTGAAGTTGTTATGTATTTTACATGATGTGTATATTTGTAATGAATAAATTCAAAGCTACTGGACCTGGGGCTCGATTCTGTAACACTAACTCGAGGATGTTTCGTCGCGGCCTCCGTGCTCTGTCTCTGTCGCTTACTACGCTAATACTACTAATCACGTGAGAGATAAGCTTGCCGAGGCCTCCGTGAAGCGGCTCGCCGACGAAGGTTGTAATAGCTGAATAAGGGGGCTGTTTATAGGCTATGGTAAGTTCATATGAAAGACTTATATTTTTGTTACTTAGGTGTTTGCTGTCCCCCGGGGTTTCATCTGCGTTACCGAGGGACGAGCCTATAGAAAATTAGTATAAGTGCTGTTCCGAATATAATTTCTCTACCAAATTTTATCGCATATTTTTTATAATCTATCTTATACCTTTAAACGAGCAATTCTTGTATATACATAGTATAAAACAAAGTCGCTTTCTCTGTTACTATGTCCCTATATCCCTATGTATGCTTAAATCTTTAAAACCACGCATCGGATTTTGATGCGTTTTTTTTAATAGATAGAGTGATTGAAGAGGAAGGGTTTTATGTATAATACATGTGACATCCCACGGGAACGCGGGTAAAACCGCGGGGAACAGCTAGTATAATAATAACCACTAATAATAAACGCGAAAGTTTCTCATGTTGATTAGAGGTTTGCTACTCTTTCACGCAAAAACTACCCAACGGATTAATATAAAACTTTGCACATAGATAGAGCATAGCTTGAAATAGCATATAACATACTTTTTACCCCGGGAATACGTTAGTTCCCAGTAGAAAATGTCGTTTTATCCGTGTTTTTAGACAATGAAAACTGCTACAATGTCATTAGAAGCTAAGGTTTTCAAGTTACATCTTTTGTGAGAAATACTGTTATTGGGAGCCCATTATTATCGCATCTAATTCGTATCTAGGTATATATGACAGTGCTTTAAAAAAGAGAATACAGTAGAAGTCACGTTAGTAACGAAATCCCGAGCAATGCTCGGCCATACAGGTACTAGTATTCTGGTTGAAAGTGTAGAATAAATATTAGTATTATAATAAATTATTCAAACCGTTTGATGGTTTGTGCTTCTTTCACACAGCATCCAAGCAACGAATTGACGCTATCTTTTGCATAGCCGTCATATTTTATAGGCCGGCCAATATAACAGGGAGACGGCAATATTTTCTGTTATTTCGTCGTCTGGGGCGAGAGCTCGACGTTTCCAAGAAGTTCACCCTCAGTTCAGTATAGAGGGTATATCACCGAGTCAATATACACTTCTCACCAGATTACGTCGTTTGTGAGAGAGATAGCAGGATAGCCACAGATCCATCGACATAATCACTTTTCTGAGCTTCCAATACATCCTTGAAGCTTTGCCCCCTACTTTCCATCCCCGTTGATCACAAGGTGCTAATAAGTTCTACCCAACCAATGCATTTTTCTTTTCAATGCGACTAACTTTACGTACATAAATGAAGTCGGGTCAAAAACGGCCAAGTGCGAGTTAGACCTGCGTTCCGTCTGTTCTGTAGTTAGTCAACTCAAATCGCAATAGGGTTAAATAAGTTTTGACATAGAAATGGGTGTAGGGATATATGAGATCGATAAACTCAGACACCGTTTGACCGATCACCATGAAAGTTGGCATATCTGGTTGTTATTTCATGGAGAAGGTTTTTGTATCAATTTTATTTTAACATGCATCAACTTGTGTATTGTTCAACTGATTGTCTTGACAATAAATATACGAAAAGTGTACCTATTACCACGCAGTACGTCTGCGAGATGTGACGGGCTAGTTGGTTTAATGACCTACCACAGGGTATGCCCTGTGGTAGGTCAGTCAGGGTCTCTAACTAATCTCTAACTAATGCCCATTATAATCATTTGTGTGCATGA
This sequence comes from Habrosyne pyritoides, assembly GCA_907165245.1. Lineage (NCBI taxonomy): Eukaryota > Metazoa > Arthropoda > Insecta > Lepidoptera > Drepanidae > Habrosyne > Habrosyne pyritoides. Next base: position 8,335,329 of record OU015607.1, on the reverse strand, counting down.
ACATGTTTGTTTTTCCTATGTCTAGGTGCAAATATCTATTTAGGTATGTACTTAGAACAAAAGTTGTATTTGTAGTATATCAGTTATTTGGTTACCATAATACAAGCTCTTTCAAAAAAATTCAATTCAAAATTCAAAACCATTTATTCAGTTTAGGCCCTCAGAAGGCACTTATGAAGGTCAAATTTAAAGTTACTGAAGCTACTACTTAGCTCTGCTTAGTTTCGGTCCAGAATACCATGTGTAAAGAATATCCCAAAATAATTATTTTTTAATTCTGACAGATACAGATGTCAAAAAGGTTTGTTTAACTTATTTTCTCCACGGTACCCTAAAATCTTACTTTCCATGTTCACTTCGCCTCGGGGCAAGAAAGTTTTTAAGTAGTAAACACCTGGCTGCAATGTAATATGATATAATGTTATAGAAATTCTGTAATAGGCCGATATTATAATTTATAACTATAATATGTAATTTGAGATCACTTGTAATGAGTAATTATTATGCAACCGGATTACGGAGTTTTATAACCGGTTTACATCTATTCGACCGTGCATTGAGTCAGTTTTGGATGGTTTGCAATATAATGAGATTAAAATAACTATACTCATAAACTAATCAGTACTTGTTTTTTTTAACATAGATATAATAATAATAAAAATCTTTATTTGTCACCACAAACCAAAAAAAAATCTAATAATATTTTTACATAAGTTATGTATTACAATTTTTGGCTGTGGATCGCTGGTGCCTGTGGTAGGTAATAGGAACCTGTATTACAGGTCACCAGGTCTTCACCTCAAGGAAGCTGTTATACAAATCAAAAATAGCATAAATGTATGTACATTATTCTTGCATTATTTAGTTAAATACATTATGACAAATAAGTCAAAGAGAAAAACAAAATAATTTCAGTCTACCTTCATGAAAATCAGTTGTCATGCTGGGGATTTTTTTTATTTTTTTATATATTTCATTTGTAACTAGGTGTGCCCTGCGGCTTTGCCCGCTTTCAATGCTGTTTGTAAACCTACCTCTTGACTCTATCTATTGCTGAAAACTGCATTAAAATCCGTTGCATAGTTTTAGTATTTTAGACAGGACATCCAGACAAACATTCATTTTTATCAATATAGATTTGCGTCTAATAAATTATGTTTTATGTATAACTTACTTACACGTACTCTATCTTGTTGTATATTTATTAGTAACTAGCGACCCGCCCCGGCTTCGCTCAGGTGCAATGTAGTAACTAATACGTATAAACCTTCCTCTTCAATCACTCTATCTATTAAAAAAGAACGCATCAAAATCCGTTGCGTAGTTTTAAAGATTTAAGCATACATAGGTATATAGGGACAGAGAAAGCGACTTTGTTTTATACTATGTAGTGATGTTGTGTACACATGGGAACGCAGGAAACCTTTCTGTCCTTATCATCATTTGATTGTGGTCTTGTGCCTAATAAAAAAAAAAAAAAATAAATAAAAGATCTAAATGTGACATGTAACAACACCTAGCCAAAAAATCTATACAAATATTATATAGAGGTAGAATTTTGGATGTGGAAGGTAATCTCTGAAACTACTCAACCGATTTCATAAAATCACCAAGCCGAACCCAAATTATTGGGAACAGGGCAGGGAGATGAGTTACTGAAGGGTATTCGGAATTACTTTATTATTAGCTTCCGTACCGCAGTTTCACTCACGTTCCGAGAAAATCTATGATTACCAGGTAAAAATGTAGCTTAAATCACTTGATAATAATGAAGCTTTATACAAGCTTTTTTAACGGATAAATAGTTTCGGACATTACTTTCTATATCCACATTTACAAACATTACATAATAATAATATTAGTAAAGGAGAATAGAAACCGACTATGACAAAATATGGTTTTAAAACATATACTTATTCTAAAACTCAGGTTTAAAAACTGTACACTATTGTGTAATATATTGTACTATACTGTATTTCTTATGTCTTGTCCTTCTTCCAAATACGACTTTGGAAAGTGACGAATCACTACATAATATAAAACAAAGTCGCTTTTTACATAGGGATGTATGCTTAAATCTTTAAAACTAAGCAACGGATTTTGATGCGTTTTTTTTAATAGATAGAGTGATTGAAGAGGAAGGTTTTTATGTATAATACATGTGACATCCCACGGGAACGCGAGTAAAACCGCGGGGGACAGCTAGTATATTATAAACTAGACATGCTTGAAGTCATATTTTGTAACAACTGGGAAAATGTTTATGGTACCAAAATTTAGTATGTAAAAAAAAGTTGACCAAGCTGCCGACATACAAGCGGATATGCCTGTCAGATGCCAGGTCAGATTTACCATTATATGGTAAGAGGCCACCATCGCCTATGGACATTAAACACCAGGCGCATCGCTAATGCATTGTCGACCTTGAGACGTAAAGTTGTTAAGTATCATGTGCCTGTAATTTCACTGACCTCCTTACCTTTATAACCGAAACAGAGTAATAAAAAACAAAGCGAAAATATATCTGGTGGTACTAAGTACTTCTCCAGAAGAACTCTAACCGCTCTTTGATGTTAAAAATCAAAATTTAAGTATTTTCTTAAATAAACAAATATCTAATAATAATAATAGAAGCGACATCTATGAGCACGCATGCAAGAATCCTATATTGCACGCACCACAGTTATGGACATCTATGAACGAATGTGATATGGTAAAGTGGAGGTGTCTCATACCTCGCTCCTACATAAGAAATTAAGAAGCAGCGCTGAGGGAGTCTCTGCGGAGTTATTACAAAGCATGCCTATTGTATAAATAAAGAGAAAAACCATGAGTGCGTTCGAATCAGCTCCGTTTGATTTTCATAAGTTTCCTTTATATTTGTATTTAAAATGAGGTTGGCTCTGTTTTTAGAGTGGAAATCCAAGCTCGCATAAGCTTCTTTCGTGTCCTGGAATTGAAATGTCATGAAAGCGCTCCAAAAGTCCAAAATAAAAGCTTTAATTAGCTCTTTTGTGCGGATTATAGCGCGGCAAAACATTATCTTCATTTTTATTTGTACCGCCATCTATACTTAACCTTCTTATAACTATCAACTACTAGAAGCATCTGCATTTGTACGCCATCTATTGTTGAGTAGTAAAAACATAATGTAGGTGGCGCCATCTATGTTCAGGTAGTAATACTACTTCAACAATAGTGATTGTATAGTTATTCTGGTATGTACTTTTTTTTTAAATAGATGGCAGGTGTCATTTTATTTTATGTTTTGTGTTTTTGCATGTATGTAGATGAAGCGTGCCACTATCTTGGTATATAAAGTAATGAAGGTTAGAAAGAAGCACACAAAACCGAGAGGGGAACTGGTTCTCTCGTGTAGCTGTTGGAGCCCCAGGCAGATGGTTTTCAGACAGATTAACAACTGGAGGGGTAGGTACCTACTACACAGCAACCGTACTATGGTTTCTGCACGATGTTTTCCATTATCGAAAGCTCAAAGTAGCATCTAAACTGCACTACCAGCTGTGCAATCATTGCTTTAAAATTAGATTTTAAAAGTAAGTAGTAGAGTTTGTCCGGAAAAGTAGTACCTATTACCTGACCCATTTCAATAAGTAACAGTACTAGGGGCATTACTATGATTCGGTTAGAAAGGTAAGGGGGCCGGTGAAAGGCTGAAGGCCAGGCACATGAGATACGCCAACTTCGTCTTAGGGTCGACAACGCATAGGCGATGGCCTTGCTCTTGCAAATATCAATAGGCGGCGTCGACCACTTACCATCAGGTGGATCGTCTGCCAGGGCGTAGCTAGATAACCAAAGGCCCTGGGGCAATAAATTAAGTAGGGCCCAAACTAAACTATTTACAATCGTTTGTTCCCCCCTCCTCCAGAGCTTGGGAGCCCGGGGCACTACTCCGTCTAGCCCTCCTGTAGCTACGCCACTGCCGTCTGGCTGTTTGTCCACCTACTAGAAATAATGATTAAATTCAAAGTAATGACGAATTCCTTTGTCGTTGTTATTATGTTGTCTATCCTTAGTTAGAGACATATCAAATTATGTATATATGGATATATGGATGAAAAGTCTAAAATAATGATAGTTTTTCAAATCTTACTGAAGTTATTTGGTTTATTTGGCAAGGCTCGCTCGATGCTTTTAACCTTTAATTAGGCGCGCCAATAAACTAACATTGTTAGTCGCGTGGGGTCTGCAGTTACCAAATTGATAGGTATGAAATTAGAAACTAGACCTAGAACTAGGGGAATACAGAGTTAGGAAGCTAGCAAGAAATTCGCGTTGACAGCGTTAATAGGTATAAAAATAACTTAACTTGAAGATCACTTGGGGTCGCGGCGACCCCGCGCACCTAATTAAAGGTTAAGTAGGCATAGTGGTCACTGAAAAGCGTTCCCCACCAATTGCCTATTGCACTTTTCAATACGCTTTTATTAGCTTTATTTGTGAATTCAACTGCTTTCTTCATTCAAGTAATGAAGTCGATTTTAACCTACTGCTAATTCTCCTATTGATTTTAAACTTGAGAATGTGTGATGACAATCTAATAGTTTGATGCCATCCAAGCTGGATAATAAAGCCGCAGTGGTAGGCATGTTTAGTGGCTACTAGTTAAGCTCTCGAGCCTGGGACCATTTGTTCTGTTTGACGAGTCCTATACATTAGGTACATGTGGTAAAGGTATATAGCGCGTTTAATAATTAGTACCTGTATGGCCGAGCATTGCTCGGGATTTCTTTACTAACGTGACTTCTACCGTATTCTCTTTTTTAAAGCACTGTCATGTTTACCTAGATACGAATTAGATGCGATAATAAAGGGCTCCCAATAACAGTATTTCTCACAAAATATGTAACTTGAAAACCTTCTAATGATATTGTAGCAGGTTTCATTGCCTAAAAATACGAATAAAATTACATTTTCTCAAAATGAATCCTAGCTAGATCCATTTAACGCCCCCGAAACCCCCTGCATACTAAATTTCATGAAAATCGGAGCCGTTTCCGAGATCCTAATTATATAAGAATTACTCGTTTAAAGGTATTAGACTTACAAGCTTTTATTTAATTTACTTGTTAGACCAAAGCCCAGAGGACTAGTATCTATCGCAAGGTTAAAAAGAAGCGTATAAAGCTGGTTGGAAATTGAAGACCGCGCCTACAATGACGTAGCGAGAGATGTTGGTGCAGACATCCGAACGAGCTGTAACTGTGCACTCTCAATTGTTTCTCTTGACATTGCACGATTAGCTAAGTGACGTCATTCTAAATCCAATATGGCGGACGTGATAAAATGGACAAGATGGCCACCTCCTATCATGGGTATTTAATGAAAGGGTTTGCCAAGATATACGTGACGTAATTTCTACTTGTTTTATGGCTTCAAGCTAGATTAAAAAATATTTTTAAGTGGTTATATCCAGTTTCTTTTACATTACATTATTTTACTGATTTTACGATCTTGGTCGACAATTGTCATGAATTTCTCGGCTCTATTCAATAGATAGTAATAGTAGGAGTATTATAAAGAGTAATGTACCACATTTAAACGGGGCATTGTCATGATAGTGACGTCATAATGGCGGAGTCATGTCCGGCGAGTCCCAACGGGCCGCGCCCTCGGTACATGTGGGTGTGCTGGCTAGGGTTGCCACTCACTATAAATGTACACTATTATAAGTAAACTCGAAACGGGGCTGTCTATTTTTGTTGCGACTACTGCTTGGTTAATGATATGGGTTAGTTTTCTTTTATAATCATTTATTACAGTCCACTAAGTTAAAGTAATTAGGAAGATATTTACATCATATTTCAAACAAAAAGATAAGAAAAAACTGTTTGAAAGATGAAATGAACAGTTAGCAAACTTTTCATCCAACATTTTTTATCAATGCAAATGTTTGTGCAAATATTTGTTTGCTTGAATGTCTTTAACTCAACTAGATTATATAAAATATAATATATCAAAACCTGGAATAAAACAGAAGTTTTGAAAAAACCATAGTTTTTAAACCAAAAAAATATTTGATGAAGCTTTTTGTCTATACCTATATATATCTTTTATTATTATTTAACAATTGTCGAAATAGAAATTCTAAGAGTGTTAACCCTATTCGAATATAGAGTAATGAATTCCCCAATGTCGCGGACACTTCATTTGTCTCTCACTACACTGTACAGAGTCTACACGATACCTTCATTAGTAAATGTTGTTGCCCTGATTTCTGATCTGTGTTTAATCACAGATAATAATATATATTAATTTATCTGTGCTACAAGCTCTTCGTGATGGATTATAGTGAATCAAATGTTTTTTTAAATATGAAACACGTTATAACTTGTAACCTCATTTATTACTTCAAACTTTATTTTTTAGTATCGCAATAAAATACTTTTTAAGAATTATTATTGCCAGTTTCGAGTTATACCATACAAAACCAAAATGATCGATTCAAACTTAAAGTTACACGATTTTTGAAAATGAAACGAATGCGCAAGGTCATTACTTTAATTGTAATAGTTCACAAACAGTTAGATAGTTTTGTGCTGTTGATCTACAGAATAAAATAAAAATGCGAATAAGTATTGACTTTTGACATAAATTAAGATTTGAGTTGTATTTATAATCATAGAATCTTGGTTTGAATTAGAAGAACATAACCATTTACAATGTTAAAAAAATTAAAGATGTCTTTTGACACTAAGCAGCTAAAAGACACACGATAGAAGTGAAAATTTGTATTACAGGGAAACATTTTAATTATTCATAAATCACTTTTGAGTAGCATAAATTGATAATTGTGTATATCATTCGTTTATTTTTCGTCACGCAAAAAGGTTGCGGATCAGAATTTCAAAGCCCTCCCATAAGAAGTTTTACTACTAAAATATTTTTGATTTTTAAATTTTTCCAACGAAACTTCTATCTTAGCACTTACAAAAATATCTAACAGTGCATTCGCTCTGGTTTCCAAACATCAAACAGTCGTATTTGTTCACGGTGTTCACACCTTTGGCCGGTGCGTGATACTACTGCATGGTGCTAAGAGCTGCCAATGGCTCGAGACACGACAAACTGTTGGAAATAGAATGTTTAAATATGCATTTATACATGTGACATATTAATATTTTAAAACGGCTGTTAGGTTTACTTCCACGTGTAACAAACACCTATACGTTTACCATACATACACTTTCTGTTATTATAAATGCGAAAATTTCTGAGCATGTATGGTTTTTTGGTACTTTTTCACGGATTTGGATAAAATTGGCATATTAACTAGTTTATAAATATACTGGGAGTGAGCATTCCCCCAAACTAAGCAGAGCTTGTTGTACTATGGAAACCAGATAACTGTGTGTACTGCTTGTAGTATGGCTACCAGGTAACTGATATACTACATATACTTTTTTTTCTTTCTAAATACATACTTATATAAATATTTACACCCAGACAAAGAACAAACAGACATGTTCATGCACTTACTTAAAAAAGATACCGAATATACGAGCTCGTACAAGCTAAATTATTATACGCCTGATTATTTTGCATGCCAGTTTCTGGCGAATGGTGAGGATATATACGAGTATTTCAATAAGACCTTATTGTACGCAATTTCACGCAAATAAATTATTATTATAAACGATTTTTAGCCTCATTTGTGATGCGGACAGTCCTTAGGGAGTGGAACTTGCTTCTAGCGTCTGTTTTTTTCTGATAACTATACTGGAGATTTTTAAGACTTCTTATGGGCAGGCGTATTGTATCTTCGAATGCGAATCTTTGTGCTCTGGATGATACTCTTTCACGCAAACAATACCGAATGGATTTGACTGAATCTTGGCACATAGACGGACCATGACCTGAAATAACACGATGTTCTTCAGGAACCGCGCACACCCACGCGCGGTGGACAGCTATAGTAATATTATAAATGCCATACTGAGTTTGTTAGTTTATTCGTTTGTTTTTAATGCTTTTGTTTGTAAACTACTAAATGATCATCCTGAATTTTGGCACAGAAAGCCTATGGTATGGAGAGGGACATAGATCACTATCTATCCAAGGGTGATATCGCGGGGCATTGTTAGTATCTAAATAGATACATACTTATATAGATATTTACACACAGACACAGAACAAACAGACATGTTCATGCACACAACTGTATATCCTGGGTGGAAATTGAAACCACGACCTGCGTCATGGCTGTCAGGCTAGCCGCCAAGCCTACTGGCCCGGCAAATTGATTCACTAGAGTTCGCGAGGATTATATGTTTTTTAGAAATATTAATACCAATCTTTTGCGTTGTTCAGGATATATTCTATCTATGTTCCAAATTTTATTAAAATCCACTCACTCGTTTAAAAGTGATTGAGTTAAGAGCATTCAAACATCAATACTTGCAATATACTGTGACAGATTTGGTATCGAGAGTCCGTCAATCAATTTATGTTGTCTAGATGTGATAGGCCAGTTATGACAGCTAAGAGCTAAGAGTGTTATAGGAAAATGAACTCTTCTCCCTTGTGACAGGGTTCATCAGCAGCATCATACAATTAACCATTGTATCAGTAGATGTACCTTATCTTGAAAGAAATAAGGATGATTTTTCTATGATATTCTTAGCTGCCAAAAATGGTCCTTCAGATCTGGATCACTTTAGTCATATTTATCCTCAGTTTTAAAGGCCTGTTCAGATTTTTGCTACCTCTGTGGGCAGCGCATACAGATTAGGTAAAAAAAATAATAACAATAATCCCGACAGAGCGGCAGACGGTCCATCTTACTTCCTTACTTGCCTTACCTTTCTAACCGTAACAGCAATACAAGGGCACTACTTCAAGACGGAATTGGGTTACTTGCAAAATCCTACCATACTAACCTATAATATAAATGCGAAAGCTTATGAGGATGGAAGTATGAATATTTGTTACGCTTTCATGCAAAAACTATCAAACGGATTTGGACGAAACTTTGCACATAGATAGCACATACCCTGGAATAACACATAGACTTTTTAACCCGGGAAATGTAACTTCCCTCTAGCACATATATGGGCAACAACAGGCTCGCTGTAAGGTATGATCCGGCCCGCGAGACGTTTTGAAAAAACCCAATTAAAAAAATATTACATTAGGTACTTATACTCACTAAGTACTGCAGTAGTAAATACACATTAAACGCGGCCCGCGAACGTATATGTACGCTAAAGGTTGCCCACCTTTGACATTTTGATGGCCAAACCAATATACCTGCTCTAAAACATGGGTGAAACCGCGAGGACATCTAGTAATACATAACTGTACCGTCTGGAAATAAACCTAGATTGAGCCGAGTGCCTTTTTTATAGAAACCAAATTCCAATGTACGTATTCTCAGAACCATCCGTGTAAATAGATACGAGAGCCCCCGTCGAGCGGCGACTCCACCATATTTGTCGAGAGCATTATTTAGCGATACTTTGTCACAGTATGCTTTATCTTAACGCCTATACACTATGTTTGTTCTATATCAAATTAACGTTACCATATAAGGAATGGCGACAATGCCTTTGAACGTAAAGTGTCGGTATTTTAATTTGGTGGCAGTTTTTTTCTTTAAATATTTCGAGGCATTAATTTTATACATGGCCATCTGAAGCCCGAACACATCGAGGTGAAAAGCTGGTTTGTTTGGGGAATTGAACACCGCGCATACAGTGACGTTGTGCGATGTTCAATTATCCATTGAAATGGTTTTTGGCGCTATCGAAACGATGGCGCTTGCGATAGATGAGTGTGTGATCCAAAACAATGCATAGTTTGTATATGGAAACCAAATAACTGATATACTACTTACAAACATACATGTTGATGCACCCCAAGGTTGACCCGGTTGAAAACCGAACCCACGACCAGTGGCATGGCGGTCAGGATCTCTAGCCATCAAGCCACCTGGCCGCCAAAGTTTATAGCTGGGGAAATGCCGGGAAATGGGCAAATAGCTTCTGAGATCGAATGGGTTTTGGTGTTTATTAGATACAAACTTAGCAACTTTACCTAATGAGGACTAAATTCCACTCTAATCCTTTGTTTGTTTGATGTGTGCCAATTGTGTAAAAAATAATGATTCTGTAGTACCTATAACCTGTATGTTGTGTTAGTTATTAGTTTTATGAATCCTTTTGCTTTTGACCCCGATTAAACTTCGTTGATCTATGACGTATTTATATTATATCATATATATAGATATCGGATTCATCACCATCATAACAGCCCAGAGATGTACACTGCTGAACATAGGCCTCCCCTTTGGATTTCCACCGCGAACGGTCTTGAGCTCTTCAACTTCAGCAAAAGGTTATTTAAAGATACTTACGAGACCTGATGGCTTTATCAAAACACAGCCAACGATTTGAAGCTTTAAATTTTGCAATACAGGGCCCTTATATAAAGGGGGTAATGTAGGGGATGAAAGTTAAACTCAAATAGATACCCATACATAAAAAACAAACATGTTCATACGCACAAATGAATGTCCTAAGTATGTACCGTACTGACACTCAGGCAATCCTCATGTTAGTCTATATTCATTAGTGGAACACCTTACTATGATATTCAACCTCTGATCATGACTGTAGATCCAAAAGGTGCATACTTCCCTATAAAGCTAACTTACCAGTAGGTTCAGCTTATTAGCAATAAACAAAACGCGAGGCCAGTGGCTTCATAATTGTGTGGTGCAAGAAAGATTAACTTCGCAGGGCTGTGTCGGGCAGCCCCTTATTCCGCTAATCATCGTTGGCGAGCCGGCGCAAGGTGGCATCGCAAAGCGGACCTCTCTATTGCGTAGTTAGCGCAAAAGAGAGAGCATAGAGAACGCGACGAAACATCGGCGAGCCAGGGTCATTTACCTTACAGAATCTTACAGGTGGCGCATAGGCATGGGCATAGGCGTGACCTATTTTAGGTGAAGAGTAGGTATCATAGTGGTATGGTTTCCTTACGATATACTCCATTTCGATTCCTTTTCCTATTATTCTTTTAAAGCACCTCCATCTGATCCCAAACTAAGCTGAGCTTGTACTATGGTTATAAAGGTCTTAAGAATAAAAAATTTAGTATAAGTAGCTTATAAGTAATCTGGTTTCCATACTATAAGCCTGCTTAGTTTTTTTTTATTTACCTATTTATTTAATTATTGGCTTACCAACTAAATACACACTTAACATGTATATACAGTGTAAACTCTTTATAACGAAACTCAAGGGACTGAGCATTTTTTGTCGTTATAGAGAGTTATCGTTATATGGAGTGAACAAAAAAAAACAAAACAAAGTGAACAAACCAACCAACTTGGGCTCACTTCAACGTTATAGGGAGTTTATCGTTATAAAGGATAACGTTATAAAGAGTTTACACTGTATATAAAAATGTTATGTTGGTTTGTGTACGCTTCAAAAACTCAAAAAGTTCTGCACCGATCGAGCTGAAATTTTAGCATTATATATAATCCGCATCAAGGATTGTTTTTATCTATTTTTTGCATCAGTCACATATCCGCGACCGTCTTTGTTTTGTTTCTCATTTCTCAACCATTCAAACACAATGTGCCACAGCGAAGCGTGCCAGGGTACAGCTATTATCTTATAATACTATTACAGTTACTTTTCTCGCATGCATCTAAATTAAAGGAAAGCACAGCATTGATTTTTTGTTAAAGTACGAACTTATACATTAAACAGTTGATAGGTATACTATAACTCAGACATTTGCTAGGAAAACACTCTAAGAAAGAAAATGAAAATAAATTGTTACATTTTATGAAATATGGCATTTTTAAATGAGCCCATGAGTTTAGGATAAAATGGCCGTGAATAAAGAATGTCTCAGAATAAAATCGCCATAAAGAGAAATATCGCCAAGTTCATGCAAACAAATCTTTGTCCTGGGTGGGAACCAAGCCCTAGGGTGAGATCGAGCATATTACATATCTTGAACCCGTAACATCTCCACTGAGATACCATTGCTAACGCTAAGTTCCCAACTTGTACCACAAAGGATAAATCACTAAGGTTAAAACATCATTAATATTAAATCATGGCGCTTCTGATTTATTAGCGAAGGGCTAACGGCTGGGGTGCTCTGGGGTGCTGAGGGGTGCAACGATTTGTTGCGTTGAACTTGGCTTAACTTGACTTATTGTGGTTATATTATGTGACCTGGCTTATTGTAGGTCGTTGCTCTAGAAAATGTAATTTCTTTTTGTTTTCCAGTGTACGTATTATTTAAATGAAATTTTAATTACAATGTTAACCATCAAGTCGACATGAACATCAAATTATTAATATTAATAATAATAATAAATAAATAAATATCCCAAGACATTCTTCACACATGGTTACCTGATCCCAAGTTAAGCAGTGTGTACTGCTTGTAGTATGGCTACCAGGTAACTGATATACTACATATACTACTTTTTTTTCTAAATACATACTTATACAGATATTTACACCCAAACACAGAAAAAACAGACATGTTCATGCACATAAATGTTTGTCCTGGGTGGGAATCGAACCCGCGACCTTCGGTTTGGCAGTCAGGGTCTCTAACCACCAAGCCAACTGCCTCTACAATATACAATATTAGATTAGATTTCATTCTGATTGACCAGTGGTCTAAGCACAAACATCTACTGCAAGCATATCGTCAATGTATCGAGTGCGCTCAAAAACTGGTTTATATAGAAAATTGAACATCACGCATATCGTGACGTTGGCCGATATTAAATATTCCCTTGCATTGCTTTTTGGCGCACTCGACACGTTGACGATATGCTTGCGGTAGATGCTTGTTGTTAGAGTACTGTTGTTTAGTGGTACTACGCTACAGGTCATCGGTTCGAAACCCACCCAATGCAAAAGTCAACGCTGTCTATGGACATTTGGAACACTAGATCGCCAGTGCGTTGTCGACCTTGAAATCACATTTCAAGTTGTTAAGTCTCACGTGCCTGTAATTTCACCAGGCTTTCTAACCGAAACCCAGTAATACAGGTGCACGACTGCTTCACGGCAGGAATGGGTAAGGTAGTAGTTCCCTACCCTTACCTACCTTACTACTCTAAGTTTCATTTGTGTGCAATGCAGGTACGTTTGTTTTTGGCATAAAAATGACATGGATATTAGAAGGCTATTCTAAAACAGCAGTTCTAGTGAGAATTTAGGCACCGTTTTTTGGGAAACTCAGTACTTGAAAGTAAAGGTAGAAATACAGGTATAAATTGAGGGGATAGGAAAATACCCTCACGTGAGTGGCTGACGTGTGAAAACAGTGGACTGAGAGCGTGCTCGCCTCATTTACAGCTATACAGGCTGTTTGCGTAGAGATGTTAGATAAGACCAGCTGTCGACCACGGTGTCACCCGCTTACTCGGGGAATGTAACATTTCCCCGGAATTACTACAATAATCCTACTATTTATCTTATAAATCCGATGGTTTGTGAGAATTAATATAAATGGATGTTTGTTACTCTTTTACGCAAAAACTACCTAACAGATTTGGATTAAACTTGGCATATACATAGAACATGAGATCCAAAGGATAAATCTAGAACATATTCAATCTATGTTTCTTAGTAGAAGCTGTAGATCTCAGAGTTCTTCTGGGGTAGTATCACCACTGTACCCATTTTCGGTGTGAATCAGTAGAGCACTTTTCTTACAGTTTCGGTTAGAAAGGCTACCGGTGAAATTACAGGCACATGAGACTTAACAACTTCACGTCTCAAGGTCGACAACGCAACGATGCCCCTGGTGTTGTAAATATCCATAGACGGCGGTCACTATTTAACGTCTTGGTTTTTAAATTACAATTTAAGCTTAAAAGTCTCAATATAAAACCTTTTTGGTAGAAATCTTTTTTTTTAAATATTTTAACTACAAAAAAACTACTACTATTGAATCCTAATATTTGAAAATAGAACACGCCGTACACACAACTGTAGTTCACATTGAATTTTGACATTTACCCGCTAATTGGCGTATCAGCTCGCTGCTACCGTGCGCCCGCGCCGCTTCCGGTAGCCATTGCTCATTTAAACTCCATTCCAATTTCAAATTTTAGAATTTAGAATTTCGAACGACGATCGAACGCGTGGGAGGTCTATTATAAAAACCCTTTTGTTTTTCATATTACAATGGAGTAAAGTTTATTATTGCATGTACCTATTTTATTTATTTATGAATATTAGGTTCTCACGAATGAAGAGTTTATGGTGTCATATTCTTTTCATCATCATAAGTCTTACCGTATCATAACTTACTTTGAACTGGTAGTATCAAGCTCTGCTTAGTTGAAGACATTTAAACATTTATAGCATGGACACTTTCGAAACTGGGGGTAGAAATAGAAATATTCTTTATTAATTTCTTCAAATGCTTAATAGAATTTAAATGATTTTTTATTTGTTTTTTAAATATTACAAATGTAATAAAACTCACATGGACTACCTTCAGTTAATCATTTATTCCAATCGTTTTATAATGCCTTTTATTTTCTTTTCGTACAAACTCGATGCTCTAAATAATATTAATAAATGTTACCATTTTTCTCCCGCCATCTCATATCTTTTTTTTCCGAGTTTTTTATTTTTTGTGTTGCCGTTTTATTGAAAAATATCGACAGAGATCCAACTATTAAATTGGTTTAATTTAAAATCAAAATATACCAAACACAAACTATAATATAAAAAAAAGAAAAGTAGTATATCAGTCATCTGGTTTCCACAGTACAAGCTCTACTTAGTTAGGGATCAGATGGCCGTGTGTAAAGAATGTCCGAGAATATTCATTTAGGAAGCTTATTGTAGGTAATTCTAACCCTCGACTCTGGTCGACAACAACAACACAACAGCGCATCGGTAAACTTAAAGGTAGAGATCGTAAAGATCCTTTAAGTAGGAACTGATATTACAGAGAGGCAAAGTTATGAAATGAAATATTTTATTCATTCAAATAGGCACTTATGAATGGTCAGACTCTAACACCGGTTCGGAAGGTTGCTTTTACTGAGAAGAGCCGGCAATAAACCCAGCCATTACTCTTTTCAAAATAAGATTTTGTACATAAAGATGTGTCCTGCTGGAGTTAGAGTTTGGATGAAGGATATATCGGGAACTAATAATCCGATTTCAAAAATGATTTCACTGGTAGAAAGCTACATAATTCCCGTGTGACAGAGGCCATGTTATGATTGTGAGAAATTTGATCGCTAGGCAACGCGGATAAAAGGATGGCGGACAGGCCAGTTGGCTTGGTGGATAGCGACTCTGACTGCCAAGCCCAAGGTCGCGGGTTCGATTCCTACCCAGGACAAAAATTTGTGAACATGTCTGTCTGTTCTGTGTCTGTAATGTGATGTAATTATGTGTATAAGTACGAGTAAGTATTTAGAAAAAAAAGTAGTATATGTAGTATATCAGTTACCTGGTAGCCATACTACAAGCAGTACACTCTGCTTAACTTGGGATCAGGTAACCATGTGTGAAGAATGTCTTGGGATATTTATTTATGATTATTATTAATTGAAAAGGGGTTGAAATAGAGGGAGAGGAAATAAGGTAACTAACAAACAGAATCTTCCCTTTGGAATGCAGGTAAAACCACATTAACAAGCTTATATCTATACTAATATTCTAAATTTGAATGTGTCTCTATGTTTGTTACATTTTTACGGCTAAATTACAATTCCGAATTTGCAGAAATTTCTCACAAACATAGCCAGTTTTAACGCTGGTGAAACCGAAGGTATGTTATTGTATAACATTAACCATGATTAGGACCTTCAGATATGTCCGTTTAATATAATCCAATCAAATAGAAACATAACAGAATTCCACTGATCTTCAGCGATAGATGCGACGTTGAGTGGTCATATCATAATGTCGAGTGACTAGAATATAGCATCACAGCCATATCGTAGCTCCCTTATACAGTTTCCATTTCATCGACTTCTGAAGCAACGAAGCCTCGGAGAGCTTACCTCTCACGTGACTGCGTAGTAACCGAAAGAGACAGAGCATAGAGGCCGCTACGAAACATCGTCGAGCTATTGTAATTTTCGTTACAGAATCGAATACCCTGAATAAGACACTCGCTATCTGTTGCTATGCAACTGGAATGTGGAGGTTGGAGGGAAGTTTGAGGACATACGGGTGGGAATTTCGATTCCAGATCTATCCGGTTATTTTGTGTAAAAGTATTTATTAAAACCTTTTTTGAACCAGCTTTTTAAATGAGGTTTGTGAATTAATCAATTACCATCTGGTCACGTTCGCCATGTTGGTTTTAGAATGACGTCACTTACGTGGTCATGCAATGTCACCAAAACCACCCGTGCATGTAGACTTTTTAGACTCGTATGGCAACCTAGAGATGAGTACCCTTTTTTTTTTTTTTTTTTTTTTTTTTCTCGGAGGGGAAATGCATTACGCATACCACCGCGCCCGGGGAGAGACGCGGTGGTTATGTGGGACTCCCACTCGCAAACTCCCCTTCTCATATCAAAAATGAGAAGGGGCCCGAGGGTATACCCACTAAAACCCCTCCGGTGTTCCTTCACACACCTAAGCGCCGGGGGTCGCGGGCACGAATTCAGCTTCCGCAACCCCCGGCTGGTGCTGGCCCGCCATCGCGGGCCCCATCTGGTCGAGGGGGGGAGTGAGGTGTTAACTCCTCCCCCCCGACTTCTCTGAGGGGCGCGCGTGGAACACTACACGCGCGCCGCCACCTCGGGTCCTGATGATGATGGGGGGCGACAGACGGATCCCCGTGTCTGTCGCCCCTGGACCCATTTAGGGGGGCTGGAGGAGGGCGTTATCAGCCCTCCGCCGACGCCCGGTGCGTCGGCTGCGGGCCGGGTTGAGGGTCAAAATCTCCCTCTCCCTTTCCGCAGCCTCCTTCTGCGAGATAACAGTTTCGCAGAAGGTTACCACTGCGTCCCAGGCCTCCTCGCTGTCGACCATCGACTCGACCACGGCCGGCAGCGAGAGGTCCGGGCCTACTCCGGCGATGAGGGCACGACGCGGCTCCTCCCAAGCGGCACACTCTGCCAGCGTGTGCCGCGCCGTGTCCTCCCGGCAATGGACGCAGTGGTGAGAGATGAGTACCCTAACTCATCTCTAGGTTGCCATAAGTGGCATAGTGGTATTCGTCGGTACTACCGCATTGCAATGCGCAAAGGATTTGCTGTCAGAAAGCAAATCCTTTTATGTTCCAAAATTCACGACAAAAGTATTCGTTTAAATTTTCGGACACACTATCACTCATCACAACTTTACTGTAGCATTATAATCGTCTTTTAAATGGAATGACTTTTAAATGCCTGTACACACCTCTTTCTGAGATCTCTATACAAGCGGGACCATACATACAATCTTCGGCTTCGATTCTGTAAAGAAATTTACGTTATCTCGACGATGTTTCGTGGCAGCCTCTTTACTCTGTCTCTATCGCTAACTACGCGATCACGTGAGAGGTAAGCCGAAGCCTCGTTGCAGCGCGAGCTGACGAAGTGGAACGAGGGGGTCGATTCTGTAACGAAAATGACACTAACTGGAGGATGTTTTGTCGCGGCCTCCGTGCTCTGTCTCTGTCGCTTACTACGCTAATACTACTAATCACATGAGTGGTAAGCTCTTCGAGGCCTCCGTGAAGCGGCTCGGCGAAGTTTGTATTACCTGAATAAGGAGGCTAGAGAGAAGGTTTCAATTCTCAACTGCAGAGGTATTGTGTGTAATCCATCCCCGTATATTCCAGAGTATTGATGAAGGATGAATTAATTTACCAAGTCTTCCGAGTCCGCCATCTTGACGCGACATTGAGTCGACATTTCCGTGAAAATGTCTGTCGCAGCTTTTAATTAAAGCGAAGTATTCAGCTGGTATTTACTTCGAAGCAAGTTTCAGAATATGTTATGGATCTTTGTGTATTATATACTAGCTTTTGCTCACGGCTTCACACGCAGATTTCAGGATATGATGAAATGAAATGAAATAATATATTTTGAGTAGTAGAGCTGTTAGTGCAGAGTTCGTCTGCGGAAGTACCACCTTACCCTTTTTCACCGTGAAGTAGTAGTGCGCTTCTATTACTGTGTTTCGGAAATAAAGGTAATAAGGCCGGTGAAATTACAGGCATATGAGACTTACCAACTTCGTCTGTTCCAGGGTCGACAACGCACTGGCGATGCCCCTGGTTTTGCAAAAGTCCATAGGCGGCGGTAACCCCTTACCATCAGGTAGACCGTCTGCTTGTTTGTCGGCCCTAGTGGTATAAAGAAAAATAAATAAAAAAATGTATTAGATAGAGCACTTATCAATGGCCAGATTCTAACACCGGTTCGGAAGGTTGCTGTTACTGAGAAGAGCCGGGAACAAACTCAGCAATTACTCTTTTCAAAATAAGATTTTGTGCATACAGATGTGTCCTGCTGGAGCAAGCGCTGCACCCAAGCATTGTCGTAAATTATTATTTATTCGCATTTATATTTAGGGCATTAAAAAAAGCGTTTATGTTGTAGAAAGTCTTCTGTACTAAAACAGTCTTAATTCCTTCCCACGGTTTCTGTATATACAGATTAAAATTTTCAGATGGGATTTTATTCCTAGGTCTAGAAGATGCACAGAGATTCCTTCATAGTCGGTTAAATTCTTGATTAATACTTGCAGGGTTGTGGCAATGGCCAAAAAACGGACCTAATATAATTTCACCCCCTTCGTCTGCCCGTATATCTGTCCGTCTGACTGTAATTTTACTCCAAGGCTTTTGGCAATATAATAATAAATAAATATCCCGGAACATTCTTTACACACGGCCACCTGAACCCAAACTAAGCAGGGCTTGTACTATGGAAACCAGATAACTGATATACTACTTTATTTTTTTATTTTTCTAAATACGTACTTATAATAGATATTTACACCCAGACACAAAACAAACAGACATGTTCATGTACACAGATGTTTGTCCTGGGTGGGAGTCGAACCCGCGACCTGCAACTTGGCAGTCAGGGTCGCTAACCACCTAGCCAACTGGCCTGTCAACTATATTTCAGATAGATTTGTATTAGACCACAATCACACCGTATAAGAGATTTTGAATTAAGACTTGGGTGAAGGAGGTAAGCACACAAGCCTTTAAAGGAACAGCCTCTCAAGAGCAACTGGAACACACCGAACAGTGTTGGCGACAGATTATCAACTTAAGGGTAGTAGTAGGCAGGGACTAGAAGATACCCTTTCTACCTTGATATGGGTTCTTCAGGACATTTTCCATGACTAAAAGTCTAGCTTGTTTGCATTATTATTACTCATATAATAAAAAACTTGAGAGGTATCAAGGGACACCCGGATGGAACGAAGATACGCATTGGAATTGACCAAAACGCTGAGTTTAGGTCCAGTGTTGAGAAAAACTTGCAATCTCTCGTCTTTGGTATTAGGTCTTCAATAAAAGATCAAGACTGTGCTAATAATTACTAATTATACTAATTTATAAATGGAACAGAATTTTAAACATGTTGTATGTAGCCTTTAAATAAATTATGAAAAAAACAAACCCAATAATAAACCATATCATTTAAATTTCGAAAAAAAGTGTCGTTACAACTTTTCGTATGATTTTTTTCCGACTAGCCCCCTTTCACAACGCGCGATAAGGAACTTCGTTCCAAAAGTAATATTTTAATTTAGAATAAATTAATAAAAAAATATTAAAATAATAATAAATTAATAAAAATAAGTATTTATATTAAATTTTTCCTTTGTATTTCTTTTTTTCGTGCGAACGAACGACCTCGCCACTTACAGATAAAACCCTTGAGGTTTGCGTTATGTGGCTACATGTACGTTTTAGTGCTTTGTACAGTATATTAAAAAACCAATAAAAGAAAATTATCAACTAGCATTGCATAGATTTTACTCATGTTAACTGGGTTCTGTAAATTTTTTGCGGTATTTCGAACATCAATATTGCGAATTACAGTTTTAGTTCACGGAATATATTTTGTATTTCTATGAATCTGAAACAAGTACTGGTGTGAAACTAAAATTACAGCTTATTTCATAAATAAAGAGGTGCTATTTTAACCTAATTGACACACTCCAAGTTTCTTAAAACAAGACATATTTGTTTTTCTGTTGCTGTTAGTATACTAGCTATCCCCCGCGGTTTTACCCGCGTTCCCGTGGGATGTCACATGTATTATACATAAAAACCTTCCCCTTCAATCACTTTATCTATTGACTAAAACCGCATCAAAATCCGTTGCGTAGTTTTAAAGATTTAAGCATAAATAGGGATATAGGGACAGAGAAAGCGACTTTGTTTTATACTATACAGTTATATAAAAATGAATGTTTGTCTGTATGTCCTTTATAGAATCGTAAACTAATCATTAAAATCCATTGCAGGATTTTAATGCAGTTATCAGCAATAGATATAGTAATTCAAGAGAACTGAAAGCGGGCAAAGCCGCAGGGCGCAGCTAGTTCATCTATAAAAAAGTCGTGTGAATCTATAATTTAATATCAATATAGTTTAAGCAATTTTCCGCCCTAATAAAAACTAAACAATCATAAAGGAGTTTACACACTGATGTAACAACGGGCGCGTGCCGCCGACGCGCCGCACGTGCGATCGCGCCCGCTGACAGCGTTAATCGTCTAATATCTATTTATTATTGTTACACGCCTGTTTGCAAGGTCATTAACGCGGCAGGAGTCTCGCTTGTGTACACGCACCCTATAAGCCGTACTGTGGATGGAGGTGCAACGTCATTGATTGTTTTTTTTATAACTGTGGATCCTTAATAGTGGAAGATTTTCTTCTTTTGGCAGATACAGTCCTACATCAGTTATGATGTTGAAAATGTATTATTACGTTTGTGTATTAGTTTTTCATTCAGTAATACCAGTATTTTACTTGTAGGTAGGTATATACATACTTCATACCTGCACTGTGCTTTTTCTACACTATATAGTACATACAATCTTTGGATTTAAATCATTCGTAAAGACTTTAAAGACAGGCCAGTTGGCTAACGCTCTGACTGCTAAAGCATAAGGTATTGCATGGTCATCAGTTCGGTTTCACGAAGGGAAGATCTACATCCGATGCGGCAGCAACATTGCTGAGGCACATTTATGGCGCATGGGAGGATTCACAGGATGCGATTGGCATTTTTTGTGATCTGTCCAAGGCATTCGATTGCGTTGACCACCGTACGCTACTACTAAAACTTGACTTCTACGGAATTCGTGGAACTGCTCATGATCTTGTTTTATCTTATTTATCAAATCGCCAGCAAAAGGTAGGGATTACCGGCACAACATCCAAGGGCTCTTTAGTCGAAATGGGGGTACCCCAGGGTTCAATTTTAGGTCCATTTTTGTTTTTAGTATATATAAATGATTTGCCATATGTTGTAAATGACCTCACAGATATTGTCTTGTTTGCTGATGATACATCATTAATTTTTAAAGTTAATAGAAAAGACAAAGATCTAACTAAAGTTAATCATACTATGTCAATTGTCTGTGGGTGGTTTGCTACAAATAATCTATTACTAAATTCAAAGAAAACTAAATGCTTAAGGTTTTCTTTACCAAATGTAGCACAAGTAGATAGCCAAATAATAATAGATGGGAGCCATATTGATCTTGTAAATAAAACGGTATTTTTGGGTCTTACATTAGACAATAAATTGCAATGGGGACCTCAGGTTGATACTCTAGCTGCTAAATTAAGTTCGGCTGCTTTTGCTGTTAGGAAAATTAAACAATTGACGAATGTTGAGACGGCCAAATTAGTTTATTTTGCATATTTTCATAGCCTCTTGTCCTATGGTATTTTGTTTTGGGGAGCAGCAGCGGATATAGAATCAATATTTATTATACAAAAAAGAGCAATTCGTGCAATTTACAGTATGGGTCCCCGTGAATCATTAAGAGATTTATTTAGGGAAATAAATATAATGACATTACCTTCACTATATATTTATGAAAATATAATGTTTATACGTAGAAACATAGGAATGTTTGAGGCAAAATTAGATATTCATAGTATAAATACAAGACAAAGGGAGAAGTTAGTTGTTCCATACTTTAGACTAACTAAAGTTAACAAGTCATTTCTTGGTAATTGTGTTCGATTTTATAATAAGATACCGCTTTCAATAACCAAAATGTCTGATCATAAATTTAAAAATTATATTAGGAAAGTTTTGAAAGAAAAAGCGTATTACAAGGTAGTTCATTATATTGAAGATAAAAATGTATGGAAATAGCTGCTCTCTGCACAGTGCACCTCTAAATCTCTTGTTTAAGTTGTAAGTACCTAATTATTGTTATTTTCTATTTTGTAGTCTTGTCATATTTTTTTTGTTTTGTTTTTATTAATGTTACCTATAATAAGTATCTTGTAATTGTTAAATATAAAATTATGTAAAATTGAAATTATAAAATAGCCAAAAAGTCAGAATAGATAAAAATTTATATAACAAATAAAAAAAAAATGTAACCTTGCTGAGTTTCTTGCCGGTTCTTCTCAGTTGAAGGCTGACTTCCGAACCGGTTGTAGCTTCAGTAACTTTAAATTTGACCTTCATAAGTGCCCTCCGAAGGCCTAAACTGAATAAATGGTTTTGAATTTTGAATTTTTTTTTTGAACTGCCAAACCGAAGGCCGCGGGTTCGATTCCCACCCAGGACAGACATTTATGTGCATGAACATGTCTGTTTGTTCTGTGTCTGGCTGTAAATATCTATATAAGTATGTATTTAGAAAAAAAAAGTAGTATATGTAGTATATCAGTTATCTGGTTTCCATAGTACAAGCTAAGCTTAGTTTGGGACCAGATGGCCGTGTGTAAAGAATGTCCCAGGATATTTATTTATTTTATTTATTGAAAATAAATATTTTATACCATTTTAAAAATAAAATATATCGCACCACATTTCGTCAAGTCTACAATATCGCTAATTTAACCGACTGATATGTAAAATAACTAATACGTAAATCGCTTCAGGCCAAATACTAACTCATGGAATTAATTGATTATACCATGTCACTACTAAATGTACATACATGTTCAAGACATGTGTACGCCTCTTTAATTAAAAAATAACGGGTAACACTCCGGGAGCGCCGGCAGAAGTGAAAACTTGAACATTAACGTTGTGCATTTTTACCGTCTTACGAATTTTCGATCAGGTCACGTGTCCTGACGCGAGTTTAACATTTAATACCCATCCCAAGAAAAGTGCTCAACGCCGCTAAAGAAGTTTTCACTTATAAAAAGTATATCACACACTATATAACACTTATATAAGAATAATCTGTGACTTTTTTTTTATATCACTTACCGACAAACAAGCAGACGGTCCACCTGTTGGTAAGTGGTCACCACCGCCTATGGACATTTGCAGCACTAGGGACATCGCCAAATTGTTAAATCTCATGTGCCTGTAAATTCACCGGCCCCCTTACCTTTCTAACCGTAATACACAGTAATACGAGTGCAGTACTGCTTCACGGCAGAAATGGGTAAAGTGGTAGTACTTCCCCGGACGAACTCTACACTAAGAGCTGATGCTTAGCGCATCACTTGAGAACAACTAAACTTACATAACCGGTGAAATTACAGGCACATGAGACTTAACAACTGCATGTCTCAGGGTCGATAATGCGTTGGCTATGCATCTGGTGTTGCAAATGTCCATAGGCGGCGGTGACCACTTACCATTAGTACCATCTGCCTGTTTGAAAGCCTATACGGCATTCGTGGCTAAAACCGCGTGGCGGCAGCTAGTGTATCATAAAACTGTCGATAAAAAACGGCTTACCTTTTATAACCGACTTTAACGAGAATGCGATTGACAATTCGCTGAATATATTCCATTTTTTCTCTTTGACACGTGGCGAATGCAATAAAACTGTCAACTCTAAATTGTCACTTCAAATTATTTGCAACTGAGTTCTAATATGAAATACTCTGTTGCATACCTTTTGCAATTACGAAACGAAATGAAGAATAAATGTCAAATAGAATTACATCAAAATCAACAATATATAGTAATTAAATACTAAATTCTCATGAGAATTGTACATCAATCGACGGAGTTAAACAAAATTATTGCAACTATTCAACTAGTAATTGTGCAATGGAAAATCAACCTTATGAGTTTCGAGTTTAAGTTGAACACCTGAGTATTTTAAATGCAAAGTTCTCGTGGTGTTATGAGGTCAAATCAAGAGACAAAACCAGGTTACAATACTGCTAAAGTTAAGGTAAAATAAACTTAATAATTATAGATATAAGGGTTAGGTAGTGAGGTTTGAATAGTAAAGCTAAATTGGTCAATTTATATTGAACCCTCTGTTGTAATAAATGTGAATCAGCAGACTATTAAATGCACCTTTGGTGTATGATATTGTAGTTTATTCTACTTAGCACCGATGGAGTAAATTTTATGATTTATTTTTATGATTCGAATAGTTTGTTTGACCACTCTAATCTCTGAAACCAATCGTTAATTGTTTAGTTAACTGAATGTGAAGGAATCCTTGTGCACCAAATTCTGATGTCTGTGCGAGCGAAGAGTAATGAATATTTAATATATATTATTAGTAAAAAAAATATATATATATATATATTATAAGTAGACATACTAGCTTCGACCCGCGGTTACACCCGCGTTATTATGTATAAATATTGTTTTTTGGGACAAAAGATCCTCCTCCAAGATCTCTTTATCAGAGTTCATCTATATTTCTCAGCCGTTAAGCCGTAAAAGCGTAACAAACAGCGGGGCGGAATCTAGATGCTTTTATTTTTTTAATGGACTGGAATCTGGATGTGTTAGCCTCTGATAGATTCTACACCCTTAGACAGTAATGAAGTTGTATTATTAATAGTGCTTAATTTCTTTATCGTAATTTTTTACACGTGAATTGATTTCCTTATTTGAGAGGATCAAATTAGGACCAAAGTAGAATAAATCACTTAACCCCTGTACGATCGGACGCATGCCGCGTGGCTCACCTGTCTGCCACGTCACAGACACGTGCCACGCCATATTGAATCGTCCGTCTGTCTGTTACATTGTTACATTAATGGGAACTATGCTTATGCTTGTAAATTGGGTATGAACAGCTTTGTATATTCCGTTCTGGGTACTGTAAAGTTCAATTACCGATTTTTGGATAATAATAAATAAGTATTTGAATAGGTAATATGTGAGAATGCCTGCTTTCTCTGTCTTTAGTTATATACAACCAGTGCCAGCCAGCTAAACGTAGGTGCAATCTTGTTTTCCTAGTTTAGTAACGAAGTTAAGCTTAACTAAGGAAAATGATCTGGTTACTAACAGAAGCTTAACACATTTTTTTAGCTAAAATCTAAATATATAAAAATGAATCCCTATTTCCCTTGGTCACGGCATCACGCATGGACGGCTGGACCGATTTTGCAAATTATTTTTTTGTTGTGTTTGTTATTGTCAGGAGATGGTTTTTAATTAACGAAAAAATTATGAAAAATGCGCGGAAAATTTAAGAAAACTTAACCACTTTACTAGCGCTTTTCACAGTATAAACTTTTATTATTGTCAGTCGTTTGACAGTTGGAGCGATTGACAGAATGCGCGCTGCAAATATTCTGTTGGGTCAGCTAGTAAGCAATAATAATAAAAATAAACTAATAGTGTAGGATATTCTTCTGATTCTGATTCCAAGCAAAGCAGAGCTTGTACTATGGAAATTAGATAACTGGTACACTACTATCTATACTGCGTATGCTTTTTTCTTCTAAACACCTACAGACTTAGATAGATATCTTATATCCAGACAAAGAACCAACAGACATGTTCATGCACACAAATGTTTGTCCTGGGTGGGAATCGAACCCACAACCTGCACCGTAGCAGTCAGGGTCGCTAACCTCCAAGCCGACTGGCCCTTCTTAGCTTTTTCTTAACTTGAAATGTATGTCAGTTAGTGACTTCCGAACCGGTAGTAGCTTCAGTAACTTAAAATTTGACCTTCATAAGTGCCTTCCGAGGGCCTAAACTGAATAAATGGTTTTGAATTTTGAATTTTTTGAATTTTGTTAAGGTCAAGTCTTGCAAGCTGAATTGGAACCACTTTCACTTATCCTGTGGAGTTGAAATTAAACAAGTTGGTTCAGTTCCAATGACAATGCATTTTAATGGTAAGGATGACCTGATTTTACTCAGGTTTGGCTTCAGATGAGGGAACTCTTCAACGGTCAACAGCATAGATAGATACGAAGTTTCATTTTGATTGCTCGTTTTAAATTGTACCATTCCATGGCTACTGCTCCCAAGGTTGGCTCCTAATGAGGGAACTGCTTAATAGGTAGAACAAAGACAGCAATATAATACTTTCTCTTTTATAAAAAATGCACAATGACATAAGTGTTTGGTTGTTATAAATATCTGCAGAACCTAATAGGCTATAGGTAATTGAAAAAGTAAATTAATGTCTTTTAGAATAAGGTTCATATTTAATTCAATGGTTAATTGTATGATGATGGTAATGAACCTTATCATTAGGCTATAGGGTTCATTTTTGTATGACTATCATATCACAAAATTGACTTATTACATAGGGACGTCTTTAGTGAATTATTAAAATACATAGAAACTTTACTGCGTAATTTATTCTTCTGTTTAAGCCGTCCAGTTATACGGTACAAATTTTCCCGCTAAATTAAACCATAATTTCCCAGAAAAACAAATATACAGATAAACTTGACCCCCCATAATCCTAAAAGTAACATAAAAACAACGGGGGATGCCAGCGCGAAAAAATATCCCCCATTTTTCCGCTCAGTAAAGCCGTTTTATAAATCAGGCTTTAATACAGTTTGAAATATGTTTGCCTCTGAGCTAGTTACTGGCAGTTTGTATTCTAGTGTTTACTGCGGGATCATGGCTTTACGAACCGGGGTTTTAGGGAAAAATTGTGTGTTGCCGGATGAAATATTTTTGCCGAATGTTGTGTAGGTTTAAATTGCGTGTATTTCTGCTGTCCGTGCTGATTGTATTTCTTTGATTGGTAGGTGAGTTTTTTTATTGCTATTGCAGGTGGTCGAGATCCAGAAATCTAAACTCCCGTGCTGATTACTGGTGCTGCAAATGACCTCCTGTTTCCCGGAATAATTTGCTTGCGCGACAATTCTCACATGTTACGTTGGGCCTTTAAATTTCTTCGGTGGATTTTCGGGATGGTGAGACCTCTGCTTACCTTTTGTGAGCTGAACAGAATAAAAAATTTCTTGCATATATATGTATGTTTTAATTTAGTAATCAACCTTAATTATAACGCTTTAGGGTTCGTTTTTCTTTATCTATTAGATGTCAACTGTACTATCCTTTATTAGGGCTCTGTACTCAAAGAGTATCACGAGAACCCTATTACTATAAGTCCGCCGTCCGTCCGTTTGTCAGCGAGCTGTACCTCAGGAACCGTAATAGTTACTGTATAATCTCTACTACAGTAGATACTGTTGAAATTTTCACAAAGTGTGTACTACGACCGCTTTAAAGATTAATAACGGCGTGACCTTGCGGAAATCCATTGTAAGAATAAAAAAAAAATTGAAAATTTATGTTGATTTCCATTCAAGAAATGTTTTTTTTTTAAACACATTGTTAAATACTTTACAGTGGTACGGAACCGTTCGTTCGAATACGAACGGTTCCAACTCCCACTTGGCCAAAACCCCAGGACCGAAAACACGAAACAAC